>CM060375.1:7374219-7746719 GCA_030545235.1 Helianthus tuberosus
ATATACTTACTTACACCATTACATGCTACCACATTTGTTAAATGTTTTATTCGTATATCCCGTTTTGGGTCTACCACGGTTAACCATCAACATACCCTTACTATATTCAACTTCAAATGTTGTATTTCAACACTACATTTTACATTATGTTTCATGTGTTGCGTCTCAACGCAACATTCTACATTCTGTTTCAAGCATTGCGTTCCATATAAATATCTTCCTTTAAAATTTTTGTTCTACTAACATTTACTTTTTATATGACCAATTTTTCATCCTTAGAACCATACTACACTCGCAACTCTATCATACTTTCACATTCAATACCTTTTAGATTTGATCATACTTATCTTTCTATCATTTCAACCTTACACGATTTGATTTAATGGGTTAGACAGTTTTACTTCATCGCATGTTATTCCATGCCATCACAATTATTTTTTAATAACTTTCGTTTCTTATCCATTATCATCATCATTTATCAATAAGATTCATACAAGGTATGACTTCAAATCATGAGGATTTAAAATCCCTAACTTTCCTTAATTACATTTCCACATTACTTATTTCTTGTCACGTAAACATGTGACATGCTTAAGCTCATACGTTCTCATTAAATAATATGTTACTTTTGGGGGTTTATTGGGGACCATCAAGGTTCGGGGCTCAATTACTTGTTAATTCAAAATTTTCATTTGTTGCCTGAACTCCACCGTAAGCTACAGTGACTCTACCGTAGCTTACGGTATCTCTTTTTGTATCTTGGCCTCCACCATAAGCTACGGTAGCCACCATAGCTTACGGTGGCAATAAAAGGGCTATGGTGACTTTCTACTGCCTTACGGTGGACCAAAATTTCAATACCTACCGTAGCTACGGTAGAGCCCAGTACACGTTGGCTGAATTTCTTAATTGCAGCCACTTTGATATGTTTTCGAAACTGATTTCAATCAAGCCAGCCCCCGAGGTTTCTAAATGCACTTAATGCTAACATTCCTATGTTTTCATTTCTTTCTAGTCTTTCCATAATGTCATCAATTCATATTATAATTTCCTAAAATAATCTTACAAGTTTACCTCGCCTTGCGTCTTGGAGCGAACACACACCTTCTGCGAGCTTTCGGTTTGAGTTCGAGTACTCTAACGTGCTCGAATCTCTCAAACCTAGGCTCTGATACCAACTTGAAACACCCGCTTTTCACATTCGAAAATAAAAATAATAAAATACAAATTTTAATGAAATTTGGGCATGACCCGTTCGTAAAATAGACGATTCCCTACTTTTAGCAATTAAAAACATTTGCAAAACTTTAACTTTCTAGCACATTATAAGCCATATAAAACAACATTTAGGTACGAGGTCTACTAATCATAACTAAGTTAAGTACATACGAACACCAAAAGACTACACGTATTTGGTTTTATAAACAAAATCATAATTTTAGACCCGTATTCGTAGATAACTCCTGAAAAGCGAGGTGGGTGTATCATGTGTGTTCGTTCCAAGTTCGCCATAACGTCTAAACTGCGGATTTACATAACCCACCTCATCACACATTACTAAAACACAAAATTTAACTTACTTGATGTCAAGAACACTTAGGTGATTCATATTCTTAGCACATGCATCAATTTCAACTTCAGTTTCCTTTTGATTTGGTAGATTTCTTGTTAACAAGGGTTTCCCCTTGTTCTTCCCTTGTGAGGTCGACGCACACACGCCTGATATGTGTGTGTGTGTTTTAATTGAGTTTTATTAATTATCTTTCAACTTAGTCATTATTGGTCCCTCAAGTTTGGTGCTTACATTATTAATGGCTAACAATTTATTTCTTCATATTCACCACTAACCTTTATTAATTAGCACATAGAATTTGGGGTGTTACATATAATCTTGATGTTATGGGTTGGTTCAGGTCAAGTACAGGTAAAAGTTGGGTTAGGTTAAGTTATCTAATGGGTCAAGCAAAAATGAGAAGTGGGCTTGAAGTATTTCTGCACGTGAGAGAAGGAGTCCAAAAGGTTGACCGACTCTTTAGAGCATGTGAAAGTTGGGAAGTTTGTTGAAGTGTACGATTATTTAGGTTGACTCAGTTTTAATTTATTATTTTTCGCATGGTTCCAGTATGTGTGTAAGGCTATTTATAGCCCTATGGTTAATGAATATAGTAGTCAGTTTTTCCATTTCGTTTTCTTTCTTCAAGTTCAGTTACACATATATATTAGATAGTATTATTTGTGTGAGTGTAGTGTGTGTTTGAAGGGGCCTAAACCATCATTTGGTATCAGTGCGAGGTTGTCAAGCAACGAGAGTCGAGAAACGGTGTTTTTGAGAGTCGTGTTTGGAGAAGGGGTAGCAGCCCTCTAAACTGCGGGGCTAAGAAAATAAAGAGACGAGAAATTTGCAGGCTCTATGAACCGGACGAAGCAGTAGCAGTGTATGATCTCGATAAGAAGAAGCAATTGCAGCAGCGGTTTATCACAACATATGTCATCAACAGAAAGAGAGAAATTAAAGTGAAAGCAAGCAACCAAGGTTGATCAATGTCGTGATTGTAAGAATGAAGCAAGAAGCAGTGATCAATTTTTAGATTGAGAAAGAATTGAAGCAGCAGTATTACCGATTGAAGCAGCAAGAAAATTGAATAGAAGGAAGAAGAGAAACAAACATTCCTGTTTATTTGTAATAATAAACATGAATAAAAAATCAAATGAAGACGGTGATTCCGATGGTGAAGCAAGCAAGCACCTGGGAATTAATTATAAAAGGTGAAGCAAGCATACACCTGATTTAATTCCACATCCAATCTCATGCGGAAGAATTTGAAGAAACAAGAAAGTAGCAACAGAGAAAGTGAAGAAGCTGCCAGAAAGAGAAAGAAGAAGGAAGTTCGTCGGGAAGAGAAAGAAGAAATGAGAGCTGATTGAAATCAGCAAAGCAAGAAGAAAGAAACGCTGCTAGAAAGAAGAAAGAAAGTACCAGCGTAACATTACTAGAAAGAAAGAGAGAAAGAAAGATCAACAACCAGAGAAAGAAGAAAGAAGAAAGAAAGTCGATACCGTGAAGAAAGAAGAAAGACGGGTGCCGCACTAGTTCGTTGATCTCAAAAGAAAACGGAAGAAAGAAAAATCAGGTAGCAAGTAGCCTGAAACAAGTCAACAAGCAAGATGATTTGATGCAAGTAAGCAAGAACGGGTTCGAATCAAGCAAGAACGCAACAAGGTTATAGTAAGAAAAGAAAACACGAATGCAAGTGAGAAAGGATCACGTAGCAAGAAATGACATCAAGATTATGGGGGTGAATGTTGGGTATAATCTTGATGTTACGGGTCGGTTCAGGTCAAGTACAGGTCAAAGTCGGGTTAGGTTAAGTTATCAAATGGGTCAAGCAAAAATGAGAAGTGGGCTTGAAGTATTTCTGCACGTGAGAGGAGTCCAAAAGGTTGACCGACTATTTAGAGCATGTGAAAGTTGGGAAGTTTGTTGAAGTGTACGATTATTTAGGTTGACTCCGTTTTAATTTATTATTTTTCGCATGGTTCCAGTATGTGTGTAAGGCTATTTATAGCCCTATGGTTAATGAATATATAGTAAGTTTTTTCATTTCGTTTTCTTTCTTCAAGTTCAGTTACACATATATATTAGATAGTATTATTTGTGTGAGTGTAGTGTGTATTTGAAGGGGCCTAAACCATCAGCATGTTTATGTTTTTTATTGTGTTTATGGTTTTTATTTTTCAGTCTTAGCATCCGGTTTCCTTCCGTTATGACTGTGGAGGAGTATTGGACCATAAGATTATATTAAGTTTATTATTGTAGCCCACGGGCCTAGTTTTTAATATGCTCTACATACTGTAACAATAGTTATCAATGAAATCAATTCGGTCTTTTACCGTCTTACACAAACAACACAATTACAATTTTGTAAATATATGAAACTTTGATGGTATACTAATACTATATTCATTGATGATTCCAGTACATAACATAAAAGTTTCATGCATGGCTTTACAATAAATAAGTGGAACATTATAACAGCATTATTGTATGCGTCGATGTGATTAGACTACATGTGTTGTAATTGTTAATATCTTTTTTATAGCATTTGCTAGATATGCTAATATAGTGTATACATTGTTAATTATACTAGCATTGTTAGTATAATATAATATATTTTTTTAGAACGGCGAATTTGTTTAATGTAGATGATTGGGTTATGTGCCATTTTGATTAAGTTATTCTTGTACCATTTAGATTGAGTACATTGTTCTCCTTTAGTTTTGATCTGTAGGTTTAGATGGGTGAGGAACCTTGTCCATGTGGTAATTTGTGGAGATGCTGTCAATTTCCAGCATTTAATAAACTTTGATTGCACCCGGCTAAATTTGTTCAACAAAAAAAAAAAAAACTGTTTGTTTTAATTTAGGCATGTTCTTATTTCAACCCCTCACTATATACATATATGTAAATTTATAAAATTCATTCAAAAAAACAAGGTGGCTATGTAACCCTATAACCACATCACTCTCCATTCACTGTATTTGAGCAACACTACATAAAGAAATTCTTATAGGTAGTGCAACTAATTGGCGGTGAAACTAGAAAACAAGAATTAAATAAAATTAAAAGGAAAAGGTCTGAAAACAATTTTAGGGTGTATTCTAATTTATAGTAGTGAAAGTAGAACACTACTAATATATTATTTTTTGTGTTTATTTATTCTTGTCGATTGATTTGAAACTAATCATTTTTCTTTGATATACAGATTCAAGTTATTTAGTAAACGGTTATCTGGATACAGTTCTAGATTCTATACCCGTCATGCATGGCATACGTCTAAAAGATATTCCTCCTTTTATTAGATATATCAACCCAGGGGATGAATATGTGGTTCAATTTTTTTGTTCACAATTTGAGAGAGCAAAATCAGTTTCTGCCATCTTGTTTAATACTTTTGATGAACTCGACTGTGACATTTTAGACGCGATCTCTTTAAAGTTTGCTCCTTGCTACGGTATTGGCCCTTTACATCTTATCGAGAACACGATTGTAGACAAAGCTGTAGCATCCTTCAAATCAAACCTCTGGAAAGAAGACTCCGAATGTGTAAAATGGCTAGACTCGAAAGAACCATCGTCAGTTATTTATGTGAACTTTGGTAGCATCGCGGTAATGACATCTCAACAACTAGTTGAGTTTGGATGGGGACTCGCGAAAAGTAATTATTCATTCTTGTGGATCATACGTCCTGACCTCGTGATTGATGAGTCTGCTGTTCTTCCACCTGAACTGTTGGCGGAGATTAACGATAGAGGGTTGTTGGCAGGTTGGTGCCCCCAACAACAAATTCTTAACCACCTGTCAATAGGAGGGTTTTTAACGCATAGTGGATGGAACTCGACAATTGAAAGCATTTCTAGCGGAGTGCCAATGATTTGCTGGCCGTTTTTTGGTGACCAACAACCGAATTGTTGGCTGGGTTGCAACAAGTGGGGTATCTCCATGGAGATTGACAACAATGTAAAGAGTGATGAGGTTCAAAAGCTAGTGATTGAGTTGATGAAAGGCGAAAAAGGAAATTTGATGAGGAAGAAAAGTGCTGAATTGAAGAAGAAGGCTGAGGAAGCATGTGCTTTTCCTTCTGGTTCATCAGTGGCTAATTTGGAGAAGATTGTTCATCTCATGCAAACTTCTTCTAAATGACCCATATCTCTTTAAAAGAAAATAAATGCATGTGTTTTTTATTGTAATCCTATTGACTTTCTATAAATGTATTGTACTTCATTTGTGCTCCATAATATTATATGATACAACTCTTGAATCAATTCTGAAGTTCTCTTTAAGAGTAAGCAGGTTATGACTTAATTAGATGCAACTAAACATTAAAAAACTTCACTTAGGGGTTGTTTGGCAACATCTGAATGGTTAAGTGCTGAACCAGTAAGAGGTCTGAATCAAAGTGTTGAACCAGAAGATGTCTGAACCATTAAGAGTCTGTATAATGCTTAACCGTTCAAAGGCAAATGTCTGAGCAATTCAGATTAGAGGTCTTAACCATTCAGACTCTGTATAATGCTTAACCGTTCAGAGACAAATGTCTGAACCATTCAGACATCTGCTCGTGAAACAAACAGTCTGAATCATTAAGTGTTGAACCAGTAAGAGGTCTGAACCATTAAGAGCCTCATTAAGAGGTAAACAAACATCCCCTTAATTCATGGTATTCACTTCGACCCACTCAATTTGCATGCCCTGTTTAAAAGAATGGTCGCGGCTTGCTTTGTATAAAGTTACTAAATTTAAAAAAAAAATGTTGTGTTCTTTTAGTATATTCTCATGTACAAAGTGATGTAGTTGATTAGATCTAAAAGATCAACACACCTAATTGCATACTTTTTCTTGTTAAAAATATTTCATAGCTATTGACAAAAGCCCATCAAAACGTGCACAAATGCTGTTTTGCGACCAACAATAGCTTAAGTTAGTTGGTACTAATTTTTGTGACCAAAATAGCAACCGAAATTTATTTCTCAAAATTAGCGACTTTTTCTATTTGCAACGTACCTTTTTACAATCGATTTTGCGAAAGAATCTTTTTGCATAACAAGTTAGCGCCCAATTTTACAACTAAAGCTATTAGCGTCTGGTTTTGCGCCTTGGTTTTTATGACGGATTTTTACTTTTTTATAAAAAAGTCAAGTTTTTTCCTATTTACAAATATGAACCCAAAACAAGCAGCAAAAATCTCTAAAAGAACTCAGCTATGTATTTTCAATAAAATTTTATGATTTATTGAAGATTTTTATACAAACATACCTTTATTTAAAACACTTAAAGAATAAACATGTGAAATACACACGGTTTTATGGATAATACAATATGACGGGTCCATGGTTAGAAAATACACTTTATGACCAATAATCCGTTTCAAGCTTCTAATTCGAAAGAAGGTAATGCTGACGACTACACTCAAATAGTTCAGACAAATCATTTGTTTGATTAACGGTTGTTAAACACTCTTTATGTTACGTTTTATTGTGTAGACGTTCTTAGCATTTATACGTTCTTCACTGATGTTCGTTTCACATATTGTGTGTGACCTTATTATGGCGTAAATGTGTAATTTTTTATCGTCTCCTTATAACATATCGTGCATGTGTTATTGGGCTGTCATATATTCATGTAATTATATTTCACATAGAGAGGTGTGTGCTAACGTTGTTATTCTCTAAATTGACTCTTAGCTCTTATTTAGTCAAACCGCGGCGAAGAGTGGATTTTGAAACTTTTAATAATATGTCGCTTCTTATATATATATTAGGTGGATTCGCCCGCGCTTTAAAAGATAGCATACAATCCCATGATTTTCTCACCGTATCAATTAGTGATTGTGTAGATATTTTGTATTTATTTGTTTCTGTAGGACCGAGTTTCGTGACCGAAACCGTGATTCTCATGATTATGTTCATAGACGGGAAGATTAGAGACGGATGAAATACTTGGTTGTATTGATTTTGTAACATAACATAACAAGCCGGCCCGATTAACAAGCTAACCGAGCCATACCAAAGGAGTACACATCCGGGGAGAGACCAAGTGGTGATCTCTCCCGGTGAGGTCTCAAACCTCCTAAAACTTCCTTGTGTTTCAAATGGCAAGGGTTTTCTATTTATAGTCACACCCCTTGTCTTGCAAACACACACGGTCAACCGAATAACCCTCTCGTTTGACCACTTCAAACGAGCGGGTCTATACACGTTCGATAGACCGTTTCACTAACTATTACAAATTCAGCGTAAAATAAAACTAATCTATTCGACAAGCATCGGACACAAAATCTGCATCAACAAATTCCCCCTTGTCCGTTGCTGTCGAATGCTGAAAATGCAACTGCAATCGATCTTCAGTCAAGTATTCATCTTCTCTGTGTTAACAAATTCCCCCTTGACCGATGATCCAGGTAAGTAGTATCTTGATGCTCCTTGTAAAATATTTCCCCCTTAAAGTACACGTATCCGTGTTGGGTGTTGTGCAATTTCCTCAATTGACCGATCTTCCGCTGATCTTCCAATACTCCAACCGGCATTTGATAAGGGTTCCAATCTTTAAGAACTGCATCAAGTCTTGATCTTGTCATAAGAACTCTATTTCATACAAGCATACTACATTGATAGAGATTTCTGGTGAACTGTCTTCTGTAAACCGTCTTTGTGGAATCGACCAAGTAATGCACTTTAATCTTCAGCATCAACACTCAGGAAAGTCAGCTAGACCAAGTGTATCCCTTGCAAGCTCAACCAGCATGCTTAGTTGAACTACATCCAGATCTCATTGTCTCGCCTTTGTGAAGTTGACCACGTAATGCACTACGGATCTTCAGCATCAGTACTCAGGAAGTCAGCTAGACCAAGTACATCGTTTGCAAACTCAACGAATTGAGTTACCCCCAGATCCCTGTAAAATCCCAAAGAAACATCAAACCTAAAACCGAATCCTGCAGGTCTTCAGTCTTGAACTATCAGCTTTCATAAAGATTCCCCAGGTCTTCAGTGAACAGCGCTTTTGTAACTACTGTAGACTTTAGAAACCTGTATTTTTCCATGCAAAACCCTTCACGCTGGCTGGAGAATTAATTAAAATCCTCAAATATGTGTATGTGCAAAACATTCCACGCCGAACCGTTTGTACCACCAGAAAATCACAAACTCTACCACCTGTGATTGCGTTTAGAAATTTACCGAAGAAATTCAACATACGAAAATTTTTATCCCCCCATTTCTTTGGTAAAATCTCTAAACCTTAACAGATTCTTTCCACTTCAAAGAAACTGTCGTCAAATGTTCACCAATTCCCTCCACTGAGCGGAACTGTCGTCAATCTTCACTGAATGTTCTTGGTTCCGAAAAATCACGAAAACGACTTTCTTCTTTGCATATTCTAGTTGAATAAGAACGTCCCCTAGTACCCCGTAGGATCCGACTTGTATCCCTCCAAAGACTTTGTGAACTCGTTAGGACCGGTATTGACATTCTAGGTTCATTCATTCGTTACCAAATGCGAGAATATGACAATAAACAAAAAAGATTTCTTCGTTGCATATTCTAGTTGATAAAGAAATTTCGCCTAGTACCCCGTAGGATCCGACTTGTATCCCTCCAAAGACTTTGTGAACTCGTTAGGACCGGTATTGACGTTCAAGGTTCATACGTTCGTTTTCAAATGCGAGAATATGACAATAAACAAAATGCTTTCGAACATTTACGAATAACCGACAACAATCATAAACATTGACGTGCGGAAGTGAACATACCGTTCCGTTTTTGGTTTTTGGCCCATAATAGTCGCGTCACCATTTTTGACATTTGCATCGGTAACCGTGACTACCCCACATTTTTCAAAAATCAAGTTTTCATCATCTCTTGTTTTCATCATGCCGCATCATCTCGCGCGCTCCCAAACCCGTACAAATTTGACCTTGAAGCTCGATTTAAATATCCTTCGCGAACACCCGACCCCTATCTGCATCAAAAACATTTGTTCCAATGGATCCCATTTTTTTTTTTTTTTTTTTTTAACATTTGCCCAAAATTTCACACCAAATGGGCCCAATAGAAAACCCTAGCAAAATATAACTTTAGGTGCTAGATTTTCATTTTGTAGATCCACCAGATAAGTAATAGATGCAGCCGGTTGCCCACATTAGAAACATCTTGGCCCACTAAAATAGTCCATACTTAATCCCAAATAGAATTCCATCGTGATCCAATAAGGAATAAAATAAACACTTGAAACCCAATTATCCCATATTATGCTACCAGGTGGGCCTAAGAGAATACATAATGATTTGCCAATTCAAAGCCCAAGTCACTATATGCTCATCTTTATATGAATGGCCCAACAGAAAACCTAGTAGCATCAAGCAAAGTCAGCCGACAACATCATCTTTGTCTTCCTCTTCTTTCTCAGCGACACACACACCTCCAAACCCTAAACCAAACATACATTCGCCACTACCAGACATCCTCGTCATCCTCCACCACCTTTCTGCGATAACCAGCAACAATCGGACATCAATACCAACAAACTCTTCTTCGATGCAACATACATCAGCAGCCGCCGGAAAACATCCTTCGATGATGTTTCTTAACCTCGAAAGATGGACTGCAAAATACCCTTCGAACTGAGACTCGAAGGATACTAAGCTTTTCGAAGTTGTTGAGGGTTCCCACAAATATCTGGTATCTTTCGATCCAGATCTGGATCCTTCGACCCAAAGAACATCCTTCGACCCAGATCTGGATTAAGCAGCCGCCAAGAACATCAAGAACACAGCCTCTGTTCAATTTTGCAGATTTGACGAAAACACTTTGTATACAATTTTTGATGATGATAACTTGAATATTTAGGTGAAAAACATAAAACCCACACTCGTTTCAGCACAGATCTGAATGTTCGGGTCCAGATCTGAGTTTTTCTCATTTTCACCCAACTTTTCTTCTTGAACAAAAATCACTAAAATCACAGATCTAGAGCACATGTGACTTAGTAAACGGTTAGATTTACTAAATCGGGCACCATGGCTCTGATACCAATTGTAGGACCGAGTTTCGTGACCGAAACCGTGATTCGTGTGAGATCGGTTCAAGACGGGAGAGATTAGAGATGATAAAGAAACAACTTTGTATTAATCCGGTAGTAAAACATTACAAATCGTCCCGATTACATGATAACCGAACTAATACCAAAGAAGTATACATCCGGGGAGAGACCAAGTGGTGATCTCTCCCGGTGAGGTCTCAAACCTCCTAAAAACTCCCTTGTGTTTCAAATGGCAAGGGTTTTCTATTTATAGTCACACCCCTTGTCTTGCAAACACACACGATCAACCGAATAACCCTCTCGTTTGACCACTTCAAACGAGCGGGTCTATACACGTTCGATAGACCGTTTCACTAACTATTACAAATTCAGCGTAAAATAAAACTAATCTATTCGACAAGCATCGGACACAAAATCTGCATCAACAGTTTCCTTGTTGTACATTGTAAATCAAGTATATAATGACATCAAATCTCTCTTGTTTAAGTAGAGAGAATTAACCTTATTACATGGTATCAGCCTGATATCGATCCTCTTTCTCCCTCCCTTACCAGCCGATTTCGATCCTTCTTTCTTCCCCTTCATCGAAGCCTTCATCATGTCCACCACCACCGAAAATACCCTTCCCATGGCCACCCTCCTCCACATGATCACAGTCAAGCTTTCCTCCTCCAACTATTTTCTCTAGCATAATCAAATGCTCCTTCTCCTTGCCAATCAAAAACTCGTTCCCCATATCGATGGCACTCTCTCCGCTCCCTCCCAAACTGTCACTATTGAATCCAAGGAACAAGCCAATCCGGCCTATGTCGTGTAACATCCCTATTTTTATATAAAGAATTATAAGCTTGGTTAAAATTATTACCCACTAGTAACTAGTAACTAGTTTATTTTTAATATAAATATTCAACCTAAATAGTTTTAAACACTATTTTATATATAGTTGGTTGAAATATTATACTAATTAATTGCCCTAATATGGGTGACCTTTCTAAATAAAATAAAAGTATATAAAAACTTATATTATTAGACGGGTAGATTACATGTAAGTTGACTGATAGAAATATGAAGTGTTTAGACGGACCCAGGAACAGTTTAATAATTAAACTATAAAAATTGAACCTACTCTGTTTTTAATGAAACTTGGTTCAACATGTAGACAAAAATATACTTGTTCTAATGACATATTCATTATTTTATAAAACGGTATATTTTAGAAGTTATACGCACCATTAAGTAAAGCAGTTAAATTAATTATAATATATAAATTAATAAAATATAATAATAATAATAATTATAAACTTACGTAAGATATAAAAATAATAATAATAATAATAAAATAAAACTTTGAATTAGGAATATAAAGAAAACATACGAAATAGGAATAAAATAATAAATTTTAAAACTAACATGGCTATGCATGAAAGACTATACGTGTAACAATGCATTTATGAAGTGATGTACGTGTCATGCGATAATTAAATCGAATTTTTAGGTTAACTTAAGCTCAAAGTTTCCCAACATATATATATATAAGAAACCACGGGGACTTGTCCCAGTGGCCACCACAGTGATGGTTTGGAAACGTGACCACAAGGTCGCGGGTTCGATCCTGAGTGGGAGAAGGTTTTCCACATAGCTTTGAGATTATTCCAAAGTCTGTGGCGGGTTCCTGCTCGGGTGGCTAAACGGGTTCGAGTACTAACCGGTCGCCATGCTGGTGAGGGCTGGACCTTAGGGGGGGCTCGGGGCTCGAACTCGGGCGGTGGCAGTTCCGTTGCGCCATGTGTACCGTTAAGCCATTAAAAAATATATATATATATATATATAAGAAGAATTCAATACATTCAAGTTCGTGATATCTTTTGCCACTTTCTATATATTTTTCTTTTATAATAATAATAATAATAATAAGGCTCTGCCCTATTTTAAGTGTTTTAACTCCAGATCACCGCTACCCTTTCCGATTGATCTGAGCCTCATAAAATATGTCAGGGCTCTGCCCGACTAAGTTGTTGGGGTTCTGTCTCGTGACATCGGGATAAGGTTGAATTAGGGGTACTATACTTAAATTACAAATATATATTTTTATTACTACCAAACACACATTAGCTCGAATTCTGCTACGATACCGGGTATTAACTCAATCATTGCTACGATTCAATGTCCGATCGATTGAAACTATCCGATGGATGTTTTAGTACTATCCTTTGTCATTTGTCGTGATTCCGACAGGATGTTTGAGTACCACCCGAACTCGGGGAATACTTTGTCATTCGTTGTGAATCCGATGGATGTTTAAGTGATTGCACTTTGTCATTCGTTGTGAGGGTTATAATCTCGTGAGTTATCGTAAATGCTGTATTAGTTACTTACCTAGTTCATGTGCACTAGGTTACAAGGCTAATCAATAGGCTAAGCTCTGCCTGTATAAATCTGCAATATATCAAGACTTATCTGTAGACTAAACTTTGGCCGTATGAATCTGCATGCTTATAAAGTGAGTCATTCTCTTTTTATCAACTATTTTACAATACCTCAAATTATTTTCAAAGGTTATAATTACAGGGACTAAGTCGTGGATATCTTGAATCCCTAGCTAGTGGGGTATTGTGCACATTACTAATTTTCTCCCAGTTAGGTTCATTGACCTACTAGGGATAATCATCACTATTTAGGTTCATTGACCTAATAGTGGTATGACTATCGTCACCATTGTGACATGTCACCATTGTGACAGGGCGCCAGATATAAATAAGATAGAAGCCATTGTAATTGCTCTTATGCTGTAATTAATAACTATGCATCATTTTATGTAAATAGAATGATTCACTCAGTATTTCCCGCTGACAAAACCTTTTTAAAACGCGTTTCAGGTAATTACAGTAGATTGGAGTAAGAGATGGATACGACACTGAAAGACATCAAGAAGTGGCTTATTTATTAATTAAATCAAATTAAGAAATATTGTTTTATGTAATAAAATTTATCTTTATTAAAGCTACCATTGTAAAACCTGGGTTTATCCCATCTATTTAATAAATAAAATCCGGTGTTTTCTAAACTCTGGTATTTTTCCTAACTCACGGTCCTGATGAAATTTCCGCTGCAACGTTTTCAAAATAATCACCGGTACCACTGGGCTGTTCGCGGCACCCGATTCCGTCCAGGGTGGGTCGGGGGCCGTGACAGAAGGTGGTATCAGAGCCACTGATTTAAGCCTACAGGTGTTGTCATAAATAATACCTAAGTTTGTATAAAAGAGTTAGGAGATTGCTATTAACTGGTAACACACATGATAGCATTTAGACTTGAACTTAAGAAAAGATGCCTTAGTATAAGCTTCGAGATAAGCTAAGTACTTGTGTAAATAAAGTATGATGGGTTTTGATATACCATAAGAATGGTAATTAGAATATTGCAAGATATGATAAATAAGCAAGAATTAATAGTAATTATTGCTTATCTGATATTACTTGGTCTAGAATAAGATATGTTACGGGAATACAAATTTCCTTGATTCTGGATAAAAGCCCTAATAAAAGAGGCACTTTTAATCTTGAAAAGATACTATTTATGGGAAATAGAAAATTTTCTCCGGCAAGACTGGGTATAGTGTAGCAGACTCTCCAGTTTGTCCGGATATACTGAAGTTACCGCTCCGGCGAGAACCGGATAAGACGGGGTATATAATATGTCAAACAAGTGACAAGTTTTCCCTAAATAGTATCATGATCTGATATCTGAATTGCATTGGAAAATATGAATCTGTTAAATACATTGACCTGATAGATGGTATGTTTATTTCAGCATGTGAAATATATGATTATATAGATATATATATCTATAAGAAATTCCAAAAGTCAATTAGGAATAAAGCACAAGCATCTGTGTCTAGATTTCTTTATTAAGAATCTCTTTTCCGATATCAATCATTATTTCGTTTGATCATCTACCTCGTAACTCGTGTGAAAATATAAACAATGGAAACCCTTTAAGTTGGGACACCATCAAAAGTATAAGAATTTCCAATATGTTACCATAGACTATTAACGCAAGTAAGAAGCATGTAAAGTTGTGCTAGTGCACAAGAAAACACATGAAACTTAAAATTTTACGACCGTAGACATCAAAGTATATCACATACGACTTCCAAGGCAAGACCTTTGGAAAATATAAATTGGGTACGATGACACCAATGCTAATTCCGTCAGTAGAAGAACTACTAATAAAAAAGAAGCACTTTGCCACGCAATCCTACAAACGACATGAATATCGCTGAGGTACTTTTAAACAAGTTTTCACAACTATCAGTGCACAGTCTAATCAAAGTCATAATTATTGGTATTGTAAAATAAGTCACATACCTTCGCAAATTCCCTATTTCATTTTATTCGACATTCCCTGGTAATGTCACTTAACAACGGTTATCACACGAAATTCCAAATAAAGTTCTTAAATTTCTTTTGTTGAAATTCTGACTTCTGAATATAAAGAATTGACTTTCGTATTTCTACTTCCCCTAAATGGTCATCATACCATGAGGATTTCTTTCATAGTAGTAAATATTGATCTATTTCATTTCTTGGTAAATCTACACGTTACGCATGCACTGTTTGTTGCGCATGTGGTTCGTTTGATTTATGAAGACCACTGGAGGGCTTCACTCCGATTTGTTATTTTATCCAAACTCAAATATCATTCCGCTTTTTGCACTGTGAACCGCATTATTGCAAAACGATGATTCTTTGATATCGAGTCAATGAATTTTGTTAAACAAATGAGGTGAAGAATTTATATTTATATATATATATATATATATATATATATAAATTATGTTGAGGTATACTCTCATTTAAGTTTATGTTTAAGTTATCTATTATTAATAATTTTATTATTAGTAATGATATATTAATAATAGTATTGTTAGTATTATTTTTAGGTACTAGGGTTATTGTCAGGGACAGGTATTGGATAGCCTAGGCTTAGTTAGGCATGGACTGATCAACTATGCTTAAACAAGGCAGCACTAACCAATATCCACTCATGATAAATGACTAGTTAATATATATAAATTAAGTCATCATATTTATTTAATAAATTTTAATTATATGTGAAAATATTTTTATATATATAAATATATATACTTTATACTGTAAGGAGAAGATATATTTTCATAAAACAATACAAGAATTAGAGGGACGAATAAAATTTTATAAATAATTGTCTATCACATGTTTTGTGGTAACTATGTACCGTAATGCTTTGGCAAGAAAATGACCATATAAGAATAATATGGTAGTCATCAACTACGTTGGGTTAAGGGAACATTGTAATATATAAGAATAGTCCCCGTTTTCACTTATTTACAACATTTGTAAATACATTTACAACGTTATATGGTTTCAAAATGAAAATAAGTAATCACATAGAATCGACCCATTAAGTGTTATATATTTACAAAATATTTTACAAATACTTTTGTACAATAAATATTTTTACACCTTTATTTACAACTTTCATTTAAAGTTATAAATACTAGTGATTTCTTTTACAAAATAATAATACTAAAATATTTTGTAATGTAATAACTTCATTGCGGTGTTTTGTAATATATATTACATAGTAAATATAAGTTATTTTACATAGTATAGTAAAATACTAAAATAATATTTATTTAAAAGTGGTGACCATTTACATATAATAAAAAAAAGTGTAACAAATAATATATATTACATAGTATTTATATTTGATATGTAAGATACGGTTCAGACCGTGACACAAATAATATATATTACATTTGCTTTACAAATATAATATAATGGTTGGTCATGACAAAACAACTTGTTCTTATTATATTTCGACCTCTAGGACATAGTATGAAAAATATGGTCACTAATAGTGTACTATCACATTGTTTCACAATTAAAACAGCTTGGAACTCTGAACAATGATACACTAATTCTATTGTCTTTTGGTGTATCTTTGCAATTCACTCATCTCAACACTTTGATTTTCTTATATCTTTGACAAATCATTTTTCATGTTTTTATTTCATTTGGAACCAGTCAATTCTAAATCTTCCTCAGTTGCCAATCAAAGTAAGCTTTCTTTTAACAAAGAATTTTATTAATTCTAAAAATCTTTCACATTCATTTTAAATATCTATTGATCATATATCTTTTGGCTTGAACCTAGTCACTTTGGAAATTATATCCTTTCATCTCATTCGTTGGTCATCAATTTCTTGAACTAATTCAGTTGAACCATTGAATCTTACTTATGGTACAACTTGTATTTACAAAATTTGATATTTTAAAAAATTCTGTGTCATCTACTTTAAATATTATTGACTAAAATATGACATAAGTCTAAAAAGAAATATCGTAACCCAAATCTCGAGGACGAGATTTAAAACAAGGTGGGGATAATGTAACATCCCTATTTTTATATAAAGAATTATAAGCTTGGTTAAAATTATTACCCACTAGTAACTAGTAACTAGTTTATTTTTAATATAAATATTCAACCTAAATAGTTTTAAACACTATTTTATATATAGTTGGTTGAAATATTATACTAATTAATTGCCCTAATATGGGTGACCTTTCTAAATAAAATAAAAGTATATAAAAACTTATATTATTAGACGGGTAGATTACGGGTAAGTTGACTGATAGAAATATGAAGTGTTTAGACGGACCCAGAAACAGTTTAATAATTAAACTATAAAAATTGAACATACTCTGTTTTTAATGAAACTTGGTTCAACATGTAGACAAAAATATACTTGTTCTAATGACATATTCATTATTTTATAAAACGGTATATTTTAGAAGTTATACGCACCATTAAGTAAAGCAGTTAAATTAATTATAATATATAAATTAATAAAATATAATAATAATAATAATAATAATAATTATAAACTTACGTAAGATATAAAAATAATAATAATAATAATAATAATAAAATAAAACTTTGAATTAGGAATATAAAGAAAACATACGAAATAGGAATAAAATAATAAATTTTAAAACTAACATGGCTATGCATGAAAGACTATACGTGTAACAATGCATTTATGAAGTGATGTACGTGTCATGCGATAATTAAATCGAATTTTTAGGTTAACTTAAGCTCAAAGTTTCCCAACATATATATATATATAAGAAGAATTCAATACATTCAAGTTCGTGATTTCTTTTGCCACTTTCTATATATTTTTCTTTTATAATAATAATAATAATAAGGCTCTGCCCTATTTTAAGTGTTTTAACTTCAGATCACCGCTACCCTTTCCGATTGATCTGAGCCTCATAACATATGTCAGGGCTCTGCCCGACTAAGTTGTTGGGGTTCTGTCTCGTGACATCGGGATAAGGTTGAATTAGGGGTACTATACTTAAATTACAAATATATATTTTTATTACTACCAAACACACATTAGCTCGAATTCTGCTACGATACCGGGTATTAACTCAATCGCTGCTACGATTCAATGTCCGATCGATTGAAACTATCCGATGGATGTTTTAGTACTATCCTTTGTCATTTGTCGTGATTCCGACAGGATGTTTGAGTACCACCCGAACTCGGGGAATACTTTGTCATTCGTAGTGAATCCGATGGATGTTTAAGTGATTGCACTTTGTCATTCGTTGTGAGGGTTATAATCTCGTGAGTTATCGTAAATGCTGTATTAGTTACTTACCTAGTTCATGTGCACTAGGTTACAAGGCTAATCAATAGGCTAAGCTCTGCCTGTATAAATCTGCAATATATCAAGACTTATCTGTAGACTAAACTTTGGCCGTATGAATCTGCATGCTTATAAAGTGAGTCATTCTCTTTTTATCAACTATTTTACAATACCTCAAATTATTTTCAAAGGTTATAATTACAGGGACTAAGTCGTGGATATCTTGAATCCCTGGCTAGTGGGGTATTGTGCACATTACTAATTTTCTCCCAGTTAGGTTCATTGACCTACTAGGGATAATCATCACTATTTAGGTTCATTGACCTAATAGTGGTATGACCATCGTCACCATTGTGACAGGGCGCCAGATATAAATAAGATAGAAGCCATTGTAATTGCTCTTATGCTGTAATTAATAACTATGCATCATTTTATGTAAATAGAATGATTCACTCAGTATTTCCCGCTGACAAAACCTTTTTAAAACGCGTTTCAGGTAATTACAGTAGATTGGAGTAAGAGATGGATACGGCACTGAAAGGCATCAAGAAGTGGCTTATTTATTAATTAAATCAAATTAAGAAATATTGTTTTATGTAATAAAATTTATCTTTATTAAAGCTACCATTGTAAAACATGGGTTTATCCCATCTATTTAATAAATAAAATCCGGTGTTTTCTAAACTCTGGTATTTTTCCTAACTCACGGTCCTGATAAAATTTCCGCTGCAACGTTTTCAAAATAATCACCGGTACCACTGGGCTGTTCGCGGCACCCGATTCCGTCCAGGGTGGGTCGGGGGCCGTGACATGTCGCTTGGCTCTCCTCTAATCAGCAGGCTATTCTCATTCTCCACGGTTCTTTAACCGAAGAGGCGGTTGCTGAGGTGCTCGGCCTTACCACTGCGTGTCAAATCTGGACCGCACTTGAAGCCGCCTACAGCAACACTTCTCCTGAACGGATGCATCTCCTACGAGATAATCTCCGTCAACTCACCAAAGGATCCTCCACTGTTGCCGATTTTGGTCGTAAATTCAAATCGATTTGTGACCAACTCTCGGCTATAGGCCATCCGGTCAGTGAAACGGATAAGACGCGTTGGTTCCTTTGTGGTCTTGGACCGACCTTCGAAAGCTGGTCTACGGCTATCCGCACGGCTCGCGACCCTCTTCCGTTCCGTGATCTTCTAACCAAGGCTGAAAGTCATGAGCAATTTCTCCAACATCTTCATCCTCCCTCGTCTCCTACTATTGCCTTTGTTGCTCATCATTCTAAGTCGTCCGCTGCTCCTCCTGGCCGATCCAAATCTGGGTCTGGTTTGCACAAAAACCAATCCCACAACAACTCCTACAATCGTCTACGCCGCCCGCCCCACTGCCAACTGTGTCGAACCAACAGACATTACGCAAATAAATGTCCGAAACTCAAATCATTTGTCGCGGCTTCTGCTTCGGGTGACGATGATCTTGCTCATGCCTTCCATGCGCGTTGCCATATTTCCTCTGGTGAACCGGATTGGACCACTGATACCGGAGCCGACCTTCACATGACCAACGAAACCGGTAATCTTGACTCTTCCTCTCCTTATTCTGGTCATTCCAAAGTGTTCTTCGATAACGGTCACGCCTTACCTATTACCCATAAAGGTCATGTTTCTCTCAATAAACATGTATATTTAAAGGATGTTTTGGTCGTCCCTGGTATCACCAGGAACCTTCTTTCAGTTAGCAAATTAACCCGTGACTATCCTGTTGATGTCTTATTTTCTGATTCTTTTTTTATCATTCAGGACCGGAAAACAAGCCAACCACTCGCCCGCGGTCGGTGTGAAAACGGCCTCTATGTGCTTCAGAACATGTCTTTTGCTTTTGTTGCTTCTGTTTCGTCTAATAAAGCGTCTTTTGAATCATGGCATAATCGCCTTGGACATGTTGGTTTTGATATTGTTTCTATTTGAAAAAAAACATGGTTGTTTATCATTTACTTCATTACTACCAAAACCAAATGTTTGTTCACCTTGTCAATTGGCTAAAGCACATAAATTACCCTTTAATATAAATGAAAAACGAGCATCTCACCCTCTAGACCTTATGCATTGTGATTTATGGGGACCATCGCCCATTTTAGGTACCAACGGTCATCGATATTATGCCGTTTTTATTGATGATCACTCCCGCTTTTCGTGGTTGTATCCACTTAAGGCAAAAACTGAATTTTATTCAGTTTTGGATACTTTCTTGTGCCTCGTTCAAACATAATTATCCCGCAAGGTTAAGGTATTCCAAAGTGACGGTGGTTCGGAGTTTGTCAACCAACATGTTCGCAAAATCTTTGACACCAATGGCACCTTCCATCGGCTTTCTTGTCCTTACACCGCACCACAAAACGGTTGCGCCGAAAGAAAGCATCGTCATATCGTGGAAACGGGCCTCGCCATGCTATTTCATGCACGCGTTCCCATTACCCATTGGGTTGATGCCTTTACCTCCGAAACTTACATCATAAACCGATTACCCACCAAAGTTTTGCATGAAAAATCTCCTTTTGAGATACTTTTTTCCACCACACCCAATTATGCTAACTTTCGTGTTTTTGGTTGTTGCGTGTACCCTTACCTACGAGACTATGCTCCTCACAAACTCTCCCCTCGAAGCATTCAATGCATATTTATGGGTTATGCCCCCCAATATAAAGGTTACAAATGTTTCGATCCCTCCACGTCCCGTATGTACGTCACTAGACATGCTCGCTTGGATGAAGCATTCTTTCCCTACAAAGACAACTCCTCCCACACGAACATTGCCAATCTATTCTTATCCACCTTCCATGAACCCAACTTACCCACAAACACTCCACCAATCCCCCCTCCTCTGTCCGCGAGTAGCTCCCCATCAGCCATGTCCCACAACCCACCTTCACCTCCTTGCTCCCTTTGCAAATCTCCTTCTGTTCATCCCGCACCCCCACTGAATCCGAACCTGCTCTTGAGCCGCATCCGTCCACTCCTATACACTCAATCGCTTCATCTCATCTCACCTCTCCCACCCCTACAACATCATCGTCTTCCGCTTGATCCGATCCGCCGGTCGTTCCTCCCTCACCGGCACCAACACACCACATGGTGACTTGCTCAAAAGTAGGCACCTTCAAACCTAATCCCAAACATACCTCCTATCTTGCCAGTATCATGCACTCATGTTTGCATGCTTCTCTTCTCTCCACTATTGATCCTAAAGGCTTTAAAAGTGACTCTAAACACAAACATTGGATGGATGCAATGAATGTCGAGCTTCAAGCTCTCTCTAAAAACCGCATGTGGACTCTCGTACCACGGGCGGCCTCCACCAATGTTGTCGGATCAAAGTGGGTTTTCCGTACCAAATACCGTTCGGATGGGTCTATCGATCGGCATAAGGCCCGTCTTGTTGCACAAGGCTTCACACAAATTCCAGGACTCGACTTCAGCAATACGTTTAGTCCCGTTGTTAAGGCATCGACTATACGCATTGTTCTATCATTAGCGGTCATCAACAGTTGGTGTCTTCGCCAACTGGATGTCAACAATTCTTTCCTAAACGGTTCTTTGTCCGAAACCGTGTATATGGAACAACCTCCCGGCTTTGCAAACGCGAAGCATCCGAATTATGTGTGCAAGTTAAATCGAGCTCTCTACGGTCTCAAACAGGCCCCTAGGGCGTGGTTTCAACGTCTTAGTTCATTCCTCATCTCCTACGGCTTCTCCTGCAGCCGAGCGGACCCTTCTCTCTTTGTGTTCAATCAAGGAGGTTCTCTTATGTACCTCCTAGTTTATGTTTACGATCTTATTCTCACTGGAAATAACTCCGCCTTGCTCACTGCCTTCACCAATCGATTACATCAGGAGTTTGCCATCAAAGATCTCGGCTCCTTAAACTATTTTCTTGGACTTGAGGTACTTCATACCAATGATGGTCTCGTTCTCACTCAAACCAAATACGCCAATGATATCATTACTTGTGTCGGTCTCGAACATGCCAAACCCGTTCTGACGCCACTCTCCACCATGGATACTTTCGTGTCGGATGGTGTTCCTTTTCATGATCCCACCTTTTACCGATCTATCGTTGGCGCCCTTCTATACTTAACCATTACCCGTCCCGATTTGGCTTACGCGGTCAACCAAGCTTGTCAACATTTGCATGCACCTACTGACAAACATTTCCAACTTGTTAAGAGGATTGTTCGATATGTTAAGGGTACCATCTCTCACGGTCTTGTGTTCACTCATCCTACCTCCTCCACTATTTTGGGTTACTCTGATGCAGATTGGGCATGGTGTATCGAAACGCGACGTTCCACGTATGGTTACTCAACTTTTCTAGGAGGCAACTTAGTTTCATAGAGTGCAAAGAAGCAACCAACAGTGTCCCGCTCGAGTTGCGAATCTGAGTATCGGGCCATGGCTAATGCAGCTGCTGAAATTATCTGGATCACACATTTACTACAGGTGTTACATGCACTTCCACCTTCTCGTCCGACTCTCTTATGTCACAATCGAAGTGCTTTGTTTATGAGTCAGAATCCCGTTTCTCACAAGCAAGCTAAACATATTGATCTGGACTACCATTTCGTTCGTGAGCTAGTAATGTCAGGGAAGCTTCATACCAAATTCATTCCTACCAAGCTTCAACTAGCGGATATCTTCACCAAAAGTTTACCTCGTTCTTAATTTGAGCACTTTCGGGATCTCCTTCGAGTTCATCCTCCGCCGTTTCGCTTGACGGGGGATAAAAGATAGCATACAATCCCATGATTTTCTCACTATATCAATTAGTGATTGTGTAGATATTTTGTATTTATTTGTTTCCTTGTTGTACATTGTAAATAAAGTATATAATGACATCAAATCTCTCTTGTTTAAGCAGAGAGAGTTAACCTTATTACATGCTTCGCGGCGGGATACTCTTTTTTCCTAATGTCATTTGACACAACACGTTTGAAGAGTTATAATTGAATACAATTTTTGTGTTGTTATACCAAAAGCACAAAACAACAACATTGTAGAAGAACTATATAGCTTTTAGCAATAAAGAAAAAGCAACGCTCAGTTAAGGGCTTAACTAATAGACAATTTAAACATAATATTTTGATAACAGCCATGAGATCACCTCATGTGCTTAAAAAATAAGGTGTGCACCACAACTCCAATGGAAACAAACTCTCAGCCTTTTAATTTCATCATAATCAAATCCTTCGACACCCAAGTACTTATTGTTTTGGTTAAAAATCACACAAGGATAATGCAACCAAATCTGATTTTGTGAGGTGTGATGCTTAGTTAAATGATCAAATATATGAACAACGAATGAATGAAATGAGAGGTGAACACAAGGATTTATACGAGGAAAAAGCCCTTGATCAATGAATGATCTCCGGCATAAAAAACCTCGCGTGATGGAAACTACCGATCACCAACTATATTAAACAAACAAAGTTTACAAATCAGGATGATAACAAGCTTGGTACAAGGATCACTATAATGCTAAAGTGTGAAATCGCAGAGAGTTCTTAAGAGCTCGAGTGCAGTGTAATTGTGTTGCTAATTATTGTTTTATCAAGCTTGTATCCCCATTTAAAAATAGAAACTAACTAGCTTAACTAACTATCCGAAAAAGGTGTAAGTCCCCCACGATCACCATAACGGTCGAAGAGCTCATGCACGTGCAGAATTATAAAGCATATTCCCCTAGAATCTCGGTCAGACCAAGTCCTATTCGAATACTCCTGCAAAACAAGTTCAAAAATGATGGAAACAATCGTTAGTGTTAGGATAATAATGAGGATCCTGGATCCTTATTGCTGCAACATCTTCAGAGGATCCTTAATTCAAACCGGACTGAGGATCCTTGATCCAAGCTGCATTTGAGGATCCGTGATCCATAAGATGTGAAAATCCATCCCTAACAATTGCCCCCAAAATATGAGGAATTAAATTGCAACTGAATGAGTCATATTTTCTGCTTGATTCCGAACGAATTGGTTAGCGAAAAACTAGCCGTTACAATAGAACTAGCCGTTGCGAGGATGGCATCAGCGATAAGACTTCCTGCAACAATCATCATTATATATAGGATTAGAGATAAGGATGAAAAATGCATTTAAATTCGAGACCCTTCCTTTTTAAATCCTCATTCGAAGACTTCATCAGGTATCTTCTCTTTCCTTCTCTCTAAATCTTCTTCGTTCCTATGCTCTGTTCTTCGTTTACCCATGGCTAAGATGAATCTCCGATCCTCCCCTGCTAAGGATCCCAAGAAGGAGAGCCCTCCGAAGAGCCAGGGCATAACTAAAAACCCTTCCTTGGAACTCTGTCGCTTCACCGATCCTGAGATTGATCGGTTACGTCACTGCTTCCCGAAAGGAACCATCTTTAGATCCTTCGACTCTTCAATGAAGAGTGACTGCGTCTCTGATGCCTGCATCACTTTCCCTGCAAGCCCTTTTCAGATCGGCTTTACATATCCTTTCCCTTTCCTAACCCAAAGCTTCTTCACACTCACCGGTTTGTGCTACATCCAAGCCATGCCGATGGTGTGGAGAGTCTTGTATACTCTTGAAAACATCATTGAACAGGAAGGGATTGATATAGGCTTGTCTAAATTGAGCCAGTTGTATAACCTTGTTAGTCACGCTTCTCATCGTTTTCTTTTCAAGTCCAAACCTGGTCAAGCACACCCAATTCTGAAAACCACCAAGAATGATTCTAACTGGAGAAACCAGTTTTTCTTCGTAAGAAGGGACTCCATCCCAAATGGAAACCATCTACCTAAGAAATGGATCACCCAGGGTAGGATATGGGATCCTTGGACCAGGACCACAATATAATTCTTCTATCTGCTAAGGATAACTGATCCCTAATTTATTTTTGTTGTGCAGCTGTCTCATTTTCTAGCATCCAAGAATCTCCTGTTACAAAAGAAAGGATTGCTGCTTTCTGGAAACTTGACCCTGCCATAAGAACATTTCAAGCCAAAGCAAAGGATTCTCAAGAGATCTCCTCCGGTTCCTACACAATGTCAAGTAAGTATCCATATTTTTATGTAAATAAATGTTTAAATGAGTATAAGGTATGAATACTTATCTGTGAGTTATGTTTATAGGTGCTGGAAAATCCTCAAAGTCTGCTTCCAGGTTTAGTGTGGCTGACATCCAGGAATATGCCTCCCCTAAGTCTCTCAAAAAGGAGCTGGCTGCAAGCCAAAGCCTTCCTGAAAACAAAGGAGTCAGCACCAGGGGTAAAGGGACTAAAAGGAAGAAGACTGCTGAACCCCTTGAAGGCCTGTCCCTGATGCAACACCAGGTTCAAGAATACGTCTCCGAGGTAAGGATTTCATATCCTAAAATTTGCCTTTCTTTTGAGGATACAGGATCCTTAACACTCAAATCCTCTATTGCAGAAATTCGCTGAAGTCCAGATCCTCATTGACCAACATGTGGCTGAAGCTGAACACAAGTGCCTCGATCTCCAGGCCATCGCAGTTGCTAAGGATAAAAAGATCTCCCAACTTGAAAATGAACAGAAGGCACTGCGGAAGGAGCTTCTTGTTGCTGAAATGACAGCCCAAAAGGAGAGGATTGAGGTCATGGAAGGGGCCAAACATTCTGCTGCTGTCGTGATGCTAAAGATCAAACTCCAGATGGTGAAGGAGGCCGCTGATCCTGCCTTTGATAGGTCCAGCTGGGATGTGGAGGCTTGGAAACAAAGGCTTGGGGACGAAGACGAACCTGAGGAGGTGCTGGCTCTCGAAGGTGGTGGCAGCGAAGTGAAGGATCCTGAGGCATAGGCAGCTGGAAGCAGGGGTCAAGGTGGTGAGAAGAAGGTGGAAGATGCAGCGAAGGTTTAGGCTGCAAAAATGGGCAATGATGGACATTTCTAAACGCAGCCGGAGCCCATTTTTTTGATGGTTTGGTAGTTTTATTTGGTGGTGTTTTGATTCTGAACAATTATGGTCTGTAATAACTAAACAATAGCTATTAGGGTTAAGGATCACCGATCCTTAGACAATAGGTAGGATGACAGTTGGTGGAGGGATCATCTGTTTGGGGAATGAAGCCACTGTTATCCTGTCATCTTTCTATTCCTGCACTACTTAGAACTTGTTAACATGGACACCCTTTACTTACCCCAGCGGACGGGCCACGTATTGCTGGTAGATGCTCGGGGTAGGCAATTTTGACAACCTTTCTGTTAGGGATAGAATTTTATAGCCTATGGATCACAGATCCTCAAGTATAGCATGGATCACGGATCCTCAGTCCAGTTCGAATTAAGGATCCTCAGGAGACGCTGCGAGAATAAGGATCCAGGATCCTCATTGTTATTCTGAACTAACAATTGTTTCCATCACCTTTTGGCTTGTTTTGCAGGTATGTTTCAAAGAAGACTTATTCCATCTGAGATACCAGGGGAATATGCTCTATATTTTCAACATGTGCACGAGCTAATGACCGTTGGTGGTGATCGTGGGTGATGGGCTGATTTTTCGGATAGTTAGTTAGGATATTTTTAGCTAAGATTAAAGGGGTATTGAGCTTATTTTTAGAAACATCTCTCGCACTCTTGTAAACTGTACAACACCTCTGCTACTCGCTCTCAAACACACACACTAGAATTCATTGTATCAAGCTCAATACTTCCGAAGTTGTAAACTTGTATATTCAATATACTTAATAGTGATAATTTTCACTATCCGAGGTTTTTTTTGCCAGAGATCATTCGTTGATCAAGGGCTTTTTCCTCGTATAAATCCTTGTGTTCACCACTCATTTCATTCATTCATTGTTCATATATTTGATCATTTAACCAAGCATCATACCTCACAAAAATCATATTCGGTTGCATTATCCTTGTGTGATTTTTGACCAAAACAGTTTGGCACCCACCGTGGGGCAATTAGTGCTTCATTCTTGAAAAACTCCATTCATTTCATCCATTTCTATTCATAACCTTCAACCACATGGCTTCTCAGGCGAAGAACACTTCAAACCCCATGCCAGCGATCACCTCTTCACAGGGCATTCCACCTTTGCCTCCTATTTCTTTTGGATCCCAGAAGAATGCTGAGAATGCTGTGAAGAAGCCAACTGTAACACCTCGAAAATTCATGTTCAATAAAATAACGACACGTGTCATGTAAGACAAAAAGAGTTATAAACCCGGATCTAGTTAAAGATGCATGGCAGGATTTAAAAGTGTCGTCATGTTAATTTATACCTCTGAACGACCTCATTATGAATCCCAAGACCCTAATGTATAATATAAACATCTGATATACTCAAATCCGGTAAATACTAACAATAATTGATTCATAATTTCAAAAGTGGAATCCTACGAAGAAATGCACGACAACCCTTCGTTTATGGCTTTCGTTAAAGTCCAAGACAACTTTAGAACATTTCATGGTGGTCTTAACTGTTTAGGACCTGTTCAAGAGGCCCCCTACTGAAAATAATGGCCCAAAATCGTATTACATGGTTGCCTGTCCGGAGCTTGAAAGGCCAACAAAGTTTTACCTTTTGTAAAGAGCTTACGGACCGTAAGGGTCAAGCCTTACGGTCCGTAAGGCATGCACAGCGACCAGATTATTGACAGTTGTCTGTTATGAACGTTTAACCGACTTAACAAGATATTTTCCACTTCCATGCGCGCCCCCTACTGATTTTTAGGCTTAGGGGCACTTGTAAATGATCTGGGAACAATGCTAGACTTGTGTGGCATGATCATGAGCAACCAAATTCACTATAAAAGGCCCTCATGTTGCAACATTTTGATCACACCTTCCATCTGCATTTGTGGAGCTTCATGGAGCTTAAGATCAGTCCCCAAGCATCTCTAGTCGTGCATTAGACTTTGGTAAGTACCCTTGACCTTCCATAATTGAGTTTTACTTAGTTTTTAGCTTAAAAGTCAAACCGTTGTAATTAAGGATTGACTTATCCATTAATCACTAATGGTTCAGTGATTAACCAAATTGAAGGTAGTTATAAGTTGGTATTTATGTGGGCAATAAACCCTTAAAAGGTCACCCTCTGATTCCCACTCTAACTAGATCGAATGTCGGGTCAAAGTTGTTTATAAAAAGTCAACAGAAGCTTAATTTGCGAATTAACATGTAATTAGCAATGTAGAAGGCATGTAACCTATTTTATCACTCATATAACTTGGTAATAAGTATAAGAACTGGTCTAAGCTTGTTTGATCCGACAATTTTCTGTTTAGACCCGGTTCGGAACCGAAAGTCGCAAAACTTTGACTTTAGTTCTGACCCGATTTAGATGGGTTTAGAAATCCCTTAGGGCTTCCTTAGGACCAGGTTACATGTTGGTATAACCCTCTGTGATTGGTTCGTTGATTGCCCCATTCGTTTACACGTTTCCGTTAATTGCCTAATGTTGACCAATATGCCCTTTTGACCATAAAACGAGAATTTTGGATATGTGAAAGGACAATAATCTTTGTTACTGATTTATAAACATGTCCCTAAATTTTCACATCAGTTGGAGGTCTAGATTAGGAGTTATGCTCATTAGCGTAATTAGAACGTCTTTTAGTAATTAAATGGCGTCATTAGCATAAAGCCTATCTAAACCCAATTTTTAACACCAAACATTTTTCCCACTGATGTAATATAATATTTTGGGATTTTTGAAGATTTTTAATGATTTTTAACCTGCTCATAACCTAAGTTTATGACCTTGATTCGGTAAATACCGATTATACCCTTTTGATCATAAAATGAGTTCTACATAATATTTTGACACCAATCCAATTGCTACTGATTTTATATAATAAATAAAGTATTTTGAAATTTATAACCTGATCAGAAAACTCAGATTTCCGGTATAACCCGGAAATCGCTTAAAATGACTTTTTAAACGCATTAAACACATAGTTTGGGTTTAAAACCATTTTGTCATATAAGACTTATCACCAACGGTTATAACCGGATAAATTAAGTTATTTTACTGATTTATTCAGACCCGAACCTCAGAATTTCATTTAATCTCTTTTATAATCTTTAAAATGACCAAAATACCCCTACGGGGCTTAAATTGAGATAAAACTCGTTTAGGGCATAATGGAAGGTATCCCACTGATATCACAACCTATTTAAGGCATATTAACTTAGGAAACCTGTAAATGACTCTCACGGTTACCCGTTATGCATTATTCGCGTTCGATTCGGTTTATGTAACTAGTTTACATAAATTAGCCGAAACGGGTTAAACCTTATCATTTTTATCTCAAAATCCAGAAAGTGTTTAGTTTACCCAGATTATTCAAGTCTTCAAACTTGTCGGGTCTAAAACACATTCTATTCCGGTCTTCGCTTAATCGTGCATTTGAACCGTATCTTTCTTTAAAACTAACCGGTTTAAGTTTAGGCTTAATTAAAGACCCGTTAGGATTTTAATAGGTTATTATAAACCTTCGTTCCAGAATAGGAGACCGGTAAAAGCTACACACACTTGCTATTTGTGATTGATACTTGCAAAGGTAAATACTTTTAACTTATTTTCCCTTATAGGGGCTTGGGGTACGGTATATAAAATACCGCTTGGTCGGGCATTCGACCTTAATCGTTTGGTGGTTAAGTATTATCGAGATGATCCGTTTAGAAATTTGTTTTGTTTGCTTAACGCCTTTGGGGGGTTAATGACCATGTCCCGGATATCCTTGGCATCATTTTACGAAATGGCCACGACCTAAGCGCGGAGTGTAGGCGTACACTTGTCAGTGCCTAAATAAATAATGTGGTGTGTCTATTGATCTTTAACCCGGCACGAAACCGGGCTACTGAACGCATAAGGAACATGTAATTCTTTTACAAGATTATATTCAAATAATTATCCCAAGTTATAAAATGTTTGTGCCACGTGCATTCAAATCAATTTTTAATCATTTGTAAAACGAGTCAGTTAATTGTATTTACCAGTGTAAACTGACGTATTTTCTCAAAAAAGGTTAAGTGCAGGTACTACGCGAACTAGGCTGGTTTTCACCTAGCGTCCACAATAAGTCTCGCAAGCTTGGATGTCAAAACTGTTGAACAATATTTCCATTTTATTTTGATCCACCTGTGGATTACTTTCAACTGTTTGTGATACTTGATATTACAATTTATTAAAGTTGAAATATATCTATCTTTGCTTCCGCTGTGCATTTAAATATTGTGTCGTTTGACCATAATGATAACAACTACGTCACGGTACTCCCCACCGGGCCCACCGGCAATACGTGGAAATATCGGGGTGTGACAGGTTGGTATCAGAGCCAACATTGAGTGAATTAAACACTAGCCTTTTGTGTTTAATCTCAATAACACAATTGCACATTCCTAAATTTTCGAGTCTAGACAAAGAACTTAGGACAAATCCAAATTTTTTCATCTTAACTTTGTCCTTTATATTTCTTGTTGTATCTTTTATTTGTGTTGACAGGATTAACAATGCCGCCAAGATTTAGAAGAGGAGGACGAGGCAAGGGGCCAATCACCGCCCCCAACGATCACGAAGCCGGGCCTTCGCACCGGCGAGCTCCTTCTAGTACTGCGAGTGCCGATCCGCAAGGAGCCTGGAGGACCTATACAGAGCCCGCTAGACGGTCTGTCTCGCACAGCTCAACACCTCCCTATCGTCATTCCTTTGGGCCGCATTCTGAAAACGAGCCCGATAACCCACAGCCTTCATATATACCTCTCCAGCGATCCCTTTCGCACAATTCCTTTGGCCACCCCACTCCTGTTTTTCAGGGCCGGTGTAATCCGGCAAACTATATTCAAGAACCAGTGGGTTTTAACCCATTGGGACTGGAGGATCACTTTTCCGGCGATGACGCCATGGATATGGATGAGGACACCGACCCTATGGAACCACCGACTGGAACCCCCACACACCCTATTGAGGTCTCTGATGGTTCATCCTTCCACGGATCACCCTACAGTGGTCCAGACAGTTATCAAGCGAGGTTTAACCAGCATGAATGGTACTTCACACCTTCTCACCATTCATCACCTCACCTGCAGCAGCAGCAGCAGGATCCCTTTGGGGATTCACGTTTCGTGGCAGTCATGCCACCGCCTCCACCGCCGCCAGTCCATCAAGCACCTCTAGAACCACCAAGGCGTCGGAGATCAGGCGCAAGAATATCCGCGCGAGGTGGGGATTTCCACTTTAGCACCCCTCGACACTCCAGTGGCAGTCATTACCCGCCACTGCAAGAAGACCCACAAATGGGTGGGCCCTCAAACCCAATTCCAGAGGTGAACTCTACACCAGTTGCACCACAGCCGCCACCATTGGGTTTTGATAACCCGATTCCTGCATACACCGGTTCAATGGCGTACAACCCGTTCGAGCAGCCGGCTCACACGCGTTATAACTATGCTGAAGCCGACCCTTACCTTGTAGCGGCCAACTACAATGCCCTTCACCTGGAAGGACCATATGGAGCTCCTTGGGGAGTTGGATACCCAGCTTATGGGTACCAACAGCAGCCGTCTCTCCGACCTCCTCATCAGCCGCAGCCACAGCCGCAGGCACCACGGTTCTCCCCACCAGAGCATGAGGAAATTCTTCAAAGATTGGACCAAGTTGAGCGGGTAGTTCATAGAGATCGCAGGGAACGACAAAGTTTCTTCCAGGGATTGACAAGTTTAATAAAAGGGAAGAGCAAGAAGGACCATTGAATCCTTCAATTATTGGTTGTATTTTCCTTGTTTCAGTTGAGCCTCTGCGTGGGCCTGTTTTCCTGTTTTGACCCCTGCGTGGGTATGTTTGTTTGTTAAGCCCCTGCGTGGGCAAGTCCTTGTTTAAACCCCTATGAGGATATGTTGTTTGTTTGAGCCCCTGCGCGGGCATGTTATCTTATTAGAAGTCCCGTTTAGGACAAACTTGTACTCGTTCAGAACTTTGTTGTGGAATGGTTGAATTGAAATTTTCATTGTTACTATATGCATAAACATAGAATGTGAAATAAATAAATAAATAACATTTTTGATCAATCATTATATTAGAATGATAAAATCTAAAAGAACAAGACCTAGCCTTATGTCATTTTAAAGACAGGGCCAAGACGGTAGTTCTCCAATTAGATTCAGATCCATATTAACCATTTCAATATAGGATTGTTCTGCGTTGAATATTAATAAGAATCTTAAAAAGGTAAAACCTAGCTTGTAGGTCATTATAAAGACTTAGCCAATATGGTAAAACCTGTTTAAAAAGATTCAAATCTCTGCTAAACATCTGCAAACGTGTTAACATTCTTAGCTAATGTGATCTGCAAAATCACACATGTTACCCTTGTGTTAATTATCCCAATTCCTTATTATTTAAACATCCGATTGTGATGTAATGCCTACGGGCTATAACTAATGTCATATAAGACAAAAGACAGCCGTAGCTTATAGACTCCCTGTCAAGAAAGGTAATGAATTTTAATTCAAACCTTAATAACTAGATCCTATAAGATCTAAATCTATAATTTAGAATTGTCCACATGACTAGGCCTGTTGTGCCAATATTATATTTCATTCTAGAACTAAGGGTTACTGATAAAAAGTCCCGAATGAAATTACTTAACAAATTAACTAGTATAGCTCTTTAATTACCATGGTTAATAAATTATCAAGATGACAGACCTATTATAAACCCCCAAATAAATTATTGTCAATATCTTATGTAACAGTTCAAGATACAATGGCTGACTCGGATGAGATCAACAGTCACCCACGGGGGAATCAGGATGATGCCCGAATTAATATAGCGGGTGCTGAACTGCAAGCGTTAATAGACAACGCTGTTACGAAAGCCATGGAGCGACAGTATCAGGAATATAGCGCGACTCGGAGTAGGACCCTATCCGCACCGCATTCCAAGCCTAAAACTCAATCTGAGGCTCACAGCAAGCCTCCCTCCAAGAAGGAAGAACCAAAGAAAGTTGATGATGATCGTTAGTCCTCGAATCAGCAAAGTGTTCCATCTCAAAAGATCGTACTGAAACAAGGGACCCATGATAAGGGTTGCTCCTACAAATATTTTGTTTCATGCAAACCCAGGGATTTCACTGGGGAGAAAGGAGCTATAGACTGCATGACATGGTTGGATGAGATGGACACCGTGGTTGATATCAGCGGGTGCGCTGAGAAGGATGTGGTAAAATTTGTGTCTCAATTGTTCAAAGGTGAGGCCTTAGTCTGGTGGAGATCGTTGATTCAAGCTACAGGGAAGATTCCACTGTACAATATGACATGGGAACAATTCGTTGCCCTCATCAGGGAGAACTACTGCCCTCAGCATGAGGTAGAAAAGATTGAGTCGGATTTTCTGTCTTAGGTAATGAAAAATCTGGATTGCCAAGCTTACCTTACGAGCTTTAATACAATGTCAAGATTGGTTCCGTATCTGGTGACCCCGGAACCCAAAAGAATAGCTCGTTTCATTGGGGGTTTAGCCCCAGAAATAAAGGCAAGCGTGAAGGCCTCTCGGCCAGCTACTTTCAGATCTGTAGCTGATATATCTTTGTCCCTCACACTGGACGCGGTCAGGCAGAGATCGCTGAGGAACACGGATGCCGAGAAAAGAAAGCGTGAGGATGACAATTCACGACGGTCAGACAAGAAGCACCGGGGAAACAATGACCACAAGAAGGGGTCTGAATCTAAGAAGGATGGGCATCAATCTGGAGATAAGCCCAAGTGCAAAGTCTGCAAGAAACAGCACTTCGGGAAGTGCAGATATGAATCGAACTCGCAGACACAATCAAGGACTTTTGCATGCGGGATATGCAAGTCCAAGGAACACAAGACCTTGGATTGCAAGAAGTTGAAGGATGCGACCTGCTACAACTGTAATGAAAAGGGGCATATCAAGTCCAATTGCCCAAAATATGCAAAGAAAGCTGATGAAGGAAAGAAGACCAATGCTAGGGTCTTCAGGATGGATGCAAAGGAAGCTGTGCAGGACGACAATGTGATCACAGGTACCTTCCTCATAAATGATGTCTATGCAAGAGTACTTTTTGATTCAGGAGATGATAAATCATTTGTAGATAATAAGTTTTGCAAATTGCTGAATTTACCTGTTAAAACCTTAAGTGTGAAATATGAGGTGGAGTTAGCAGATGGCACCTTAGAAACCGCCTCAACCATATTAGATGGGTGTTTCATATCCATTAAGAACCGCTCTTTTCCTTTGTCCCTACTTTCTTTGAAGTTAGCCGGTTTTGACATAGTTTTTGGCATGGACTGGTTATCTCATAACCAGGCCCAGATTGTCTGCAACAAAAAGCAAGTGGTGATCAAGACCCCGTCTGGTGAATCACTTACCATTCAGGGAGATACCCAGTATGGACTGCCTGAGCAAGTGACTATGCTCAAGGCCTCCAAGTGTTTAAAGAAGGGTTGTGTCATCTACATGGCACAAGTGACTATTGATGAGCCGAAGCCTAAGATTGAGGATATCCCTGTCATTTCTGAATACCCTGAAGTTTTTCCAGAAGAACTACCTGGTTTACCACCAGATAGGCAAGTGGAATTCAGAATTGACATCATCCCTGGAGCAGCACCAGTAGCAAGGGCGCCTTATAGGTTGGCACCAACAGAGATGAAGGAATTGAGAACACAACTAGATGAATTGCTAGCCAAAGGTTTCATCAGACCTAGTTCGTCTCCTTGGGGAGCACCAATCTTATTTGTCAAGAAGAAGGATGGATCGATGCGTCTGTGCATCGATTACCGTGAGCTTAATAAGGTCACTATCAAGAATAGGTATCCTTTGCCCAGGATCGACGATCTGTTCGATCAACTTCAAGGGGCAAGTTATTTCTCTAAGATTGACTTAAGGTCAGGCTATCATCAACTGAAGGTTAGAGATGAAGACGTACACAAGACTGCATTTAGGACTCGTTATGGTCATTACGAGTTCCTAGTGATGCCTTTTGGGCTCACTAATGCACCAGCGGCATTCATGGATCTCATGAACCGTGTCTGCAAACCATACTTGGACAAATTCGTTATCGTCTTCATTGACGACATTCTGATTTATTCAAAGAATCAGGCCGACCATGAGAAACATCTTCGATGTATTCTTTCACTACTTCAGCAGGAGAAGCTCTACGCCAAATTCTCTAAGTGTGAATTTTAGCTTCGTGAAGTCCAATTCCTTGGACATGTGGTTAGTGAGCGTGGTATCCAAGTGGATCCCGCTAAGGTGGAAGCAGTCATGAATTGGCAAGAGCCAAAGACGTCCACAGAAATTCGCAGTTTCTTGGGATTGGCAGGATACTACAGGCGCTTTATTGAAAATTTTTCGAGGATTGCTGCCCCCCTAACTTCTTTGACTAGGAAGGATATTAAGTTCAACTGGGGACCCAAGCAACAAGAATCCTTTGATATCCTTAAATAGAAACTAAGCAATGCGCCTGTACTGACATTGCCTGAAGGTACCGAAGAATTCGTAGTTTACTGCGACGCATCACACACTGGCATGGGGTGTGTGCTTATGCAGAAAGGCAAGGTTATTGCCTATGCTTCACGTCAGTTAAAGGTGCATGAAAAGAATTACACCACCCATGACTTGGAGTTGGGTGCCGTTGTATTTGCACTAAAGCTATGGAGACACTATTTATATGGTATCAAGTGTGTGATCTATTCTGATCACAAGAGCCTCCAGCACCTGTTTAACCAAAAGGATTTGAACATGAGGCAACGACGTTGGATGGAAACTTTGAATGATTATGATTGTGAAATAAGATACCATCCTGGCAAGGCGAATGTAGTCACCGATGCCTTAAGCCGAAAGGAAAGAGTGAAGCCTATAAGAATCAATGCCAAGAGCATTGAGATAAAGAATGGTTTGAATGAAAGGTTGTTAGCTGCACAGAAGGAAGCTGTGTTGGAAGCTAACTATCCTAATGAAAAGCTAGGAGTAACTGAAGAACAGTTATCCTATGGCGAAGACGGAATTTTAAGGTTAAATGGACGAATATGGGTTCTAGTTTATGGAGGACTTCGAGATGTTATCCTCCAAGAAGCCCACAGTTCTAAATATTCCGTTCATCCTGGAGCTGACAAGATGTACCAGGATCTGAAAGCAAATTATTGGTGGATAGGCTTGAAGAAGTCTATAGCTACCTATGTAGCTAAATGTTTGACGTGTGCGCAAGTCAAAGTTGAACATCAAAAGCCGTCAGGTTTACTACAACAACCTGAACTTCCCACGTGGAAGTGGGAAATGGTGACAATGGATTTCATCACCAAGTTTCCGAAAACAAGGAAAGGAAATGACACAATATGGTTAATAGTAGATAGACTGACTAAGTCAGCACATTTCCTACCCATCAAGGAGACCTATAGCTCCGACATGTTAGCCCAATTGTACGTAGATAAGATTGTATCTCTACATGGCGTACCTGTGTCTATTATCTCTGACAGAGATACTAGATACACGTCACATTTTTGGAAAAGTTTCCAACAATATTTGGGCACGCGCTTAAATTTTAGTACGGCTTACCACCCTCAGACGGACGGGCAAAGTGAGCGTACAATCCAAACTTTGGAAGACATGCTTCGAGCATGTGTGATTGACTTAGGTGGTAGTTGGGATAACCACCTGCCATTAATCGAGTTCTCATATAACAATAGCTATCATACCAGCATTAAGGCTACGCCTTTTGAGGCATTGTATGGTAGGAAATGCAGAACGCCTGTTTGTTGGGCGGAAGTTGGAGATGTCCAACTGTTAGGACCTGAAATAGTCTTTGAAACGACGGCAAGATTGTCCAGATTCATGACCGCCTGAAAGCTGCCAGGGATAGGCAGAAAAGCTACGCGGATCTAAAGCGTAAACCTCTGAAATTCGAGGTAGGTGACAAGGTATTGCTCAAAGTATCACCCTGGAAGGGAGTGATGCGATTTGGTAAGAAAGGTAAGTTAAGCCCGAGATACGTAGGACCATTCGAGGTCATCGAATGCGTCGGATCAGTTGCTTATAAGTTAAACTTACCTGAAGAGCTCAGTGGTATTCATAATGTATTCCACATCTGCAATCTGAAGAAGTGTTTCGCTGATGAATCACTAGTCATACCACATACAGATGTGCACATAGAAGAGAGCTTGAAGTTTGTTGAAAAACCTGTGTCGATCGAGGATCGACAGGTTAAGAAGCTTCGAAGGAAGCATGTGCCTATTGTAAAGGTAAAATGGGATGCCCGTAGAGGTCCCGAGTACACGTGGGAGGTAGAGTCCACAATGAAAGAAAAGTACCATCATTTGTTTCAGTAAATCTCGAGGTCGAGATTTCTTTTAAGGGGGTGAGGATGTAACACCTCGAAAATTCGTGTTCAATAAAATAACGACACGTGTCATGTAAGACAAAAAGAGTTATAAACCCGGATCTAGTTAAAGATGTATGGCAGGATTTAAAAGTGTCGTCATGTTAATTTATACCTCTGAACGACCTCATTATGAATCCCAAGACCCTAATGTATAATATAAACATCTGATATACTCAAATCCGGTAAATACTAACAATAATTGATTCATAATTTCAAAAGTGGAATCCTACGAAGAAATGCACGACAACCCTTCGTTTATGGCTTTCGTTAAAGTCCAAGACAACTTTAGAACATTTCATGGTGGTCTTAACTGTTTAGGACCTGTTCAAGAGGCCCCCTACTGAAAATAATGGCCCAAAATCGTATTACATGGTTGCCTGTCCGGAGCTTGAAAGGCCAACAAAGTTTTACCTTTTGTAAAGAGCTTACGGACCGTAAGGGTCAAGCCTTACGGTCCGTAAGGCATGCACAGCGACCAGATTATTGACAGTTGTCTGTTATGAACGTTTAACCGACTTAACAAGATATTTTCCACTTCCATGCGCGCCCCCTACTGATTTTTAGGCTTAGGGGCACTTGTAAATGATCTGGGAACAATGCTAGACTTGTGTGGCATGATCATGAGCAACCAAATTCACTATAAAAGGCCCTCATGTTGCAACATTTTGATCACACCTTCCATCTGCATTTGTGGAGCTTCATGGAGCTTAAGATCAGCCCCCAAGCATCTCTAGTCGTGCATTAGACTTTGGTAAGTACCCTTGACCTTCCTTAATTGAGTTTTACTTAGTTTTTAGCTTAAAAGTCAAACCGTCGTAATTAAGGATTGACTTATCGATTAATCACTAATGGTTCTGGGATTAACCAAATTGAAGGTAGTTATAAGTTGGTGTTTATGTGGGCAATAAACCCTTAAAAGGGCACCCTCTGATTCCCACTCTAACTAGATCGAATGTCGGGTCAAAGTTGTTTATAAAAAGTCAACAGAAGCTTAATTTGCGAATTAACATGTAATTAGCAATGTAGAAGGTATGTAACCTATTTTATCACTCATATAACTTGGTAATAAGTATAAGAACTGGTCTAAGCTTGTTTGATCCGACAATTTTCAGTTTAGACCCGGTTCGGAACCGAAAGTCGCAAAACTTTGACTTTTGCTTTGACTTCAGTTCTGACCCGATTTAGATGGGTTTAGAAATGCCTTAGGGCTTCCTTAGGACCAGGTTACATGTTGGTATAACCCTCTGTGATTGGTTCGTTGTTTGCCCCATTCGTTTACACGTTTCCGTTAATTGCCTAATGTTGACCAATATGCCCTTTTGACTATAAAACGAGAATTTTGGATATGTGAAAGGACAATAATCTTTGTAACTAATTTATAAACATGTCCCTAAATTTTCACATCAGTTGGAGGTCTAGATTAGGAGTTATGCTCATTAGCGTAATTAGAACGCCTTTTAGTAATTAAATGGCGTCATTAGCATAAAGCCTATCTAAACCCAATTTTTGACACCAAACCTTTTTCCCACTGATGTAATATAATATTTTGGGATTTTTGAAGATTTTTAATGATTTTTAACCTGCTCATAACCTAAGGTTATGACCTTGATTCGGTAAATACCGATTATACCCTTTTGATCATAAAATGAGTTCTACATAATATTTTGACACCAATCCAATTGCTACTGATTTTATATAATAAATAAAGTATTTTGAACTTTATAACCTGATCAGAAAACTCAGAATTTCGGTATAACCCGGAAATCGCTTAAAATGACTTTTTAAACGCATTAAACACATAGTTTGGGTTTAAAACCATTTTGTCATATAAGACTTATCACCAACTGTTATAACCGGATAAATTAAGTTATTTTACTGATTTATTCAGACCCGAACCTCAGAATTTCATTTAATCTCTTTTATAATCTTTAAAATGACCAAAATACCCCTACGGGGCTTAAATTGAGATAAAACTCGTTTTGGGCATAATGGAAGGTATCCCACTGATATCACAACCTATTTAAGGCATATTAACTTAGGAAACCTGTAAATGACTCTCACGGTTACCCGTTATGCATTATTCGCGTTCGATTCGGTTTATGTAACTAGTTTACATAAATTAGCCGAAACGGGTCAAACCTTATCATTTTTATCTCAAAATCCAGAAAGTGTTTAGTTTACCCAGATTATACAAGTCTTCAAACTTGTCGGGTCTAAAACACATTCTATTCCGGTCTTCACTTAATCGTGCGTTTGAACCGTATCTTTCTTTAAAACTAACCGGTTTAAGTTTAGGCTTAATTAAAGACCCGTTAGGATTCTAATAGGTTATTATAAACCTTCGTTCCAGAATAGGAGACCGGTAAAAGCTACACGCACTTGCTATTTGTGATTGATACTTGCAAAGGTAAATACTTTTAACTTATTTTCCCTTATACGGGCTTGGGGTACGGTATATAAAATACCGCTTGGTCGGGCATTCGACCTTAATCGTTTGGTGGTTAAGTATTATTGAGATGATCCGTTTAGAAATTTGTTTTGTTTGCTTAACGCCTTTAGGGGGTTAATGACCATGTCCCGGATATCCTTGGCATCATTTTACGAAATGGCCACGACCTAAGCGCGGAGTGTAGGCGTACACTTGTCAGTGCCTAAATAAATAATGTGGTGTGTCTATTGATCTTTAACCCGGCACGAACCGGGCTACTGAACGAATAAGGAACATGTAATTCTTTTACAAGATTATATTCAAATAATTATCCCGAGGTATAAAATGTTTGTGCCACGTGCATTCAAATCAATTTTTAATCATTTGTAAAATGAGTCAGTTAATTGTATTTACCAGTGTAAACTGACGTATTTTCTCAAAAAGGTTAAGTGCAGGTACTACGCGAACTAGGCTGGTTTTCTCCTAGCGTCCACAATAAGTCTCGCAACCTTGGATGTCAAAACTGTTGAACAATATTTCCATTTTATTTTGATCCACCTGTGGATTACTTTCAACTGTTTGTGATACTTGATATTACAATTTGTTAAAGTTGAAATATATCTATCTTTGCTTCCGCTGTGTATTTAAATATTGTGTCGTTTGACCATAATGATAACAACTACGTCACGGTACTCCCCACCGGGCCCACCGGCAATACGTGGAAATATCGGGGTGTGACACCAACCCCCGTTTTCTCAAAAGCAACTACTGCCGTTTCTTCTAGTCCTACTAACAATGATCTTTATTCTTTGATTTTGCAGATGAAGGATTACGTGCAGCAGCAGGACAGAACTAATGACAGGATCCTTCGAGAAATTGATGAGATCAAGAAATTGAAAAGATCAGCAGAGGATCACTCTCCATTGGTGCCGAGATCACTAAATTTCGACACTCCATTCCTAACTACCCAGCATTCCACAGCATCAGGCGTCCAATACCAGGGTGGATCATCAAGTATACGCTATGGATCATCGGCAATGAGACAGGCTCCAGGATCCTACTTCCAGCCTTCAGGATCCTCTCTTCAGCATCAAGGATCCTCCTTCCAGCATCAAGGATCCTTCTCTAGTTCAGGAGGATACATGGGAACGCAGACAGTTCAAGGATCCCACCAATCACACTCACCCTACACCTTAAACTCTCCAATATCCCAATCCTCAACCCCTTACCCTAGCGGCAAAGATTACCGGACAAAGTACCTTCCATCCCTAACCTAAGGGGTGGCGAAGATGTTACCACGCTGCAAAGAACCTGCAACCTCGAACCCGTGAGGTGCCCCGTCCCCTTATGGACCACTATGCATATGTCATCTTTATTCCATTTATATGAGATGCTATTAAATTGATTGTAAAGTGAATGGTCTCTGACCACTCACCACTATGCATATGTCATCTTTATTCCATTTATATGAGATGCTATTAAATTGATTGTAAAGTGGTCTGACCACTCTAATTGGGATAAGATTTTCCAGTGCACAAATTTCATTAATTGTTTATAGTCTTTTTTTAGTGATCTTTATTACTTTATACATATATTTTTGTCAACTCTACAAGTTTTTAATACAATTCAAATTCACTTTTGTGTTCCTTAACATATTTGGACTAACACATCATTTTTAATACAATTCAAATTTAGTTTTTTGTTCCTTAACATATTTGGACAAACACGTCATGTTTACCATAAACATAAATCCTTATCTACGTTTCGATGTTGAATTTAGTTTTCTCTGAATCTTAATAAAGTTATCATACGATCCCTGAATTTTTGTTGTCACGGCGCGATTTCTATGTGCTAGATTCCCTTTGCGACATGTGGGTGGGAAACCACTAGTTAAGTTTATAAGCTGATATAGAAATAAAAAAAAATAGAATGTGGATAACTTGGGGTGGGGATGACAATAATTTCATTACCCCATACACTGGATTGAGGATAAGGGGGCCATTGAGATAAAGCCAGCAATCGTCTCTTACTGTTTGTATCACAAAGATAACTTCTCACTAAAATATCAAATTTAAGTAACGAGATTCATCTAAGAGTTATGGGACTGGATTAGGGGACTGGGGCGGTAAGGTTTTCCCCGTGATAGTTTTGTTCCACGCGTGAAAGAAACAAATAAACCACCGCCACCTACAAAATTTGACGCGTGATGGATGGTAACCATGATAAAATTCACGCGTTATGGCTTATTTGGTGATAATTGGATGTGACGAGGTGTGAGGGTTTATTGTTGGGTGTTGTGAGTGATGACCATTGCCACTAAAAAAGGTTGTGAGTGATAGAAAAATGGTTGATGACATGACGAAACTTGATTGGGTGTTGTGAGTGATGAGTGAGTGATGAGTGATGACCACCCCCACCCCCCTTATCTATAAGGAAAAATCAAACATTACAAAAAAGGCTCAATCTTCAAAGCGGAGGTAATCAACGGTTTGACTCAACTATCAGGCCCGAAATTTGACAATCTTTAATATTTTTTCTTTTTTTTTAACGACAAATCTGGATCCCTGACGGACCATTAAAGTATTATTGTGTCACCAGCGGAACCACCCGATCATATCCATCTTCACTAGGTATAATACTTATACACCAATTCAGAAGAAAACCCAATAAATATGGAAAAACTCCCCCGTATGAATCGAACCCAGGACCTATACTTTATTTTAGCTTAACACTCATAAATGATTGTTATGCATCTAATTATGGTTTTAATTTAAGTTTTTCTAATAAGTTTGAACTTGTCAAGTTTAGAACTTTTCTATAAAATGACACCTCTTCTAATGGTTTATTAATTTGAATTTTTTATACTAAATTGCATAAATCAACCTTTATGCTATACATAAACTGCACTTCATACATTTCACTTTGAAATCGGCAAAATCCAACCTTTATGTTCATGTTTTGTAGTCACAATATTGATAAAAAAAATTAGCGGGCTAAAAGGAAAAAAATAGGCGGGCTACAAGTAAAAAAATTAGGAGGATCATTTAGGGTTTAATATTTCCATAATTTTTGGACTAATAGTTAGCAATTAGAGGTGCACAAAATAACCGGTTAATTAACCGTAACCGGTTATTAACCGAAACCGAAACCGTAACCGGTTAATAACCGATTTAGGAATAATCGGTTAGTGGTTATTTTTAACCGTAGGTTAGTAACCGGTTATAATGTTTAGTATAATAACCGGTTATTAACCGGTTTTTTTACACCGGTTTTTTAACTAAAAAATTCAAAAAAAAGGCAAAAAAACCGGTTAATTAACCGAACCGGTTAAAGTAATTAACTGGACCAGTTACAAAAATAACCAGTTAAAGTAATAACCGGTTAAAGCATTAACCGGTTAAAGTCAAAAAGTCAAATTAACCGGTATAACTGGTTGACCGAACCGGTTATTAAAATTAACCGGTTTGTGCACCTCTATTAGCAATTGCCTTTTGCGATATTCCTCCACAATTGTAGAATTCCTCCAATCCACCATTACGGATCATCTCTCAACTGAAGTTTTGATTAATCATTCGCTGGTGACGGACGGAAGGTACGTTTGAATCTTGACTTAATTTCCTTCTTTAGCAATTTCATCACTTCAATTTGTTCTTATGTTTTCGATTGTTGTTATCAATGATATGGGAGGCTTGAAGAAAATAATAAAGTTATTATTCCAATATTAGAAAACCTGTTTGCAGGTCTACAGGAAACGCACATGTAGGTCAGAAACATGATCAATACAAGCTTCAAACACATATCTATGTAATATACTATTATCATATTTCATAACCACAGTCTCTAGGTCTGTCATCATGCATACCCAATTGCCATAACCATATTCTTTGCAAAACTCCAAACAATAACCGAAACAAAACCAGCCCATCCGGCGAAAACTAGGGCTGCAAACGAACCAAACGTTCGGCGAACAGTTCGTGAACCGTTCGGCGGGAAGTTCGTTTGTTTTCGTTCATTTATTAAACAAACAAACACGAACAAGAAATTTTGTTCGTTTAGTTAAATGAACAAACACAAACAGAGGTCGTGTTCGTTCGTTTATGTTCGTGAACGTTCGGTAACATGTTCGTTTTTATTCATTGGTGTTTTTAGTTTTTATATTTATTTGAATAGTTCAAAATTCCGACAGATTAAATATCTAATTAGTGTCAGTGTATTATATATTCTGTTCCTGAACGATTGTTTGTGTTCATTTGTTTACATATGTGTTCATTAACATTAGTTTGTGCTCATTTGTGTTCGTCAACGTTTGTTTTTGTTCGTTGCCTAAAATTAACAAACAAACATAAACGAACACGAACAAGTTCATTTCCTTAACAAACGAACACGAACATAAAAGCTCGTTCGATAAGTGTTCGTGAACGGTTCGCGAACACATATATTTCTTAACAAACGAACACGAACAAGGTCTTGTTCGTGTTCGTTCGGTTCGTTTGCAGCCCTAGCGAAAACAGCTTATCCAACACCCTATCCGCAATCGCATTACCCCCTGGATCACCTTTCCTAGCCCCAACTCTATACCCCCTCAATATCCCAACCGTTAACGCGCGAGTCACACTAATAATTGACTCTGAAACCTCATTCGACTTGCATGATTCCACAGTGGCACCATACCCGTGATAAAATGGTTGAAGAGTCGTGTGGTCGGGCTGTTTTAGCGTCGAGATGATTAGTTTAAAGCGACTGATGTCTGGGCAATTCTTCGAAAAAGTTACCAGGGCCGAATTCGTCATTTGACTACAACAGTAGGTTAACGTTTTAAGCTTTTGACAGCCGATGTATATCGCAGTTAAACCCACTTCTACTACGACAATACCTCCTCCCCCCTGAAATACCCTCAAGTCTTCAAGACCTTCATCTCCAATGCAATCTCCTCGTACCTGAAGCGAAGTTAACAATCCGAAAAGTAATGAAATAAGTATTGCCGGATTTTTTTGGTGAGTGTGAGAACATGTTAGTCTAGGGGTGTTAAATATGCGAAAGAACTTACCCATAAATGTCTAAGCTTTGTGCATTTCTTTATGAAATTGACCACCTCAACGCTCGTAAGACTTGCAGCAAACCTCACATTCAGAAAAACAAGATTCGAGCAGACGGGATAAAGAGCATGTATTAACATGGTGGGAATCCGATGGAAAACTCCTTCAGATCCTTTGACACCACTCCTAACGTCTCGGCCAAATCGCCTAGCAATTCGGCTATCGACTCTTGGCCAAACCGCCTAGCAATTCGGCTATCGACGCTATCGCGCTAACAACCTTGACGAATCTTTCCCTCATTTTGACAACAGAGGGTAAGTTATAAACCCTAATTGCACCGTATGTTGAAAACCCTAAGGCTGCAAGCAAAATTAACCATTTCTTTCTCTTTTGTGTGTAATTTAAACACATTTTCACAAGATCGATGAGCCATTTATAGGCAACTGAGCACACTCCGACTGTCGTTCTAGAAAGTTCTTCCACCTGTCTGATCGTTCCTCCTCTTCTTCCTAAAACCATGTCAAATACTAAAGATTAGCAGGTTATGTGTTATGAAGTGTTTGAATAAGTAACAATGTGAAGAGAGAGAGAGAGAGATTAAGAACCCTGTAGGTGTGAGGTGTGTGTTTGTCCTTGTTACCCTCATCATCAATGTCGGAAAACGAATCGAACCCGTTGTCTTTAGGAACTTCATCAAGAAAATGACTAACCCATGATGTTTCCCCCTTCATGATCAACAACAATATAACAAACCTGATAAACAAACAGAATCAGAGCAGGTCAAAAGGTCAAATAAACTCAAAATAGCTTCATTTTCTTTTGTTTTTATTTATTTTTTTTTATTTTTATTTTTAAATGAAATTAACAGATAAAACAGAAAACAGCTCACCTGAAACCAAATGAAGATCAAAACCAGCTAATATCCTAAAATCAAATAGAAACAAATGTTAGCAAAATTCCCAATAAAATCAACAAATTTGAGTGTTAAAAAACCAAGATCACATCTATTTCAATTTAAATTAATATAAACAATCTAAAAATACAGACCCAGATAAGGATATTTATCAAAGGTGAGATCTTGAAAATGGATGATTTGCATGTATCAAAAGGGGAAAATGGGGTTGAATCAAGGAAGCAGATACTTTATCCATATAGCATACAAAGACATTTAAAGGCATATTCTTGACAATGATGAAGAAAGAAACTGCAAGGCAGAGTCACTGTCAAGACACAAGAATCCACCCTTATCAGAAAAATATAATTTTTTAAACACTTAAATCTGTTTTCTTGCTGTGAAGAAATCAAGAAAGATATACAAGAAAAGATACCCACATCAAAATTTATTATATAAATTAATTTTTACAAGATTTTTACCCAGATGAACATAATCCACACCAAATTTATAAAAAAAAAATAATAATAAAAAATTAAAAAAAAATTGGAAATCAAACCCTAGAAATGGAATTTAAACGAGGGGAAATTAAAATTAAAAATTATAATCAAACTCAAATGATGATATAATAATAAACGTTAGGTAAAGTACTAAGAGCAGATAGAGCTATAAATCAAACATCAAGAAAAGCAACCTCAAATCTAAAGAACACACCAATCGGAAACTAAAAGAATAAACAATTGTGACACATACAACACTTTGAATAATAATAAATTTTCAAGAAAAAAATTTACCTTAATTAGGGCAGAGGCTTCATGGGTTTCTATAAGAATGCTTGAATCCAAATGGGTATTTCATGATTGGTGAAAAAGATGAATCTTGAACAAGAGAAATGAGAAAAGGCCCAAAATTTACTCCATAAAAAAGAAAAATTGTGAGCAAAAGAGGAAGAAGAAAAAGAGAGATGAAAAGGGTGTTTTAGTGGTTTGAGATTTGTGTAGGTTTTATCTCTTTCTTGATTGTTGAACAAAACAGAAAATAAAGTGCGTGTTTGGCTTAGCTTATTTTGAGGGTAAAAGTCTTTTGAAGGGCAAAAGTCCTTTTATAAGTGTTTGGCTTTTCTTTGTTTGTGAAGGGGATTTGTCAAAAGTCAGGATTTCCTGACTTATTTTGACCAAAAGTCCTTTTAAAAAAGTCAGAAATAAGTTAAGCCAAACATGCCCAAAGTGTGGATTTGAAAGGAAGGGGGGTTTCTTTTGCTTTTTTTAGGTAATAAAAACAATGGGTAGTGGAGTAACCAGGAAAGGCTACTGTGTGTGTGGGAGGATGGATGGATGTAGGTGTGAGGTGTGTGTTTGTTTGATGTTTATTAACCTAAAGATAAATGAGAGAATGAGAGTTGCTTTATATTCTTTTGTCTTTTTATTAATTTATCTGCATTTCAAAAACAAGAATTATCCATTAATACCACCGATTATATCCACAAATGAAACCATTTTTTGCATAAAGATTCCCACAAGTTTTTTTTTTTACTTTTTTTTTCAATTATTATAAAAATACACACAAAATTTAAAAAAAAACCTAGCCACCTATAGCCTAGCCAACCCAGCCAATTAGAGCCGGCCACGAAAGACCGCTAGCCCCGCCCAACGCCCGGGCTGAAACCCCCGCCCAAAGGGCCACGCCAAAACCCAAACCCACCAGGGGTGGTGACGTGGGCGTTTGTACCCAACCCACGCCCCAACCCCTGCCCCATACCCCATTGTCTTAGGTGTAGATGAAGTATGATGACATTATACCATTGTATAATAATAATAATAATAATAATAATAATAATAATAATAATAATAAATAAATAAATAAATAATAATAATAATAATATACACTTACTCAAAGATCTGTTTATTAATTCACTAGAAATTACAAATCACTAAGAAACAATTTAGTAAGCAATTTGCACATGTTGGGTCCAAATTAAAACGTCAAATTAAATCTTTACAAAGTCAATAGAGACAAACCCAAAACTAAAAAAAAGTCTAATAAGTGTATAGAGTATTTAAACATAGTGTTCACAGTTGATAATTAGCAACTTTACAAGAAAACTATTTACACAAATTCTTCAAGAAACAGGCACCTAAGAGTACGTTGCAAGAGGGAAAAAAAAAACAAATTCCTACAAAGAACCAGCATTACAAAGTAGAATTCGAAAACCAACCAAAGCCGACCCACTTGCCAAACTATAAATAACAAAATATAAAGAATTATACATTTTTTGGTTTGTTTGGGACTTGTAATTGAAGAATGTAATTTTTTGTATCTATCCCTGAGCTTGGTCCTTAGATGTATCTATTTATATTTGTTATAGTTAAAGTTAATAATGAATGATTTATGTGTATATACATGTTTATGATGACTTTGAATTTTAGGTGCACTTATTTGATTAGTAATGGCATGGTTTAGCAATCGAAAGTGGATGTATGAAAAGACTGATAGTGACGGATATCTTAATCCTGTATATTGTGACAATGTGGATTTGTTTTTGGACTTTGCATTTTCTCATGAGGAAGTTGTTGATAAGATGGTCAATATGCATGGTGAGACAATACTTGAGATAAAATGTCCTTGTTATAAATGCCAAAATATAAGTTATAGAGACAGAGCCACTGTTCAAAAACACTTGTATAAGGAAGGTTTCATGCTACGTTACGAAAAATGGAGTGAACATGGCGAAAGTTCCATCTGCGACGTTGGACAACATTCTACTACAATGGAAATTGATGATAATGATGATGCCTACAGACACATGGTGTTAGATAACATGTATGCATGCGGTTATACTTCAAATACTTTGGAAGGAGATGTACCGATCCAGAAGCAAAAAGCTTCTATGACATGTTACAAGCTACTGACGAACCTCTGTGGAAGGGGGAGAAGGCTACAAATTGTTCAAAGTTACAAGCTGCCACGAGTTTCTTGACATGGAAATCACTTTTTAATGTGTCCATTGCTGTCACACCCCGATATTTCCACGTATTACCGGTGGGCCCGGTGGGGAGTATCATGACGTAGTTGATATCATCATAGTCAAACTACACAATTTTAAATGCACAGCGGAAGCAAAAGATAAATATATTACAATCCGATAAAAAAGTAATATCAATATTACAACAGAATGTAAGATGGATCCACAGGCGGATCTAAAATAGAAAGATAACACTGTTCAACAGACTTTAACATCTAGAGCTTGCGAGACTTGATTATTGATGCATGGAGTAGCCAGCCTATTACGTATAGTACCTGCACTTAACCTTTTTGGAAAATACGTCAGTTTACACTGGTAAATACAACTTAACTGACTCATTTTGAAAAGAGTTTGAAAATTAATTTGGATGCACTTAGGCAAAAATATCTTTTATAACTTGGGACAATTATATAAAATAATCTTGTATACAGTTTTACTTATTTGTCGTCCATTAGTACCGGTTAGAAGAGCCGGCTTAAGTTAACTGACACGCCACAGGTATAATGCCCACAAGGTTGATTCCTTTAAGTGGATTACCAGTTTTTACATAATGCATCTGTCAGGTGTACGCCTACACCCCGTGCTTAGGTCGTGGCCATTTCTTTGAATGATGCCAAGGATATCCGGGACATGGTCATTTAACCCCCAAAGGCCATACACCAAATAATACATATTAAACGGGTCATGTAAATACATTAATCACAATCCAATTTAAATGACTACACACCCGACCAAGCGGTACTTTTATAGTACCGTATCCCAAGCCCGTATAGGGAAAATAAGTTAAGAGTATTTACCTGAGCAAATTTATACAATTTATCCCAGCTGTATACCACCAAGCAAGTACAGATAGCTTTTACTGGGCTCCTAAATCTGGAACGAAGGTTTTTAATAACCTATTAGATTCCTAACGGGTCTTAATTTAAGCCTATACTTAGACCGGTTAGTTTTAAAGGAGGATACGGTTCAAAACGCATGATTAAGCGAGAACCAGATTAGAATGTGGTTTAGACCCAACAAGCTTGTATATTTGTGTAATAAGGGTAAACTAAACATATTCTGGATTTTGAGATAAAATGACAAGGTTTGACCGGCGAAAAGTGCGTAACGGGTAACCAAAAGAGTCATATACAGGTTTCCTAAGTTAATATGCCTTAAATACGTTGTGATATCAGTAGGATACCTTCCATTATGCCCAAAACGAATTTAAACTCAAATTTAACCCTGAAGGGGTATTTTGGTCATTTTAAAGGTTATAAAAGAGTTTATATATTAATCTGAGTTTTAGGTCTAATATAATCAGTAAAATACTTACTTTAATAAGTTATATCTGTATGGTATTACATATATGTGCACTTTATTAGTTATAACCAAACTATGCACCGAAGGGGCATTTTGGTAATTTCACATAAGCTTTAAAGGTCAAAATTAGAATTCTGAGTTTAAAACTTTTGCCTACTGTTTAATTATGAAAATTTACTTAAAACATCAGTAGGTATAAAACCTTATATGTTAAAAATAGTTTTAACTTATACTATGCGTTAAAAACGCGTAAAAAGACGGTTTTAAGCGATTTCCGGGTTTTTAATGAAAAGCTGATATTTTTATTATTCCATAAATATTAAAATATTTTATTTATTAAATAAAATCAGTAGCAAAAGGTTTGGGGTCAAAATGTTTTATAAAACTCATTTTATAGGCCAAAAGGGCAAAACCGACAATAACCGAATCAAAGGTATAACTCTATGTTATGCTCAGCCTAAAAATAAATAAAAATCTTCAAAAATCCCAAAATATTATTTTATATCAGTAGGTAAAAAGTTTGGTATCAAAAATTGGGTTCAGGTAGGATATATGCTAATCATGCCGTTTAATTAGTAAAAAGCTTTTCATTTACGCTAATGAGCATAACTCCTAATCTAGACCTCAAACTGATGTCAAATTTTAGGGACAAGTTTATAAATCAGTAATGAAGGTTATTGTCCTCTCATATTTTCAAAATTCTCGTTTTAGGGTCAAAAGGGCATAATGGTCAACATTTAAGCATATAACGGAAACATGCATATGAACTTAAATTCTAAGGGATCATGTAGTATAACCTTAGGGGGTTATACTAACATATATTATGATCACCAAGGAACCCTAAGGCATAATTAAACAAAGCTAATTCGGGTCAGAACTGAAAGTCAAAGCAAAAGTCTACTTTTGCGACTTTCGGTTCCGAACCGATTCTAAACTTGAAATTGTCGGGTTGAACATGCTTAAACATGTTCTTATACTAATTACCAATTTATTCAAGTGTTAAAACAGGTTTCATAGCTTTTATATTGCTAATTATGAATTTATTTGCAAAATAGTTTTCTGTTGACTTTTTATTATTAGGTTTGACCCGACATTTGACCTAGTTATGGTGATAATCAGTAGGTGCCTTCTTAGGGGTTTATTACCTACATAATTACCAACTTATAACTACTCTTAATTAGACTAACTGCTGGACCATTAGTGATTAATCACTAAGTCAAACCTTAATTACGATAAGGTTGACTTTTGGTCATTAAACTAATCAAAACTGAAATTAGGAGGTTAAGGACACTTACAAATGGTCCTTAGTATTAAATTGAAGCTTAGGAAACAATGCTTGATGTCCAGGGAACTCCAGATTGAGAGAGGAGATGATAGCAAGGGAAATGAGCAAATGGGAATGATGAAGAACACTTCTATTTATAGGTTTTGGTGGGTTTTTGGATGATCAACAGGTCTTATGGGGCTTCTAGGATCAGTACATGTGTCTCAACAGCTGTCCAAAACAAGAAACAAGCCCATAGATTCGAATATGAGAGTATGAAAGCAAAACCAAAGCTGGTTTTCATTTTCCTGTTACTGGAAAGAGTATACGGACCATATGAGGTCCAGTATACGGTCCGTAAGGACCTGTACAGCACATGCATACTTTCATTTGTTGACAGTTTTGGCCCCTGCATTTCCAAATGTCATTTCTGACACATCTAAGGCCCGTTAAACCATTTTTAAGGCTCTACAATGATGCCTAAACATGGGGAACATGAAACATGCTCAAAAACATGTCGGATGTCGGTTCGTTTGGTCGTACGGTCACGTTGTTCGGTTAATTACGACGAAACACGGACGGACGCGAAAAACGATCCAAATTACGCGACGAATGGAATTTTATCAAGCCAATCACTAAAATAAAATATTTTAGTGCTTACATAAATTTTTGGGTGTCCGGATATATTCAGAATGTAAGATATGCGCGAAAATGCAAACTTGTGCACTTTTTGACACTTTTAGTCCCTGCATGACTTAAAAGTTTATTTTTGCGCACCAAACACCTCTAAGCCTATATCTAAGCTATATAAAGGATAATTAGGGTATGATTAACTCATGGTCATATTCCGGAAGGTCTGATACCCTACGAATCGGCATATTTTTGCAGTTTGACGCAAACAGTCCTTTAATCGCACAAAGTAGCGCGAAGTGTTGTTTAATGATCTCCAAGCCTTCCATAGCCCTTATTGATCATTCCCAAGCATATACTTAAATATTACTATGCTCCCGTTCGCTTAAATGGTCACCGAAAGGCGTAGATTCAAAAGTTGACGCTTTAGGCCCCTCTATTGCGCAAACTTGCGCATCTCATCATTTATTAGCATTGAAACCTCACCTAATCCATATTAGGCATTCTTGAAAGTATTATTAAACATCACGATGCTTCGGGTTCACTAAAAGGCCATTCAGAGGTATGTTTAAACATATTAACACTTTTAGTCCCTCTAACTTGCAAAGTTGCGCGTAACTTTACTTGTAGGCATAAAAACCTTAGACGGCCATTATTTGGCATTCCCGGGAGTATAATCAAATATTATGAAGCTCCCGATTTGTTAAAAGGTCACTCAGAGGTGAGAATTAACATGTTGACGCTTTTACCCCTTTATTGCGCAAACTTTCAATTAATTACGCAAACGGCCACACTCGATCGACAAGGGGCTCATTTGTGAATATAATCATCATGAGAGGTTATTTAGAAACTTATTTTAGGTATGCTAACACTTCCAGTCCTTTCATTATCAAAGTTTTCGATTTTTTGAAAAATAAGTCCCTAAATTTCAATATTTGACTTCATTAGGGTTTATTACACGTGTCAACACTTCATTGGTCGTGATTTTACGAGGTGTTACAATTGCAGCTTATAACTATAGCATTTCAATGGTTAATGCATTGCTTCCTAAAGAGAATAAGCTCCCAAAAAACTTTTATGAAACAAAGAAGAGTTTGGAAAAGTTAAGTCTTCCATATCAAAGAATTGATGTTTGCATAAACCATTGCATGTTATTCTATAAGCAAGATAAAACATTAACACAATGCAAATATTGTAAGGAATCTCGTTATAAGAGTGACAGAAACAAGGTACCTAATTTGGTGATGTCTTACATGCCAATTGGTCCTAGACTTAAAAGGTTGTATATGTCCACAAAAACAGCCAAAGATATGACTTGGCACCATAATCACAAAACAATGGAGGGTAGCATGGCACATCCAAGTGATGGCATGGCTTGGAAGCATTTTGACTCGCAAGATCCTGATTTTGCAAAAGAGATTCGAAATGTTCGTCTTGGGTTATGCACCGACGGTTTCAATCCAAATAACTCCAATTCAATTCCCTACTCATTGTGGCCCGTCTTTCTTACAATCTATAACTTACCTCCTTGGATTTGTATGAAAGACTCGTTTTTTGAGGTATGTTTGATTATTCCTAGTGGAAAGAGTCCCGGTCAAAACATTGATGAGTTTTTAAGACCATTAATTGACGAGTTGAAAGAGTTATATAAGGAAGGCATTGAAGTTTACGATGCTTATCGTAAAGAAAATTTTATTATGCGAGCTATTCTTTTGTGGACAGTTAGTGATTTTCCTGCCTACGCAATGTTGTCAGGTTGGAGCACTCATGGTCGTTTAGCTTGCCCATATTGTATGGGAGACACTAAAGCTTTTCGATTAGATGCTGGAGGTAAACCTTGTTGGTTCGACTGTCATTGAAGATTTCTACCAATGTCACATCCGTTTCGTAAAGATGCAAATGGATTTCGAAAATCAACAAGGTCCTTATTGGGACCTCCACCTGAGTTAACTGGTTGGGACATTTTTGAAGAAGTCTCTAACATCCCAGTTGTCTATGAAGGTGTAACGTCTAACCCAAAGCATAGAGATCCAGAATTTGGCAAATCCCATAATTGGGTAAAGAAAAGCATTTTTTGGGAGCTTGAATATTGGCCCATGTTGTTAATCCGACACAACCATGATGTAATGCATATTGAGAAGAATGTTTTTGAGAATCTATTTAAAACGGTCATGGATACTTCTAAAACAAAAGATAATGTCAATGCAAGGAAGGATGTGGAAAAGTATTGCAATCGACCATCATTACATCTTTCGAGAAGGGACAATAATAAATTTTCTAAACCAAAAGCAGCATACACTTTAACCAAAGCGGAGGTAAATGAAGTGTGTAAATGGTTGAAACAAGTAAAGTTTCCTGATGGCTATGCTTCAAATATTGGGGGATGTGTCAACCTTAAGGACGGTACCTTCTACAACTTTAAAAGCCATGAATGCCATGTCTTCATGCAACGATTGTTTCCTATCGTGTTACGAGGGATGCTACCAAAGGGAATATGGGAATCAATAGTAGAGCTTTGCACATTCTTTCGTGTAATATGCTCAAGGGTTCTACATCTTGAAGATTTACGAAAGTTGAAGAGTAGTATCGTCATAACTATTTGCAAGTTAGAAAAAATCTTTCCACCTAGGTTCTTTGACTCAATGGAACACCTTGTTATACATTTGGCCAATGAAGCTATTCACGGTGGTCCGGTGCAGTTTAGGTGGATGTATCCGTATGAGAGGTAATCATTATTAACTTAATCAAATATCAATATCACATATTAAATGTTAGATAACTACTAACTTTCCAATTGATTTTCTAGGAAGCTGGGTCGATTAAAAAGGATGATAAAAAGCAAAGGAAAGATAGAAGGTTCCATTGTCCAGTCTAATCTTGTTGATGAACTATCTAACTATTGCTCTTTGTATCTTGAGCCGACAGTTCGTGAACCATGCAACTTTGCCCCTAACATTCCTTGTTCTTCAAATACCGATCTTCGGTTAAGTATATTTAAACATCCGTCACGAAGATTATTTGAAAAGGGTGGACATGACAAAATTCTTTCACAAAAAGACAGCGACAAGGCTCATACTTATATATTACTTAATTGTGAAGTGCTTCTTGAGTCTGTTTGGTTATTTTATAATGTGCTGAGAGATTCATTCCCACACTATGATGAAGCAACCCTTGATAAAATGAAAGAGAAGGAATTTGCTAAGTGGTTGCAAGAGCATGTAAGCATTTTGACTAACCTTTTGTTATATTAATGTTATAGCATTAAAACCCTAATAACACAGTTTTATAAATGTAGGTTATGAATGTTCCAAATAAGGAACATCTAAGAGACATAGCTCAAGGGCCACTTACATATGTCAAATCTCACAAGGGTTATTTTGTCAATGGTTATAAGTTTCACACACGAACAACTTATGATGGCCGAGTCACACAAAATTGTGGTGTTTGTGTCAAAGGAGCTACGTACAACGAAAATGAAAATGACTACTATGGATTATTAGATGAGATCCTAGAGTTGGAATATCATAGCACCATTGGGTGTTGTGTGGTTGTTTTGTTTAGATGTACTTGGTTTGATCCTGTAAAGGGGGTAAGGGTAGACCCCAAAACTCATATGGTTGATGTTAAACCCACGGCAATAGGATGCATTGACGACCTCCTTTATCTTAGCATCACAAGCGCAACAAGTGTATTATACATCATATCCTTCAAAAGCAAAAGAACTAAATGGTTGGTTAGCTGTTGTAAAGACGACCCCAAGGGGAGTTTACCAACTCGACCAAGATGTTAGCGAAGTGGAGGATGATGATGATGCGGACGTGGAACATTTCTTTCAAGAGAATGAAAGGGTAGAATGCACGGTTACAGAGGATCTTCTCCCTATTTCTTATACACATGAGAATGGAAGGTTAGAAGAAGTGGAAGATCTCAACGATGATAATTACGATGAAGTTGAGTTTGAAGCCACACATTTAGTTGACGAGGGTTTTAACGATAATGATGAAGAAGTTCAATTTAACGATGAAATTTTTGAAAATGAAGAATCAAGTGTCAGGTTCGATTATTATATATAAGGGTTAGGTTTTTATTTACAATTATGCAAGATTCATTTTCTTTCAAAAAATAATGTTTTTGTTGCTAATTAGTTGTCTAACATTAAAAGTGATTGTAACTAGTTTGTGTTATCTTTAGTCTAAATATTTATGGTTGCTTTTGTTGTAGATATCATGGCACATACTATGGGTCAAGGTAGTGTTCCAGCTGGTGGTCGAGGTTTTGGTCAAGATGATGGTCAAGCTGGTGGACGAGGTGTTGGACGAGGTAGTAGTCACGGTAACGGTGTAGCTGGTAATCAAGGGGTTTGGCGTTGTGGTGGTCGAGTTTATATGCGAGGTGGTGGTCAAACGAATAATCGAGTTGTTGGGCGACGTAGTGGTATATGTAACAGTCAAAGTAGTGGTCAAGTGGGTGATCGAGGTGTTGGGCGAGATGGTGTTATAGGTAACAGTCAAAGTAGTGGTCAAGTGGGTGATCGAGGTGTTGGGCGAGATGGTGTTCAATATGGTGATCGAGGTGTTGGTGATGTTGACGATGAGTCTGATTTTCATGTGATGAATTCCCCCTCTGAGAATAGTGCTGGTGATGATGACTCTGCTATTCATGTTGCTCCCATGAGGCGGGGATGCGCTTCCCACGTACAAGTACCTGAACCAATCAATCGCGAATGGATTTGGGTTGTAGATGGAGAGTAAGTACACATATATTGTTTCTTTATGTACATAAAAAATGTTACTAATATTGTTTTGTATTCATTACTTTCAATTTTGTAGATTTAGTAATCAAGGGACTGCTACCCGGGTTATTTTATCAAATTTAATAAGTTTGTGGTCCGGTCCATGGGAGAGCTGGAGAAAGGTTCCTAATGAGCACAAGACACGGTTATTTAAGCGATTCCAGGTGTGTGTACTTAGACCATTCTTATTTAAAACTGGTTGGAACATTTTGTACGTTTATTTAAAGTTTTTTCGTCATAGATGCATTTCCAGTGGGAGGATAAATGGAATGCACAAATTCATAAGTGCTGGGAGAAGTGCATTGCTGGTAAATTCCCTAATTTGTTGCGGAACGTACAAAATGATGCTAAAGCTACAGCGAAAGAAAAAGGTAAAAATGTTGGAGAGGATATGACCGATCTTATTGACTTTAAACCACCATGGATAAGATCTGAGATATGGAAACAAATGCTTGACCATTGGAACACACCTAAGTGGAAAGCAAAGTCTTTAAGAAACAAAGAAATTAGAGGTAGGGCAACTTGAGGCAAACATACACTAGGATCTCAATCCTATGCGAGCATGAAAAGAAAAGCCGTAAAAATTGTTAATTTCCCTCTTTTATATATATACATATATCATTTTTATTAACTTCTAAATTCCACATTTGTAGGCTAAGATACTTGGGCGTGAACTGTCAGTTCATGAATCGTGGAAGCAATCACACTGCAGGAAAGGAAGTCGACCATTGGATAAAGATCTAAGTTGTAGTAGTTCACTACTTTTGGATGTTGATTTGGAAGGGGACACTCAAGAAGAAAATCTTGTATGGGTTGATGATAGGGCAGAGGAGACTTGGGTAAGTTGATTGATTAGTCAATCCAAACAACATATTTCAAAAAAAAAAAGACAGAAGTTTATTAAAATGAGATTTGAATAATATAATTATGTGTTTATCCCGTTAGGTTAAATATGAAGGTTTTCTTGTGGAAAAGTACGGGAAAAAACGCAGTAAACATCCAAAATTTTGACAAAGACTTGTGGTCACGAGCTGGGGGCAAGAATAAAGGAAAAGTGTACGGGTTAGGCAATGTTAGTGACCCGTGTGTACATAACAGAGAAGACCCTAAGGTATGTTTAATCCTTTTATACTAATAGTTTTTAAAAATATAAATAAAAATTGTTTGATCTTTGGCATAAGTGGAATTACATACATTAGTAATTTTTGTGCATTTCTGTTTGTTTGGTTTGCGATGTTTGTTTTTTTATCGTTGGGTTTGACATTCATATTGAGGAATTTCATATTGATTTGATTACACTTTCTCTATGGGTTGTTTCATACAAAAATTTGCTTTTGAAATTAGGTATAATTTCCTTCTAAATATGTAAACATTTAAAATGTAGCTCACAATTGTATTATGTTTTCTTTGCAACCAACTTGACCCGTTATTACTTTCGTTAGTTCTTACTTCTTGATTCTATTCATTGGTTGTTTTGTAGATTGAAAAGTTGAACTTAGTTATCAAGGAGCTCGTTAAGGATAATGATGAAGAAAAAGAAAGGTTAGATGGAATTATTGCAAGGTTGTTGGCTGAAAAAGAAAAAGATAAAGCAGATAAAGATGCTCTGTTCGAGAGGATGTCACAAATTGAAGCTATGTTAACGGCTACAGTTCGAAAATAGGCTATAAACACTTGGTTTCGAATGTTTCGATGTTTATCATATTAGGATACTTTTAGTTATGCTTTTGAAACAGATATGTTTTATATAACTTTGGGATTTTGTGATTTTATTAGACTTTTTATATATAATTTTATAGTTTTATTGATATGTAATTTTGATGAAAATAGCAGGGTGAAATCTGAATCAAAATCGGTAGCAAATAAATGGTGGCTAAATGGTATCTAAACGTTAGGCTAAATAGTATCTAGTGTCAAAAAATGGTGGCTAAATGGTATTAAATGGTGAAAAACACGACCAAACACTCGGTAGCAAATAAATGGTGGCTAAATGGTATTAAATGGTGGCTAAATGGTATATAAACGTGTGGCTAAATGGTATTTGGTGTCAAAAAATGGTGGCTAAATGGTATTAAATGGTGGTTAAATGGTATCTAAACATGTGGCTAAATAGTATCTGGTCTAAAAAACAGTGGCTAAATGGTGGGAATATCAATGGCTTAATGGTAAAACCTGTTGCTAAATGGTGGCAATTTCGGTGGCTAAATGGTATCAAAGCGGTGGCAAAAACTCGTCACAACAAGGTAGAGCGTAGCAAACATGTAGCGGTGGCAAATAATTTTGACCACTTTTGTGGTGGCAAAAATTTGGTAGCAAAATATAAAAACGGTCGCTATTTTGTGGCATTAGGGCAATTGACACGGATGTTTTTGTCACCGCATTTTCGGTGGCAAAATGGTGACAACAAGGAAATTGTTACCGTTTTGTGACCGAATATTTCATAGCAAAAACCCTTTTTTTCTAGTAGTGTTTGAGCATTGATATCTCATTCATCTTAGCTCCGTTTTGAACGTGGTTTAGTTCGTTGCGAAGCTCTTCCAACATAGAACACAATCCCACAAATAAATATATAAAGAAACCTCTGTTTCTTATATTTATTTTTAGTCCAAAATAGGAAAAAATCATTTTCCTATATTTGTGAAAATTGCTATTTTCACCAATTTTTCCAACATAAGTTACTCTAGCAATATAAAAATTTGACCCGCAAGTTTACTATAAAACAAAATATATATATATATAATAATCAGATATATTTATATGCTTAATATCTAAAATATGTTTCCATCACATGATAATAATCAGATATTATATGCTTAATATCTAAAATATGTTTCCATCACCAGGGGCGGACTTAAAGTTAGCTCAAGGTGGGCGGGCGCACCCCCGGGAAAAAAAATTAGTGCTAATTTCCGTCGAAAATCCCGTCCGCACCCCTTCCCTTGGAATTTTCCGTCCGCACCCCTTAGGTAAAAAGTGTTATCAATTTATATTTAATTTTTTTAGTAAACTCTTATTTTTTTTAAAAAACACTACCTAAATTATATAACTTTTAATACCTAAATAACTAAACCCAAATACCCAATACCTTTAACTAGCCCACTCCTAAGTCTTCGCCCAATAAACAAACCCACCAATCAACAATATTTCAAACTAAAATAAAATAAACAAACCTAAAACCCTTACCTATTCTCTCCCGCTCTCTATCATCCCCGCACGCACGCCAGCGATCAGAACATCAATGACAACAGCAGCCGCATACCACCGCAATCAGCCATCATGCCACCGCCGATCAAACACGGGTAAGTTTATTTGTTATTTTTGATGATTTTTTAATGATTTTTTGGTTGATTTTTGATGGGGTGGGACAGAACCGGTAGCCACTAGAAGTGAATTTTTGATGGCAGGAGACATGTGTGCTTCTTGTTAGTGATGATATGTTATTTTGTGGGGGGTTATTTATGTATATTTTGTTAGTGATGATGATGATATTTTGTCTTTTTTTTTTGTGGGTTATATACGATCAGACCTGACCTGATGTTTGGGTTTTTTTTTTTTAAATGGTGTAGATGATGTTTAGATGATTTTTAGTGTGATTTACATTATGATTTATGTGGCTTGAATACTTGATACATTATGTAATATGTTATGGAGCCATGAACTTATAGATCAATTTGTTTGTGATAGCCGATAGGAACCATGAGTAGGGACGTTATGGGGCGATTTCTCAAGAGGAAAGTTGATACATCTTCCGAATTCGTTGATTTGGCGATGAGAACTTAAGTGATAGTTGTATACGTTATATAGAGAAATAGTTGCTTAAGAAAGTAGGTTTAGATGATGTTTTGGATAGATTTCAAAAAATGAAAACTCGTAGGGCGACGTTTTAGTTATGTTTATAAAAAAGTTTGACATGTTTTGATGATTATATAAATTTAGTTTGATGTTCTTTTGTTTTACATGACCTGACCCGACTCGAACCGACCCGATACGAACCAATTTTTTTTACTTATATACCTTGTGGCCTAAAATTTTTAAATATCTTCCGCACCCCATGAAAATATTCCTGGGTCCGCCACTGTCCATCACATGAATATAATAGTATTTTATAAAGTATCTTAGTCTATAAATAACCGATTGATACATGTTAGTATCCATTGCATATTATTGTTGAGTGTAAAATTTAAGAGAACTCTTCATGGGTTCGAAACAAGAAAAGAAGCCACATGCATTGTGCATACCAGTTCCAGTACAAGGTCACATTAGTCCCATGTTAAAGCTAGCCAAAATCCAACATTCCAAAGGCTTTCTTATCACCTTCGTGAACACCGAGTTTAACCACCAACGCCTCGTGAGATCTCAGGGCCCTCAAGCCGTACGTGGCCTCCCTTCCTTCCGGTTCGATGCCATCCCTGACGGTCTACCATCGCCACAAAACCTTGACGCCACCCAAGATGTCCCATCTCTTTCACGGGCCATTGAAGAAAATCTTTTGGATCCGTTTAAGACTCTAGTCAGCAAAATTAATACTTCTAGTTCACCGGTGACTTGTATAGTGGCTGACGTGCTTATGGGCTTCACCCTCGATGCCGCTTCTGAACTGGGTATTCCGGAGTTTATGTTTTGGACCAGTGGAGCAGGTTCATTATTATGTATCGATCAATTCACCAATCTTTTGGAGAAGGGATTGATGCCCCTTAAAGGTAATGAATTATTAATTTGTATTTTTGTTGCATACATCATTAAATAAAACCCAGCTTCAAAAGACCCTTAGACATTATCAGAAGTACACAATAAGGTTTTGTCTTATTTTAGGGTTTGGTCGAAAGAAAACACTAGCAACTTAAAATCCGGGGACAGCCAATAGTCCACTACAAACCACTTATTGTATCTATCTATACTTACTATATAATCAAAGAAACCAATAAAAGTACACTTGTCATTATTCTAAACCATCTATTATTAGATAATTATTATTTAATTTAAATTATTAAACTAATTTAATTTAAATTATTAAATTTAATATTTGTTTCAAACATTTAAGAAATTACGGATAAAGTTTCATAAATTATCTTATTATTTATTTATATCTATATTAATTACTAGGTTAGAAATTATATCTTAATAACTGAAACAAAAATCTAGCATTTTTATAACGAGGGTGGAGGGAACGGTTTTCTTATTTATATGAATTACTAGGTTAAAAATTATATCTTAATAATTGAAACAAATATCGACCATTTTCATAACGAGGGTGGAGGGAACGGTTTTCTTGCTTAACAAATAATTTATTTATTTAATATATTTAAAATACAAGAAAAATAATAACTACATTTATCATACTAATAAATTTATTCAAAAACAATCATCCTTTTAAGATGCAACTCAAGTCCATATACTTAAATGTTAAAGTTATATAACTTAATAATTACCGATAATTTATACTTATCTAATTAATTTAAATATTATTTTGTAGCTATAAGTTTATCTAATTGGCTAACTGCTATATGGCTAATCTAAACATTTCAACAATATTTTTAGAACTAATAAATTAAGACCACTATTATTTAAATAAAACTTGGGTTCACGTCGTGAGAAAGTCAATGATACATTTTGTCTTCAAATCGATGATTCAAATGCTTTCATATTTATAAACTTGACAAACATCACAAGTTTTGATCATACATAAAACAAATTTTGTTCGGATATCAGAAAAATGTCTTAAAATATCGTTTTATAATTGTTAAATCTTCGTTATTAACTATTTGATATTTTATTTACTTAACCCGTGTAATACACGGGGTTATAACCTAGTTATATATATATATATATATATATCGTATATAGTTAATTTTAAACTATACATATGTATAGTTAATTTTAAACTATATATACAGGGATCTAAGAGAAATCCATCATATTTTAGAAACATTATAAATCACACATTTTTCTGAGCTTTTCATAATATATACATATGTATAGTTTAAAATTAACTATATACGATATATATATATATATATATATATATATATTGTCAAATCTTGAATTATACACATATGTTATAGTCAAATTTAAACTATACATATGTGTATATTACGGAAAGCGTAGAGAAAATGTATGGTACAGAATGCTTCTCAAGTTTCACAATTAGCCTAGTGTTTTAAGATTAGGGTAAAATGAAAACTTATATGAGTTGTGAGAACTTAGAGAACCCAGCCTTACAAAAGGGTTTTTTCAAAAGAAAATTTTACCAAAAATCCTAAAAAATCAACTTTTCCAAAAAAGATTTTTTTTTTCATTTACGGCAGTCGTAAATACTGTAAAAAGTGATGTCATGCTTATGTTATCACCATTTTATAGCTTTCGAAATTTTGTTTTACAACAGTCTTTCTAAACATTTTAATCTAGGGTTGTGAAAAAAAATGGGGGCAAAACTCGCATGCGAAGGCCGAGTTCTCAAAGTTCTCACAACTAGGAGTGGTTTTCCCTTGATCTTGATCCTATATATATGTGTGTGTGTGTGTGTGTGTGGTTAGGGCAAAATGAAAACTTGTACCGGTTACAACTTAGAGAATTCGGCCTTACAAAAAAAAATTTATTTTATTTTATCACAAATCCTAAAAAAATAATTTTTTCCAAAAAAAAAACTTGTTTTTCTATTTACAGCAATCATAAATGCTGTAAAAAAGCAACTGTAAGGGATCGAAAACACCACTTCGAAACTATTTTTTTTATTTTTTTACAGCCGTCTTTGTAACATTTTAATATAATGGTGTGAAAAAAATGGGGGCAAACCTATCACGGAAAAGTCAAGTTCTCACAGCTCGTATGGATTTTCCCTTGATTTGAATCATATATGTGTGTGTGTGTGAGGAATCCTAAAAGAAATACATCCTATTTAAGAAACTTGAGAAGCATTCAAAAACATACATTTTCTCCAAGCAAAAAAGAAATCTAATCGCATGTTTTTAAGAGGTTTTTTTTTAATATATACATATATATAGTGGAGAGTTCAAATGAGAAGAAACTTTTTGTAAGAATAAAAATGAAGAAATTTCAACCAATAAAAATGCTTTATTTTATTTCATTTAATATAAGTATTTAATGTTACTATAAGGGTAATATGGTAAACCTACAAAGATCATTAATTAGTAGTATTCCTCTTTAATAGCTAACTACATTAAAATTTGTAACTTATCTTCAAAATATATACTTTTTTTTAAATAAAATAAAATAATTTAGAGTGTAGGATAAATTACAATGTGTGTATGATAAATTACAGGTTGTGTAGGATTAATTTCAACATGTGTAGGGTAAATTTCAAAAGGTGTAGGGTAACTTTTGATGTGTGTAGTCAAAAAATAATAGTGTGAAGGATGATAGTTTTTATGACTAATTAATTAGTCAAAGATGATAACAAATGAGATAAGAGAAAAAAATATTTAATGTTTTACAATTATACCTTTTGTTCTTTTTCTTCTCAATTAAATTTTCTTCTCAAATGAACCTTCCCCCATATATATAACGTCAATTCTTAAACTATACATATGTGTATACTATGAAACATATATGTACGATACTTATTTTTCAACTTTAAACAAGTATTTTAGACATATATACACTAGAAAAAAAAACATATTTAGGACCATAATCGTTTTTTTATATACATATATCTACAATCATTTATAGACATTTGTGCTTATATGTAAATTATCAAACATAGATGTAAAATACTTATGTTTCACTTTTAAACATGTATATACATATATGTATAGTTAAAGATTGACAATATACACATTTGTATTATCAACTATACATATATTTATATATCCAAAAAACTGATAGAAAAAGCTTCGTTTTTCCAAAAAAAAAATTGCATTTTTTTATATTTTTACTTAGGGAAAATGTAGTTCACGAGATACGTATATATAACTTCATAAGATATATATCTTATGAAGTTATATATATCTTATGAAGTTATATATACATATCTCGTGAACTACATAAGTTTTTCTTTTCAAAGATCAATAACATATAAAACAATTGAAAAATATATTAAAAAATAATTGAAAATATGCCTTACTCAAGCATTTCAAGTATCTTTTAAGATTTCTCATTATCCCTTCTCTAAGACTATCATCATTGGTGACTTTCTCCCAACCTAACCTAGGTTGCCTAAATAAATTAAAGAAAAAGAAAAATTATATTTTTCTCCACAACCTGGTTGGCCAAGCAACCCAAGGTTGCAAGAGGTTGCTCATGCTTTTTTACCACTTGTCAAAATTAGATAGGTTCCATATTCTAATTTTCTTTTTTTATTTTATTTTCTAATTATCAATTCCCCCAATAATTTAATTACTCAAATAATTTTTAATATTTAAACTTAATAACAAAACTAAATACACCGTATTTCCTAAAATAAAATTGTGAACATTACGATATAAATTTTAGTAAAAACGGAGTTCGTTTGAAAAAACATATTTTCCAGTATATTATATATATTGATTGTTTAACTTTTTAATATTTTCCAGATCGCTTGAAAAAATATATTTTCCAGTATATCACACTCTTGTTTATTTTTATTTTTTTTGAACATGCAGATATAAAATTTATAAAAATTGATATATTATTTTAATTGTTTTTTTATCTAACATTATCTTATTTGTCACAGGTCAACATTCTATAGTTTTGTTAGATTTTTTTGATAAAATTTCTTTTTTATTTTAAATAACTTTTATATTTAAAATAATAAAGTTTAAAAATATAAACATTTTTATTAGTTATAATAAATTTCATAGAATAAATTATAACCTAAGTCATATTTATTTAATAAAAAAATGGTTTAGGTTGGGTTGTTAATGAGTGTGAAAGGTTGGGTCGTTGGGTTGGAGTGTGTAGGTGGAAGAGAGAGAAATTATTTTTTTATTAAAGGTTGGGTTGAGTTAGGTTGGGTTGTGAATGTGGATAGTCTAATAACTTTTGTGCGTTAGTTTAAAAAAATCGAAAACGTAGTGTTTAATTTAGTTTTCTCAACATTTCGATATATTTGTTGTTGAAAACGAGAAGTTGTATTCAAAATAAATATTTTTTGTTATCGTAAATATATTGAGTATTTCGATATAGAATGAGCAACATCAATATCGATATTAGTATTATCGGTACCGGTATCGATATTTGTGTTTATGTTTTCAATCAATATACACAACTTTTTTTTGTGTTACACTAGACAAGTTTTGTGCAATGAGACCCTTATAAATAAAAAAAAGTTTTGTATCGGAAAATATATCGAGAACTAGTATCGGTTCGAACCAAATGGATAATGAACTTACAACATCGGTACCAGTCTCAGTATTCCTAGAACCAGTATCAATATTTGTTTTTTCGATTTTTATTAATGTAAAACATGTGTCAAAACTCCGGATATCCGAATTTACACACCCTGTTAATTTTTAACCAGTTTAATTTAATTACTTATTGCTTCTTAGTAATTAATCATTACTTGGAATTAGGCTAAATAATTTTAAAATCTCCCTTAAATTCTTAATGCTGAAATCTTTTGACTTATCCATTGCGGCGACCAATAGAGTTGGTGGCCTGTTGGCAAAGACAAAACCTTTAGGAACAATTAAGTTTAGAGGTTTTGAGTTCAGGTCCAACAAACATTAGGATTAAGAAAATTCGCCTTTCAATAAATAAATAAAATCCACTGCAGCTGCGATATTGCAAAACTACTTTTTCTTGTTTATTTATCTGTTTTAATTTTATTTTTTAAAGCGAATTACTTTAATCATGTCGTCCAGAAGACTTGAACCCAAGACCTTCAAACCTAGGTGTTTGTTAGTTATTACTTTTCAACTATCATTAGTGCTGACATAACTCTACATCTCATGATAATCAATGTAAGCACACTAAGGGGAGGCGGGGTGGAGTAAGTATAACGCGTGATAGTCGACTTCAACGAGTGATAAAAAAAAAATTCCCACCGTCACCTTAATTTTATAACGCGTGGAAGATCAACGCGTGACAAAATCAACGGCGTGATGAATTGATTTTGTGAGAGGAATTGTTGGTTGGGGGGAAATTGTTGGGTGTGGTGGTGAGTGATGACCATTGCCACTAAAAAGATTGTGAGTGATGGAAAAATGGTTGATGACATGGCGGAACTTGATTGGGTGTTTGTGAGTGATGGAATTCTATCACTAGTGACCACCCCCACTCCCCTAATGTACATAATTAAAATTGGATGACCACTTAGATTGATTCATACAAAAACCAGCGTAGAAATTCTGTATGGTAGACCACAAAGTCATCCTTTCAAACCATATAGTAGACAACCAAGTCACCAAAGAACAAATACACAATAATCCAAGAGTTACATCTCTTTTGTTTTCTAAAAACCATAATATACTTCCAAAGAATGTATGCGAAGAGAACATAAATAAACCATAGAGTAAACTTCCGTTTTGTTCCTTATGGTTTGGTCGTTTTAAAGGCTTTGCCTTAATTCTTTAAAAATAGTCATTTCCTTCCAATAGTTTACTATGTTTTTCCCATTTTACTCCCCGACTAGGTAGGGGTAAGCGCTAGTTTCCTTTTTCAACTGCAACAAATTTTTAAGCAGTAAACGATGCGATGATGCATAGGGTGACTATGTAGACGCATAATCGTCATAAGAAACTATGTATGCACGAGAATTTGGAAAAAATGTTTAAAAGAGTGCCTTAAATTTTTCTTAGATGAAGTTGAAAAACAAGAAAAAAGCCTGAAAAACAATGTTGGGATGTTTTCTAATATGTAGTTATAAAGTACAACACCGCTCATATTAGCTTTGTTTTTCATAGACTATTTTTTTCTGGAAGATTAACTTGAAAATCATTTTCTTTCATCCACAGATTCGAGTTATTTAGTAAATGGATATTTGGATACAGTTCTAGATTGTATACCTGCCATGAATGGTATACGTCTAAAAGATATCCCTCCTTGGATTAGATATACCTACCCAGGGGATGAATACATGGTTCATTTTTTTTGTTTACAAATAGACAGAGCAAAATCAGCTTCTGCCATCATTTTTAATACTTTTGATGAACTTGATTGCGATATTTTAAACGCAATCTCTTCAAAGTTTGCACCTTGCTATGGAATTGGCCCTTTACATCTACTCGAGAACACGATTGTAGACAAAGGTGTAGCATCCTTCAAATCAAACCTCTGGAAAGAAGAGTCTGAATGTGTAAAATGGTTGGACACGAAAGAATCATCTTCGGTTGTTTATGTGAATTTTGGTAGCATCACAGTAATGACATCTCAACAGCTGGTTGAGTTTGGATGGGGACTCGCGAAAAGTAATTATTCATTCTTGTGGATCATACGTCCTGACGTCGTGATTGATGAAGCTGCTGTTCTTCCACCTGAACTGTTGGCGGAGATTAGCGGTAGAGGGTTCTTGGCAGGTTGGTGCCCCCAACAACATATTCTCAACCACCCGTCAATAGGAGGGTTTTTAACGCATAGTGGATGGAACTCGACTATTGAAAGCATTTCTAGCGGAGTGCCAATGATTTGTTGGCCGTTTTTTGGTGACCAACAATCGAATTGTTGGCTGGGTTGCAACAAGTGGGGTATCTCCATGGAGATTGACAACAATGTAAAGAGTGATGAGGTTCAAAAGCTAGTGATTGAGTTGATGAAAGGGGAAAAAGGAAATTTGATGAGGAAGAAAAGTGTTGAGCTGAAGAAGAAGGCTGAGGAAGCATGTGCTTATCCTTCTGGTTCATCTGTGGCTAATTTGGAGAAGATTGTTCATCTCATGCAAACTTCTTCTAAATGACCCATATCTCTTTAAAAGAAAATAAATGCATGTGTTTTTTTATTGTAATCCAATTGACTTTCTATAAATGTATTGTACTTCATGTGTTTCACATATTGTGTGTGACCTTATTAGTTATTATGGCGTAAATGTGTTTTTTTTTATCGTCATCTTATAATATATCGTGCAGGTGTTATTGGGTTGTCATATATTCATGTAATCATATTTCACATAGAGAGGTGTGTGCTAGCGTTGTTATTCTCTAAATTGTCTCTTAGCTCTTATTTAGTCAAACCACAGCGAAGCGTGGATTTTGAAACTTTTAATAATATGTCTCTTCTTATATATACCAGGTGGATTTGCCCGCGCTTCGCGGCGGGATACTCTTTTTTCCTAATGTCATTTGACGCAAAACGTTTGAAGAGTTATAATTGTATCTGTTTCCCTTATAATTTCCGGTTACCTTCCTTACTGTCCCAGTTTCCTTTATAATTCCCCGTTTTTTTTTTTTTTTTTTTTTTTGCCAGAATCAACTGTCTGATTTAGATCAGACTCTAGAATCTATTTTCTGTTTTCTTTTTCCGGTTACTGTTTTGCCATGGCCGACAATACCGCACCCTCAAATGCCGCACCTAAAACCTTACATCCTGTTTACACAGTCAGCAACATACAACACAAGGTACGAATCTTGGATGGTACCCAAGTTTCCTATGCATCGTGGGTGAAACTCTTTACGCTCAATGCTAAAGGGTACAATGTGCTTTGTCACATTGATGGTACGCCACCACCCGCAAAAGACTCACCCGAGTACGCATCATGGGAAAATATTGATTCCATTGTTCTTTCTTGGATCTATAGCACCGTTTCGGATGACTGGATTGGCCGCATATTGATTGATGACTCAACCGCTTTCGAAGCTTGGGAGCGTGTTAAACGTCTCTTTGTGAATAACAAAGGCCCACGCTCTCAAGCCCTCCAACATGAGCTTGCCAACCTCACCCTTGCCTCTATGCCCAACCTTGAAGCGTATTGCCAACGCATACGCGAGTTAACCGACCAACTCAATGCCTTAGATTTCACTATGAATGACCAACAGCGCGTGCTTCATCTTGTCAAAGGCCTTCCTAAGGAATTTGACACTATCGCCTCCATTCTAAACAACTCTCTTTCATCTTGGGAGGACGCGGTAGAACAACTCCTGTCTGAAGCCGGGCGACTCAAAACCGTGATGCGGTCACAAACACCACATCAGCTATTGCTGCGGCCATACCTCCAAACAACTCTTCAACCAACCACAATCCACCTAATCCCTCACCATCACAGCCTACCCATTCCAATAACCCAAACCCTTCGTCCCATTACCATAACAACTACAATCAATCCAACCGAGGCCCACCAAACCGTAACACTAACCACAACAATTCCAGGCCCAACTATAACCACAACCGCGGCCCAAACAACCACTCAACCCGAAACTTTTCTGGCCCAACCCAACAATCCTATAACCACAACCATAACCCACCTCCACCTTACCCGAACAACCCACACCAACCACCCTACTATCCACCATTTTAGGCCCCGCCTTATTGGACTCCGCCACCCTGTCCCTACCCAACCCGATCATGGACCCAACCTTGGCAGCCACAGTCATACAACCGATCTCAAAACAACTGCGGCAATAACAGATCGGCACAAGCACATTTCACTGAGGTTGACCCTCTCGAACCTACACAGCTAGCTGATGCGGTCCATGCTCTTTCTGTGGACTCTGGCGAAGGAGATGATCAATGGAACTTTGACACAGGTGCTTCTTCTCATATCTTTTTAGATAAAAATAATATTGACATGTTTTCTACGTTTGCGCCAATAGCGTCAATAATTGTTAGAAATGGTCATAAACTTCCAGTTTTGGGCTCGGGCAACTTAACCCTTAATTTTGCCTCAAAACCCTTATACCTTAAAAACATCCTTTTTAATCCCAACATTGTCAAAAACCTTATTTTCGTTCGTCAATTCAACATCGACAATTACACATCTATTGAATTTGACCCCTATGGTTTTTCTGTGAAGGATTTCAAGGATGGCACGATCCTGAGTCGTCACAACAGTTCGAGTGACCTGTACCCGCTCACACCAAATGCTTCCAACACTGCTTGTTTTGCATCCACCCAAGCATCTCCATTCTGGCACAACTGACTCGGTCACCCTGGTCAACCAGTTTTTGATTTTCTCCGTTTAAATAATTTTATTTCATGTAATAAACAAAAGAGTTCATCTCTTTGTCATGCTTGCCAATTGCCGAAACACAAACTACTACCATTTTCTGATTTTAGTACTAATACTTTATGTCCTTTTTCCTTGTTACATTGTGATTTATGGACATCACCTTTATTGAGCCATGCGGGTTATAAATACTATTTGGTCATTATTGATGATTTCACACAATACACGTGGGTTTACCCACTTCGTTTTAAATCTGAAAGTTTTTCCAAAATAACTCACCTTCACCAATTTGTCATAAACCAATTTCGCCTACCCATCCAAGCCATTCAATGTGATATGGGCGGGGAATTGACAACACAAACCTTAAAAACTTCACCTCTTAATATGTCCTCACACCTCTCAACAAAATGGCAAAGCGGAACGCATGATTCGTCGTCTAAACGAAATCATGTTTACCCTCCTCACTCACGCCTCGCTTCCCTCCAATTATTGGGTCGAAGCACTTCACACCGCCTCTTACCTTCACAACATTCTCCCAACTAAAATCCACCAAAACCGCACCCCTTTATCTCTCCTACACCATCGGGAACCATCTTATGACCATCTCTGCGTTTTCGGATGCCTTTGTTACCCGAACACCTCTGCCAATAGACCAAACAAACTTACCCACCGGTCCACCCCTTGCATTTTCCTTGGATACCCGGCCAACTACCGAGGTTATCGCTGCCTTGACCTCACCTTGGGAAAAACAATCTTCTCTCGTCACGTCACCTTTGACGAACAAATCTTTCCCATGGCCAATCCAAACTCCCTTCCACCTTCTCACACTTTCCTCGAACTCAGCCCACTCCTATTCGACCAAACCTCCTTCCCACATCTAACCCGCAACCATCTGGCCCTCCTACACACCCCTCATCCCCCCTCAACAACCACCCCATTCACAACCTATCGACCACCCATCATCTTCACAACCCTCAAACCATCATTTGCCTCCCAAAACCAAACGGCCCAACAGACACTACAGACCCCATCACCCTCACACCCCACAAACCACCAACCGGCCCATGTCGCACATGACCCATCACATAACCCCCCACCACCACCTCTCAACCCACAACATCAACCAGCCCATCCTATGCAAACCCGGTCTCGCTCTGGCATTTTCAAGCCTAAGCTACCCTACAACCTTAATACCCAAACCATGTCCCCTCTACCAAAGTCCCACTTAACCGCCTTATCCGACCCAAACTGGAAACGTGCTATGACCGACGAATATGAAGCTCTATTGGCCAACAATACATGGGAGCTTGTCCCCCGACCACCTGATGTCCCAATTATTCGATGCATGTGGCTCTTCAAGCACAAGTTCCACGCAGACGGCACTTTAGAACGCCACAAAGCGCGTTTGGTTGTTAACTGGAAAAGGCAAACGGTGGAGGTTGATTGTGATGAAACGTTTAGTCCTGTAGTCAAACCCACCACCATTCACACAGTAATTAGCCTGACAGTCTCACGCGGTTGGTCTACACACCAACTGGATGTTAAAAATGCATTTTTAAACGGGCACTTAAAAGAAACGGTTTACATGTTTCAACCACCGGGTTTCATATCTTCCGCTCACCCGAAATATGTTTGCAAACTGAATAAATCCTTATATGGTCTAAAACAAGCCCCAGGGCATGGTATCAACGTTTTGCAGGTTATTTATTTAAATGTGGATTCACTAGCAGTGTATGCGACACTTCTCCCTTCATATATCATCATGAAATGATTTGGCTTATCTTTTACTGTACGTGGATGATATCATTCTAACTGCTTCCAGTAATGACCTACTACAGCGCATCATCGGCTCTCACACATCTGAATTTAAAATGATGGATTTGGGGAGCTTAAATCATTTTTTGGGCATTGCTTTAACCAAACAAACTAACGAGTTATTTTTGTCACAATCTACCTATGCAGCTGATATCTTGTCACGCGCAAATATGTCAAACTGCAAACCCGTCAGTACTCCAGTCGAAGTTGGTTCTAAGCTTAGCGCTGATAGTGGCGCACCTTTCACAGACGGTTCATTATACAGGAGCTTAGCCGGGGCACTTTAGTATTTAACCATTACCAGACCTGACATTGCCTATGCGGTTCAACAGGTCTGTCTCTTTATGCATGCCCCCCCCCCCCCCGGGAACCTCACTTTCAATTTCTCAAGCGGATCCTTCGATACATAAAAGTCACCATCACACAAGGATTATTAATCTCACCATCCAAGTCTACTGCTTTGACCGCTTACTCAGACGCCGACTGGGGAGGTTGTCCCGACTCTCGTAGATTTACCTCCGGCTACTGTGTGTATTTAGGATCCAACTTGGTCTCTTGGTCCTCTAAGCGCCAGTCAACCATTTCGAGATCAAGTGCAGAAGCTAAATACCATGGCGTGGCAAACACGGTTACTGAAATCAGTTGGGTACGCAATCTTTTGCTCGAGTTAAAGGTTCCTGTCCGCAATGCCACAATTGTTTACTGTGACAACATCTTCGCAGTTTATCTTGCTGAAAATCCAGTTCAACACCAATGCACCAAACACATAGAACTGGACATACATTTTGTACGAGAAAAAGTTCGTCATGGCACTGTCAAAGTTCTACACGTCCCTGCCGACTACCAGTACGCAGATATCTTCACCAAAGGTCTACTGAAGCACCTATTTCAACGATTTCGATCCAGTTTGTGCCTTCGTCTACCTACGGCTACAACTGCGGGGGCGTGTTAAACCGATAATCAAGCCCTGCTCATTATCATCCAAGAATCAAGCCCTGCTCATCATCAGCCTATAATCATGCTCCATATTATCATCACTAATTGTATAGTCAATGTAATTATTGTGTATTATTCTCCTCCATGATTTCCTCCTCTCTTTGTATTATAAATTGTTGTACAAGATGAATAAGAAAACTCAAGGGATCATACTTTCTTACATGCAGCTCTCAGATAACATAAAAAGGAACCTTCAACTCCGTCAACAAACCCATCCATTTGGTAATCAGCACTGTGTACCAACCTTGTGTGTATCGAGTGGGTAAACATATTAATACTCCTTGTCTTAAAGATTAACCATCAACATGGTTATAGCTGAGCTGGTGTGTTAAGTGTTAACAATAAAACGCAATCTGCTATCTAAAGCCGTAATGTTACACCGATTGTAGTTACCTATGAAATACAACCTGCGGTTTCACCGGCTGACCCGTTCACTACTAGAAAACTGCTACTATTCCTACCAAAATTTCTTACACATTTCCTATGAACGAAAATGCCAAAAATTTTCCCACGAAATTCCGACAAACAAGAAAGGGTCTTAGTTTTGTGACAAAAAAAGCGACAAAAAGGCCACAAATTGTTATGCGTAGGAAAAGTGTCAGAAATTTCCCACGGAATTTGTTTTCATTTTAACTATTAGTCAGAAATTCGTAGGAATCGGTATGCGTAAGAAATGTGTCGGAAATTTTTGATGGAATTCGTTTTTATTTTAACGATTAGTAGGAAATGCGTAGGAATCCAATTTATCGTAAAAAAAATATTCATAATAAACAAAATTAATGATATTAAAATATAAATTTTATTATTTAATAAAAATATATGTTATTTCCAAATTGACTCCGTAGGATGTGTGTTGGAAATTCTGACAGATTACTCATGAAATGGATAATTTTTTTTGTAATACACATATATGTTATTTTTAAAACACATTTATATATATCCGTAGGAAATGTGTAGAAAAATACTAACGCAATTCCTACGAAATTTGTTTTCATTTTAATCATTAGTAGGAAATGCGTAGGAATCCAATTTATCATAAAAAATATTTATAATAAATAAAATTAACGATATTAAAATATAAAGTTTTATTTTTTAATAAAAATATATGTTATTTCTAAATTACTTCCGTAGGAAGTGTGTTGGAAATTCCGACAGACTACTCACGGAATGGATATTTTTTTTTGTAATACACATATATGTTATTTCTAAATTAATACGGTCTATTAGAGCATGTATGACTCGTATTCTTGGCAACCATATAATAGCACTCAATACAACGTGATGTAACCCTTCAATATTGAATGTTACATAATAAAGGTCTCAGCGGACCATTAAAATATATTAAGGTCCAACACGGTCTGTTAGGGCATGTCTGTAACAACCCGCTTATCGCTCTCGTTACTCTAGTTACGCCTAGCACCAGAGATTCTGATCATAATGTAAACTATATTGCTTACTACGCTACTAAGCATACTTTCGCGCTACAATGCTTATTACAAACGCTATGTCACAACGCTTACTCTTTAAAACGCTTTTCACATGCACTATTACGCTATTACAACGCTACTCGCAAACGCAAACTCGAAACGCAGTTACTTATGTTATGAGCTATTATAATATATTACTAGTTATATATATATATATATATATATATATTATATCTATGTGTTGAAACTCGCTTGAAACGCGCACTCGCTGACACGCGCAATTCAAGTTTATCGCATTGAAACGCAACATAACACGATACTACTTATCTCGCTAAAACGCTTAATGTACTTACAACAATTAACGCAACAAAACGCATCAAACGAATCGGAAGGTTGGAAAATAACTAAGAAGTCCGAATGGGCCAAACGTCCAGATGGGGCCCATCCGGATGGAGTACATCCGGATGGAGCCCATCCGACCGAATGGACCTTTCCCATCCGGACTCTCCCCATTCGAACCCCTGCCATCCGGACCCTCCTCATTCGGATACGAGCAGCCCTCAACTCTATAAGTAGGAGACTTGTGTCTCATTTCAACACTCATGTTTCCCCAAACGCTCCCAAACGCTCTTAAACGCCCTCAAGGTTCCAGATCGCTATCAAGCCATTTTGTAAGCTTTCTTCTTTCGATTTTCATCTCTATTTCACTTCTACTCCATCTTCTTCATCACAATCATGCACACACACTCCAACTTTCTCAAAACAGTGATTCTGAGCATCTCGGAGATGGTTTTCACTCGGTTTGCCCAGGTGAATCGCCGTGGGGCATCATTCACTCGAGATGGAATCAAGTTTGTGAAAGATTTCAACGTTTTACAACCTTTTTATGAACTTCTTTTCGATTCTTTACAAAGATCGGTGGAATTAAAAACCGGTCAGACTCTCGACTCGCTCCATAGACGAGAGTCGACTCTAGGGCTAATTTCCACCATAGAGAATGGACCGACTGACCGAACATGAATCTCCATCAAGAACAGAACATCAGATCGAATGGGCAAAGCCCATCCATCCGAATGGGCTGGACTTAGTGTTTCCCGTTGTTTGAATCCATCAACACGTCTATCTCCGTTAACCAAAACTATTGATTGAGAAAAGTTTTACAAAAACTTCGACCACAGACCATCCGACCGAATGGCCATCCATCCGGATGGAACCCATTCCTCCGGAAGACCTGACCCTGACAATTTCCGTCGTTTAAACGCTTTCAACTAAACTTCATACTTTAACAGTTCACAAACAACAGCAGACTATCCGACCGAATGGCCATCCGTCCGGATGACCATCCGTCCGGAGGGGATCCATCCGCCCGGATGGACTAGACCCCTCCGTTCGGATAGACTGTTGGACACTTTTACCCCACTCGACATTCTGTTTACAACCACTCAGCCCTGAGGAAGACTTACGTTTCTGTTTCCGTGCACAGGCTGACCCGACACACTCCCTTCAATCCAATCTAGATTGTGTTTACTTGTTAAGCACACACTGTGAGTATGACCCCTTTTTAACGCTTTAAACACATTTTTGGGGTGTAACATACGTTCATATCTAAAACACACTTATCAACACGCAGTGCACACTCGAAACTACTATCACATGCGAATAACTGACGTACATATTTACACGTGATGCTTGATACATATGTGTTAGGACTCTTACTCGTGACGTTCCACCTTAACTTGTATGGTACTACAGTTAGACTCACACCCGACAGGGTCTAGTTAAGATGAACACGCCTGAGGGCTCTCCATCGCAGTCATCTCAGAACCTAGCTGGTAGTTTTTGTCTTGTAGTGTATATGTGTGGTATCATGTTTATGTATGTGGAAATTCGCAACGTTTTTATCTACTTTATTACTATGTCAAACCTGTATACTCGCCAATACATTTTTGTATTGATATTATTTTAACGTATGTTGCAGGTTAAACGCAGATTGACTCGAATCAAGATAGGCTACTTTAGAAACTCACCTAAAATCTAAGTTTTCGGATTTGTATTGTTCGAGAGACATGAAATATGTATGACTTTTGTGAAATATTTGTTTATTAGTATGGGATAATGAACTTGTTAAATATTGTCGCTAAAATAGTCGTTATGGATTCTCTTGAGCAATCTGATTCGCTTAGTGCCGCGCCCCGATGATTCCGCCATCGGTTGGGGTGTGACAATGTATGACTTGTAAATCTTCGTTACGATATAATAGCACTCAATACAACGTGCCGTAACCCTTCAACATCGAATGTTTCATAATAAAGGCCTGAACGATCCATTAAGATATATTGAGGCTTAACATAGTCTATTAGGGCATGCATGACTTGTAATTGTTCGTTACGACATAATATCACTCAATACAACGTGGTATAACCCTTCAACGTCGAATGTTACAATTATAAAGGCCTTAATTGGGCCATTAAGATATATCAAGGCCCACATGGTCTATTAGGGATTGTATGACTTGTTAGTGTCCATTACGATACAAGATCACTCAACATGACATGATATAAGCCTCCAACATCGAATGTTACATAATAAAGACCTTAACGGACCATTAAGATATATCAAGGCCCAACACACTCTATTAGGGCATATATGACGTGTAATATTTTGTTACGATATAATAGCACTCAATAGAACGTGATGTAATGATTCAACATCGAATGTTACATAATGAAGATTACCCAAAACCACCCATAACAGTTTATAAAGGACCCATATTGATGCATTAGGGTCAAGATTGCCCCCTAATTATCCTTGTTTCTTGCTATAAACTTTTAATGCGTAAATATTTAAGAACCTATGCAAATATAAACCAAAATAGAGCGCATTAGGTAATAACATGTGATAAGTACAGATTGGAATGGTTTTTACATATTTATTTTTAACAGGTAGCTACAGTCCTGGATCAAGTCGAGGAAACGCTCTCTCACGACAATAGTTCAGATCACGGGCCGAAGACCCAACTCTAAAAGCCAGCACAATCTTGTCTTCTTTTCCATTGCCAGCTAGCAGTCATGCAGCCAGCCATGTTGCTGCTGCTGCTTCTTTAATCCTTACAGGAAATGCGCTTTTAAAGATAGAAAACAATTTGATACTGATATGTTATCTTGGATACTAGTTTTAAGTTGTTAAAACTCTACATGCTATATTAAAGAATTGCACCGAAGCTGTAAAGGATCCGCGCGTGCTGGATTTTGGAGGAGCAGCGATTAGCATTCATTAGTGAATAATGGCGATTTTGTAATTTAAATGTGCTTTGAATTCATGTTATTTGTTTTTGTTAAATTTATGTTCCGAATCATATTTATCATTATGCATTTTTCAGGCAAGTATTTTTTGTTTTTTTATTTATTTTTTAAATGTATCTGTAGGAAACATGTAGGAAAAAGAATAAACAGGTTTCGTCACATTCTGTTGGAATTGTGTAGGAAACAAAGATAAATTCGTAGGAAATGTGTGGGAAAAAATAAGACAATTTGTTGGAATTGTGTAGGAAAAAAACTAATTTTGTAGAAACTGTGTAGGAATCAAGCACACATTTCATTGGAACTGTGTAGGAAAAAAAAATATTTTCGTATGAACTATGTAGGAAAAACGAATACATTCCGTTTGGAATTGTATAGGAAGAAAAAAAAATCCCTACGAATTGTGTAACAAAATTAAAATATATAAAATATAAATATAACAAAAAATAAATATAATTGATTTAAACACAAAAAAAAATTTTAAAAAAAAAAGTAATGTTTCGTGGGAAATGCGTTGGAAAATTAAGAAAATTAATTCCGTGAGAAATACGTGTAGGGGAATTCTAACGAAACATTTGTGTGGGAAATGAATAGGAAAATTCGTAGAAAATGGTTCAGAAAAAAATTACCCACGAGTAAAATAACAACCCATTTTCGTGGGAATAGCAGCAGTTTTCTAGTAGTGGTTACCTTACAATCGGACCAACTTTTACTGATTAAATAAAAGTTACACCCTGCTTTGTTACAATCAACGAAATGTAATCTGCAACTCGTCCCTACAAGTTGCAATATATCATGTTATCAATCTATTAAAATGTGATTAAATCCTCCTATGCACATGTCTTCTAGAAGGTTTGAGGATCATGCACGTGGGCTTTGAAGTTTACTTATTCTGTTTTCAGTTTTGAATATGTCTAAGTTGTTAGGGAGTCCGAGTCTTTTGTTTCTAGCCGTTTATGCATTCTAGCCGTTGTATGCTGGCCTATATAATGGCAGCTCTATGTTCTTGTTTTTCATTCACTGCAACAATAATAAAAAGCCTGAGTTGATCCTCATTGTTTGAAGTTTCGTGAGAATATTATAAGTTCTAATACCAACAGTGGTATTAGAGCTTGAGTGTAATCCTTCCCTGTTTAAACCCTTTCTGCAAATCAGATCTATTATGGCTGAACAAACAAGTACGTTACCCACTGCTCCTACTCCAATCCCTGTCTTCAAGGGAGAAGGGTATGAACACTGGAGTATCCGTATGAAAACAATTCTGAAGTCAAGAGATCTATGGGATATGGTTGAACAAGGTGTGAATGAAGCTGAGACAGATGCAGGCAAACTCAAGAATGCAAAGAAGAGAGATGCTCATGCTATGGCGATAATTCAACAAGGTGTGCATGATCAACTGTTTTCCAGAATTGCTGCTGCTGAATCATCAAAAGAAAGTTGGGAAATCTTGAAAATGGAGTATCAAGGAGATACACAAGTAAAAGCAATAAAACTTCAGGGTCTAAGAAGAGATTTCGAAAATCTTACCATGAAAGAAGGAGAAACTGTTGGAGAATATTTCTCCAGGGTTATGGGAATTGTGAGTCAAAAAAGAGCATATGGTGAAGTTGTACGGATCAGGCTATTGTTGAGAAAATATTGCGTAGTCTTACCCCTAGGTTTGACTATATTGTGCCGTCCATTGAGGTCTCTTTTGATCTCACCAAACTTACACCAGTAAAACTTATGGGATCTCTACAATCCCAGGAAGAGAGGCTCAACAGTAGATCCACAGAAAAATCAGGAAAAATTGAAGATCATGCTTTACAGGTGATCCAAGAAAGCAATCGGCCAACAAACACACGTGGTAGAGGTCGTGGAGGCTTCAGGGGCCGTGGAAGGGGCAGATCACTTGATAGAAGCAAAGTGCCTCAATGCTATACGTGCAAGAAGTATGGCCACTTATCAAAAGACTGCTGGTATAATGATGAAGCACAAGTGAATGTTGCAGCAGAAAGTGATGAACAAGGAGACAAAAATGAAGAACAATATTTGTTTATGGCTTACACAACTCATTGTGAAACTCCATTTGCCCTCATGACAAAAACGACTCCTGTCAATGAGATAAACAACCTGTGGTTCATTGACTCAGGTTGTTCAAATCATATGACAGGGTCAAGAACCAGTTTCACTGAGTTAGATGAGTCATTCAAGCTTGAAGTGCAGTTGGGAAACAAAAAGATTCTTGCAATTGAAGGTAAAGGGGTAGTTCGGATTAATACTGGTTCTGGCAGGTTCAAGCTTTTGAGTGATGTCTACTATGCTCCAACTCTAGGGTATAATCTCTTGAGTGTCGGGCAACTCATGCGAAAAGGATATTCACTTCTGTTTGAAGATGGCGTGTGCAATATTAGAAGTCGTGGTGTCAATCTTATGCAGATCCCTGTGTCAAACAACAATATGTTTGTCCTTGATGCTACAAAATCAGGTAACTGCACTCCTAGTGATACTTCAGTTATTCAGTTATGGCACAAGAGATATGCACATGTTAACTTTAGAGATTTGAAGAATTTATATGATAAACAAATGGTTATTGGCATGCCAAAAATAAAAGGGGTAGAGATATGTGAAGGGTGTATCCTGGGTAAACAGATTAGGCTTCCATTTAAAGCTCATTCATGGAGGGCTACAAAAAGGCTGGAACTTGTGCATGCAGATCTTTGCGGACCCATGCAGGTACAAAGTCTAGGGGGTAGTTTGTATTATCTACTGCTTATAGATGATGTATCTAGAATGTGTTGGGTTTATTTCATTACGAAGAAGTCCGATGCTTTTGAAAGGTTTAAAGTGTTCAAGGCCTTAGTTGAAAAACAAAGTGAATGTGATATTAAGGTATTGAGAACAGATAGAGGAGGAGAGTTCTGTTCAAAGGAGTTCAATTCATTTTGTGAAATGCATGGGATTCGAAGAGAATTATCGGAACCTCACACTCCTCAACACAATGGTGTTGTGGAAAGAAAAAATAGAACAATCATGGGGATGACAAGAAGTATGTTGAAGGAGAGGAATTTACCAAACTATCTGTGGGCTGAAGCTGTTGCTACTGCTGTCTATGTCATCAACCGATCCCCTACATCTGCAGTTCAAGACAAAACGCCTTATCAAGTGTGGTTTGATGAAAAGCCTGATGTCTCAACTCTGAAAGTGTTCGGGAGTATTGCATATGGTCATGTGTTTGCTCATGGTAGGAGAAAACTAGATGACAGGTCTAACAAAATGATCTTCCTCGGTTATTCTTCAAATGGCAATGGGTATAGATTGTTTAATCCCATCACAAAGAAGTTTGAAACTCGAAGAAGTGGAGACACAACTGTTATTGAGGATGCAGCTTGGGATTGGCAAGAAGTGCACAAGTCAGAAAAACAAGTTTATGAACGGATGTATGCTGATCCATTTCCTGTAGAAGAAGAAGTTCAGAATGTGGCTGATAACACAGAGAATCCAGCAAGTCCTTCATTTAATCAGGAAGAGCCCACATCTCCAGGTGTATCTAATCAAGCTGAGCTCAGTGCTGGGTCAAGTTCAGGTTCATCTGCTCCTCTACGGGTTAGATCGATGACTGACTTGTATGCTAACACGGAGGAGATGATACCAACTGAATACTCAAGTTGTCAATTTGCTCTAAACATATCGGATCCCACATGTTTTAATGAGGCAGTTCAAAAGAAGGAATGGGTTCTTGCAATGGAAGAAGAGTTGTCTGCTATTAATCGAAATGGAACATGGAAGCTGGTCTCCTTGCCTACTGGGAAGAATTTAGTTGGCTTGAAGTGGTTATTCAAAACAAAGGTTGGTCCGGATGGTCAGATAATCAAGCACAAAGCCAGACTTGTGGCTAAAGGTTACTCTCAGAAATATGGCATAGACTTTGAAGAAACCTTTGCTCCAGTAGCAAGGTTTGAAACTATAAGAATGGTGCTTGCTGTTGCTGCTCATAGAGGTTGGATGGTGCATCAACTTGACGTAAAGTCAGCATTTCTCAATGGGGAACTAGCTGAAGAAATCTATGTAGAGCAGCCAGAGGGGTTTCAAGTTAAAGGAAAGGAAGATAAAGTTTACAGGTTGCATAAGGCTCTATATGGCCTAAAACAGGCTCCTAGAGCCTGGTATGGTAAGATTGACAGCTATTTTGCAAGAACCGGATACACACGAAGTCTCAATGAGCCAACTCTGTATGTTAAGCATGACTCAGGTAACTTCATCTATGTATGCTTATATGTGGATGATATTATCTGTACAAGTTCAAGTGATGTTCTGATTGCTGAGTTTAAAGAAGGAATGAAGAAAGTTTTTGAGATGACTGATCTGGGGTTGTTGAAATATTTTTTGGGATTAGAGGTCAAGCAATGTGATCAAGGTATCTTTGTTTCTCAAGAAAAATATGCCAGAAATCTGTTGATAAAATTCGGCATGAGTGATTGCAAGCTGGAAGACATTCCAATGTGTCCTAATGAGAAGTACAAGATTGAAGATGGTGAAGATAGAGTCAATGAAACCAAGTACAGAAGTCTTGTGGGTGGTCTGATCTACTTAACTCATACACGTCCGGAACTTGCTTATGCAGTTGGTGTGTTATCAAGGTTCATGCAGTCACCATCAAAAGTTCATGCAGGTGCAGCTAGAAGGGTTCTTAGATACATAGCAGCAACTGTTGCTTATGGAATATGGTACAAGAGAACAGACAAGATTGAGCTAGTGGGATTTGCAGATAGTGATTGGGGTGCATGTCTTGATGACAGGAAGAGTCTCAGTGCTTACGTGTTTACCTTAGGAAATGGTGCAGTGTCCTGGTGTTCAAAAAAACAAAATACGGTGGCTTTATCTAGTACTGAGGCTGAATATATATCAGCTACTGGTGCTACTTGTCAAGGCATATGGATTAGAAGGATGTTGGAAGATCTGGGTATCAAACAAGAGCATGCAACTTCAATCTATTGTGACAATCAATCAGCTATAAATTTGTCAAAAAATCCAGTCATGCATAGTAGATCAAAGCATATTGATCTAAGGTATCATTTCATTAGAGATATGGTGAATCAAGAGAAAGTAGCTCTCAAGTTTTGCAGTACAGAAGAACAAGTGGCAGACTGCTTCACTAAAGCATTGGCAAGAGAGAAATTTGTGATGTTTCGCTATCAACTGGGAGTGCAGGAGTATCAATCAAGGGGGGGTATTAAAATGTGATTAAATCCTCCTATGCACATGTCTTCTAGAAGGTTTGAGGATCATGCACGTGGGCTTTGAAGTTTACTTATTCTGTTTTCAGTTTTGAATATGTCTAAGTTGTTAGGGAGTCCGAGTCTTTTGTTTCTAGCCGTTTATGCATTCTAGCCGTTGTATGCTGGCCTATATAATGGCAGCTCTATGTTCTTGTTTTTCATTCACTGCAACAATAATAAAAAGCCTGAGTTGATCCTCATTGTTTGAAGTTTCGTGAGAATATTATAAGTTCTAATACCAACACAATCAAGATTCAACAAAAGACCTGTTATACCAAAAGCACAAAACAACAACATTGTAGAAGAACTATATAGCTTTTAGCAATAAAGAAAAAGCAACGCTTAGTTTAGGGCTTAACTAATAGACAATTTAAACAAGATATTTTGATAACAGCCATGAGATCACCTCACGAGCTTAAAAAATAAGGTGTGCAACACAACACAACACAACTCCAATGGAATCAAACTCTCAGCCTTTTAATTTCATCATTAATCAAATCCTTCGACACCCAAGTAGTTATATTCTTGAGACCATTTACAAGATTTTAGGATCTTACCAAACTAATTCCGTAGAAAAATTCCTCTTCGGTCCAATGCACCATGTTTACCTTCGGTTTTTTTTTTTTTTTTTTTTTTTGTGTGGGTGAAGAAGATGGGAAAATATGGTTTGGGGTTGGGTATTTATAGGTATAAAATGTAATTTAAAAAAAAATTGGTTTGGCATAGCGGCTACCCCCAACGGCTACTTTGAACCAGCCAACCACAGTCTACCATGTCACCCAGCCCCTCCGCCCCACGTCAGGCACAATCTCCATACCAAGCGGGCAACGCCAAACCCAACGCTGAGCTGGGGTGGTGTAGCCAGCGTTAAACCCCCTTTACCGCCCTAACCCATGCCCCACACCCCATAGTCTTGTGAACTTTCCCCAGTTACTTGTAAGTTTTCATTTTTTTAATATTTTGATTTTTTTAGAAGTCAACCATTGCATATGTACCTTCTTCAGGTTGTTTATTATTTAAACTAGTTTTTTTGTCGTCGCGCGTTACGGCAAAACGGAGCAAATGATAATGTAAAACAAACATGATTTGAAAATAAAACATGTTGTTTAAAAAGCTAAACCATTAGAACGGTTTAGTTTGCCATCGTACTGTTTTATGATACCAAATAAATACTTTACTATAAGTACAATTTCGTTTTTAACAAAACTTATAACAGAATGTCCGGGAAAAAATCAATCATAACTACGTACTTAAGTATTAAGAAAAAGTTATAAACGTATAATATTAAAGAATTATCAAATTAATCGATAGTATATGTTCTAAAAAAGAGAAGAGAATTATTAAAAAACAGTATAGGAAATATATGGTTTTAAAAAAAGAAAAATAATTAAAAATATGTTATTAAAAATAAAAAATAAAAAAAAACTATATATTATTATAAAAATAAAATTACTATTCATCAAGCTTCACTAACAATATGTAAGATTAAATATATTATGATGTAATATTTAATCTAGTGGCCATTATAATCATTTACATTATATAGATCAAAATATATAACAACCTATTAAATAATTAGTTGGTAATTGTTGATGGGCCTTATTACCATTATTAACTAATTAGGGTTTCCTCTTGGGTGCATATATAAGGAGATAATTAGAGGGCTAAAGGGTTTGACTCTAATCACAATAACATCATTATGAAATCGCCCCTCTCTCCAAAACCGAACACCCTATTCGGTTTCTTCATCACCATCATTAGATTGGACCCTAAGGAGGAACCAGATCAAGCTGACAATCATGTCAAACCTTATTGTTGCGTCTCCATCTGGATTCTCTGCTGGCCTGTACTGCTGCAATCAGGTATGTTATTCATGTTTTCCATTATGATTAAAACAGAACTGATCAACATGTTGTTAGGACCTGCACGAAAGTGACCTAGAACACTTCGTAAGTACAAACCCGAAACCCGAAACCCGAAACCCTAAAACCCTAATTTCTATTAAAAATCAAGAAAATCAAATTTTATAGCTTGGTCGCGGGCCGCGAAAGGTCTGGCCTCAGTCTTCGCGGGGCGCGACAGCTATACAATCCTCCGGATAACGATCAAGGCCACGTGTCATACACGTGGCAGACCTAGGGTGTGACACGGCAGCCCTAGCAGTAGCTAGGGTGGCCCTCGCGGGCCGCGAAGGATGTTCCTTCAAGTTTACGCGGGCCGCGAAGAACTCAAATTTCCGCTATAAATTGTACGTTGCATGGCCATTCTTCTGTGTTCGAAAATCTCTTTCAAAAACGTCAAAATCTGCTCATAATCATGTGTTTAGGTGTTGAAACGCTGCTACGATCACAGGGTAATAACTCGATCACTGCTACGATACAATGTCTGATCTATTGAAACCGATCTGATGGATGTTTAAGTGTTGCCCGGATTCGGGCTATACTTTGTCATTTGTCGTGAGGGTTTTGATTTCGTGAGTTTATCGTAAATGTTGTATTAAGTTATTAACCTAGTTTCGTTTGCATTATTTAACTAGGTTACCAGGCTTTATCAATAGGCAAAACTCTGCCCGTCTAAACTTGCAATGTGAGTCATTCTCTTTTTACCAAGTTGTTTTCCAACCCTACTTGTTTTCAAAGCTATATTTGGCAATGATTAAGTCTTTGCTAATCTTTAATTACTGGCAGTAAGTGGGGGTATGTGCACATTACTACTAATGATTTATCACTTTTAGGTGGGCGAACCTAATTCGTGATATGTCCACAGTCATAGATCCGGTCGAGTGACAACTGGACCAGATAATTAATAGATAGGGGCAAATGTAAAAACTCTTAATGCTATAAATTATAACAATGTGTCGTTTTGTACAAATTGAATGACTCGCCAGTATTTCCCCGCTGATAAAAATCTTTTTAAACATGTTTCAGGTGATTTACTGTGAACAAAGAAAAGTGCCGCATAGCACTACCAGCTTGGATGAAGTGGCTCAATAAATAAATAAACATGTTTTTGTAATCAGGGGATTTCCAAGTAAAATTCCTTTATTGTAAACTACGGGGTTTGTCCCGAATTTCAAAATAGAATAAATGGGTGTTTTCAGTTTAAACGATCCTGTTAAAATATCCGCTGCCAAATTAAACATCAATACCACGGGTTTTCTGTCCCGCGGTTTCTGTACCGGGTAAAACCGGGACGGGGGCCGTGACAGAAAAAGGTGGTATCGGAGCCACTGATTTAAGCCAATTAAGTATTTAGAAAATACTTAATTTTTCAATTTGCCATTCTGTGATTCTGTGAAAAAATTAAAATTTTAATTTGGATTTTTGTGTTTTTCTTCATGTATACTAACAGCATGAATGAACTGTCGGAAGCACTCCGAAACTTTACAATCCATACGACCAATATGGATACAACAGGAACCCAGTCCAGATATCAGGCGGATACCGAGGAGCCACCAGTGTTTCAGGCCCAATCACAGGAGAAACCCAATCCTAAAAAGAGGAGGAGGATTCTGGACTGCAAACGAGGACGAAGGAAGAAGCCTGCTGCCCAAAAGGTGAAAAAGACGGAGGATCCAAAGGGAAAAGGAAAGGAAGTAGGGGAGAGCTCTGGTCAAGCCCAAGAGTTGCCACCTTGGGAAGAACTGAATAGAAAACTTGCAAACTATGACCTCATCGGACCTGCTGATGAAACCCTTTTCAATTTCCCTGCCCAATCCGAACTTCCTATTAATTTGGAACCTGCTATTCCGGACCCAATTGTAAATCCTCGACCTGTTACAGAGCAGTTGGAAGAATGGTGGACGAGCGACTGGCAATTTCAGAATTTCATGAATAACCCAAATGTTTACTTTCCCCAGTTTGATCCTGAACCTGCACCTTTCCCACCTATGAGCGCGGAGAACGTTTCCGAATTACGCCGCTATGGCGAGGAACTGGTGGATGCGGGAAACCGGATTCGAGAAGTGGGGGAAAACATCTCGTGGAAATACGACGAGAGGGAGTGATGCGTGTGAAGTGTTATATATATTAGGTGTATATTTTAAGCCCTTTAACACTTTTTAGCCAAGTTTTAAATTTATAAAACACGATATTTACTAACACTAAACACACATATGGGCAAGTGCACCCATCGTGAGCGTAGTATAGTGTTGGTAAGATACCGAGGTCGTCCAAGGACACAAGAGCTTTTAGTACCGGTTTATCCTCAACGTCTAATCAAATCAAAAAGTTAGAAAAATGTTTTAAACTAAGAAAAATAAAAACTAACTAAAAATGCTGAAAATAAAAATAAAAACAGATAGACAAGATGAATCACTTGGTTCCGACTCGTGTATAGTGTAACCTTTGATTATTTCCGCACTTTTGCACTTGTTTAAGAGATTATCTTAGTTATTGTAGTAGGCCCCTCTTTTGAAGGTGATGTTACCCCAACCAGGTAGTCAACATACCTCCATATAGACCGTGGAGATATGAATGGTGAAAATCTTTTATTTTATATAGACAGTAAAATAATGTCAAGACACCACGGACAAAACCAAATAAAAAGTGCGAAAAGATTAGAAATAAAAAGTATTACACTAGACACTTGTCTTCACCAAGTGATGTAAGAAACTTAGGCAAACATGGCCTTGATTGTCAAGAACTCTTACGATCAATCTTGGATCCCGAGACGACTCACACACTCTATGATGGACAATGGATGATGGTGTTATGGTGGTGGTGGGTGGTGGGTGAAGTGTGAGAGAGGTGGTGTGCCAAGGGATGGTTTGAGCTTGAGCCAAGCACTCCTATTTATAGGCTGAACAGAAGCTCGGGCACGGCCCCGTGTCCAGTGGGCACAGCCCCGTGTCCACATCCTTCTCTTTCTTTATTTAATGCAGCTTGTCTTATTAGTTGACCACGCCCCCGTGTCCGCTGAGCACAACCTCGTGTGCAGAAGAATCTTTGTACTATGAAGATTTACCGGGATTGTGCGAATCTTATAGTTGACCACGGCCCCGTGTCCGCTGAGCACGGCCCCGTGGTGGGCAATAGAAGCTTCTACCACTTTGTCTTTTCTGCTGACACTTGGGCACGCCCCCGTGCTGGCTGAGCACGGGGCGTGTTCAGTCTTCTGTCTTCTTGTTTTGCTTGGGAAGATGCTGTCATGGGGTCGGGCATGTCACGTTTGTTCCTTTTCTTGTATTTATGTTAGATTTTGCTGTCTTTTTGCTTCTTTTGTTAATTTGAGCACATTTAATCCTGAAAATACAAAAGGAAGACAAAAGCACACTTTTTCCAACATTAGTACTAAAAAGGGTTAGTTTTATGCCACAATTGATGAAATTTATATCTTGCATTTTGCACACATCAAATACCCCCACACTTGAATCTTTGCTTGTCCTCAAGCAAAACTCTTTATAATTTGGCTTTACACTCCCAAATGGAATGGGTAGAGAAGAAGGTTTTTGGGCTTGTCATAGAGTGTCGGGATTTCCAAGATTCTTTATTTAGTTTTATTTTTATTTATTTACAATCCTATTCGTCATGATTTATTTAAAACTTTTCATAAGATAAATTACTTATTAGGGCATAACATGCCTCTTTAAAATTCTATTTATATACAAGTTCACATACCTCACGGGGATCACTCAACACTCGGCCGAAAATGTATTTTTGTGGATCACTCGAGAGCGGCATGGAACTTACTCCTACCATAGGCTTGCCAAGCAATCAATCTTCCTCCTTTTTAACTTATATACCTTTGTAAATATCAAGAGGACTTTTGGGTGAAGGGTTAGGCTTGGGTTAAAGGTAGGTGGTTGGGTTAGTGGTTAGTAGAAAAAGGGCGAAAAGCGTAACAAGCGTCGGTTTTCGTAAGACTTTTTATTATTATTTTTTTTTAACTTTTATTTTTATGAAGCTATTATTCAAACAAAGTTATTTTTGATGAACTTGTTTGTTTATTTTCTTTTGCTTCATCATCAACACATTTTTTTTTTAAAAGTCATACGAAAAACCGAGCTAGTTACTAAAACAAAGGGTTAAAAATGAAAAAGGTTTTGGTGGGTAAAAGGGTGTTTGGTTTGGGTTATGAAATGAAAATGTTTAGGCTCAAAGGGGCCAACTAGGGGGATTTTGGGTAGGTGGTAAAAAAAAAGAAAAATAATGGTGTAGAAATAAAAAGGGTTAGTCCTAATGCCTCCATCATTTACTTACTCGGGTTTAAGTTGGTAAGGACCGGGAATGTATCGTCATGGCAAGTTCTAGAGTCATGGCAAGTTCTAGAGTCGTAAGAACCAAGCGGCTATTCACACAAGAAACGAAAAATGAGCATTTAGTCTAATGATATGTAATTGTATGCTCAATAAAGGCTCAAAACTCACTTTTGTGGGAATGGGTTTTTATGTGATCAAGTATATATAATCAAATTTTAACTAAGTTTGTCATGCCTTTTCATAATTTTCTTATGTTGGTTCTTTTTATCACGACGCTATCGGTTGTAAATTCGTAAAAATATAACATTTTTAGAACTTGAAATTCCCAAGTTAAACCTAGACAAGTAAAAAAAATTGAAAATTTTTGAAAAAAAAATTTGGGGTGATTAGCGGTTCCAATAGAGTTTTGTGTAAGGCTTGTTATTAGGACTTGCAAGATTCAAGGTTTTAGCATCCCCTCCACACTTAAATTACACATTGTCCTCAATGTATCCCAAAAATAAGTTTTTAGGCTGATTAAATGTGTAAAAATGGGTTAAAAACAAGATTTTATGGTACTCGATAGCTGAACACGGGGTGGTGTTGGCTGAGCACGGCCCAGTGTCCAGACTGCCAGTACCAAAAGTAAACAGAAGGCTGGGCACGGGGGCGTGTCCAGTGAGCACGGCCCCGTGTCCAGGTACCTGAACTGGGCATTTTCTACAGAATCTCGGGCACGGGGCGTGTTGGGGTGAGCACGACCCCGTGCTGAACTTGCTGTAATGAAGAAAAATTGTCAGGAGGCTCTGTTTTTGTGCATGGGTTGTTGGTTCAAGCTTCCCTTAGTATCCTTCACCATCTCGAGTGTGTTTTATTCCTGAAAATTAAAACTAAACTAGAAAATATAAAAGTTAATCTAAATTAAACTAAGAATAGTTCCGCGGAATGCCTCCGTGGTACGCCACGTTTATAAGGGTCCTTGGCTAGACCCACCTTATCAGGTGGTTCTGGCTCATCTTTAATTAGGGGGTCGTCATTGCCGAATGGATATTTCATTGACCGCTCAAGATCGACACTCTTTTTAAACGCCCCTAATTGAAGAGGTAGATTGTTGAACTTCCGGTTTTTCAAAGCTTCGTGTGTTTTTACAAATGGTCGTCCCAACACTAGAGGAGCGTCATCAAGGATGACAAAGTCGGTTGGGATTACCATTTGATTTGTTTGAACCAAGACATCCTCAACTACACCGATTGATTTTATTACCTTCCGATTGGATAGAAAAATGGGTATTTGAAGTGGAGAAAAATCACTAATACTTAATTTTTCGAAAATGTAGTTAGGCATTATGTTAACGCAAAGATCTTTATCAATTGTGACATTACTAATAAATGAATTTTGAAAGAAACATGGAACCGGTGTAATGTTAATTTCAAATGGGTCTTCTTTTATTAGTGAGGTTTGATCATTAGTTAACTTAACACTTACCGTTTCGTCAATTTTAGTGTTAGTGCTTAACTCTTTTAAAAACTTAGCATGAGTGGGTATTAAACAATGATTTTCGAAAGAATGTGACAAGAGATTAATTTCTTCAAAATTAGACTCTTCTTGAATTTTAATGTTGTCGGACTCACATTCTTCGTTGTTTAACTCATGTGTCGGTTTTTCACTTATTTGTTCTTCCATTTTTACACTTTCAGTTATCTCTTCCTTTTTTAATTCTTCTCTTGCGCGGGACTCCTCTTCCCTTGCGCGAGATTCTTTTATATAGCGATCGATAACTTTAAGGTGTTCTAATATCCTATCGGTCACTTCGGTTATAGAAAAAGAATCGGGATTTTCAAAGCTTGAATCCGGTTGTTCGATCCTTTGTTCCTCATAATACCCATATGAAGTAGATGGTTCACACCATTGTTCTTCATTGTAAGCATATGATGGATAAGGGTCGTAATTTTGATCTTCATAATACTCATATGAGGTGGGTTGTTCACGCCATGGTTCCTCATAATAAGCATACGAAGGTGGTTGCTCATATCTTGGTTCCTCAAAGTACGAGTAAGAAGGCTCATACCTTGGTTCATCAAAATATGAGTATGAGGGAGGAGGTTCATACCTTTGGTCTTCATAGGATGTGTATGAAGTTGGTGGTTCGTACCTGGGTTCCTCATAGTAGGTATATGAATTGGATGGTTGATATGAGTGATAATATTGAACCGAGTGCGGGTTACTACAATTAGTGCAATAATTACTCCTATAATCATCCTCCTCATAAGTGTAGTTGTAACCTCCTGAGTATTGATCCATAAGAATCACTCAGCAGACCACAACCAAGTCTCGAGATCAGAAAAAAAAAAAAAAAAAAACGGAAACAGAGGCTGGACACGGCCCCGGGTTCAGTGGACACGGCCCCGTGTACAGAATCTGTATCTGGGCGTTTTAATTAAATTCACTGATTTCGTTGAGCACGGGGCGTGTTCAGTGAGCACGGCCCGTGTTCAAGCTACTGTTACTGGGTGTTTTTTTGAAAATGTGCAGCACGGCCCCGTGTTCAGTGAGCACGGCCCGTGTTCAGGTTACTGTAAATGCAAAACTAAACTAAAATGCAGAAAAAAATGCGCGCGTTTTAAAAAGGTTTTGAAAAACTGATTAGGCCGTCGATTTTAAGCTTTCTTAAAATCCTTGTGTCCCCGGCAACGGTGCCAAAAACTTGATGCGTGTGAAGTGTTATATATATTAGGTGTATATTTTAAGCCCTTTAACACTTTTTAGCCAAGTTTTAAATTTATAAAACACGATATTTACTAACACTAAACACACATATGGGCAAGTGCACCCATCGTGAGCGTAGTATAGTGTTGGTAAGATACCGAGGTCGTCCAAGGACACAAGAGCTTTTAGTACCGGTTTATCCTCAACATCTAATCAAATCAAAAAGTTAGAAAAATGTTTTAAACTAAGAAAAATAAAAACTAACTAAAAATGCTGAAAATAAAAATAAAAATAAAAACAGATAGACAAGATGAATCACTTGGTTCCGACTCGTGTATAGTGTAACCTTTGATTATTTCCGCACTTTTGCACTTGTTTAAGAGATTATCTTAGTTATTGTAGTAGGCCCCTCTTTTGAAGGTGACGTTACCCTCAACCCAGTAGTTTGAGTCAGCAAGGATACAATCCTAAAGGGTCGGATTATTGAAAGATAATTAATTAAGTTATTAATGCAAATTATGGTAGGCCCCTCTTTTGGAGGTGACATTACCCTCGACTAAGTAGTCTGAGTCAGCAGGGATACAGTCCTAAATAGCCGGGTTATAGTATTAATAGTAGTTTAACTTATGAGGGGATCAAAGAGTTTGGACCCCCGCCATCCAATACCGTTAAGTATTAAAGGAGGTCCTACTAAATTTGACCCAGGTCCATTGCAGGACCTCTAAACGTTGAACAATGGCAAGACTCTTACCAAACCGTTCCCTTAACCCCCGACCAGGTAGCCAACATACCTCCATATAGACCGTGGAGATATGAATGGTGAAAATCTTTTATTTTATATAGACAGTAAAATAATGTCAAGACACCACGGACAAACGATAAGGAAGAATCACCTTCAACATAAGAAACTAGTTATTAAAGTCATTAATACAAAACCAAGTAAAAAGTACGAAAAGATTAGAAATAAAAAGTATTACACTAGACACTTGTCTTCACCAAGTGATGTAAGAGACTTAGGCAAACATGGCCTTGATTGTCAAGAACTCTTACGATCAATCTTGGATCCCGAGACGACTCACACACTCTATGATGGACAATGGATGATGGTGGTGGATGATGGTGTTATGGTGGTGGTGGGTGGTGGGTGAAGTGTGAGAGAGGTGGTGTGCCAAGGGATGGTTTGAGCTTGAGCCAAGCACTCCTATTTATAGGCTGAACAGAAGCTCGGGCACGGCCCCGTGTCCAGTGGGCACGGCCCCGTGTCCACATCCTTCTCTTTCTTCATTTAATGCAGCTTGTCTTATTAGTTTACCACGCCCCCGTGTCCGCTGAGCACGACCCCGTGTGCAGAAGAATCTTTGTACTATGAAGATTTGCCTGGATTATGTGAATCTTATAGTTGACCACGGCCCCGTGTCCGCTGAGCACGGCCCCGTGGTGGGCAATAGAAACTTCTACCACTTTGTCTTTTCTGCTGACACTTGGGCACGCCCCCGTGCTGGCTGAGCACGGGGCGTGTTCAGTCTTCTGTCTTCTTGTTTTGCTTGGGAAGATGCTGTCGTGGGGTCGGGCATTTCACGTTTGTTCCTTTTCTTGTATTTATGTTAGATTTTGCTGTCTTTTTGCTTCTTTTGTTAATTTGAGCTCATTTAATCCTGAAAATACAAAAGGAAGACAAAAGCACACTTTTTCCAACATTAGTACTAAAAAAGGGTTAGTTTTATGCCACAATTGATGAAATTTATATGTTGCATTTTGCACACATCAGGGAGCGTCGTTTCTGAAGAAGCCAGCTAACGGGGATTGAATGTTTTGTATAATAATAATATGTGAAATATTATATAATATAACCTATAAAATAATATAATATTGTATAATAATAATAATAATAAAATAAAACGTCTGTAAAATATTTGGGTTGTATGGATGCATAATAATATCTAAATGTCGCAAGGTCAACGGTTTTGGCTATATGTGTTGATTTACGTATGTTGTGATTGCCCTAATTGTGTTTAATTACTATCCAATTTGTGACAATAATTTATATATCTTGTTAATTATTCAGATGGAAAACGCAGTAACCCAACCGGCAACCGAAATTAACCAAGCTGAACCAAATAGTGAAGAACAATTTCTCAATAGGTAAGATATTGAAAATATCGTTGCCCAGGGAATAGCCAACGCTATCCTAGCAATCGTCGCTGCTGTTAGAAATCCCGTTGAACCTTCCCAAGCTAACCACAGCAAACGCATCCGCGACGATAATTCCAGTAACAGTGTCAACGAGGGCAGCAATAATAATAATAACGCGGTTCAAGCCCCATTTCTTAAGAAAATGAAAGTGGCAACGACTGGTTGCACTTACAAAGAATTTCTTGCCTGTAAGCCAGTCGAATTCGCAGGCAATGAAGGGGCGACTCCCGCACTACGTTGGTTGGAAAAGACCAAAGCAATAATTAAAATAAGTTAGTGCGTAGAAGAGGATAGGGTGATGTATGCATCCCACCTTTTCAAGGAAGAGGCGTTGGAATGGTGGAACACAATGTTGCAAGCTAAAGGAAGTGATGTGGTTTGCCATGAGTTGGGAGGAATTTAAGGAATTGGTGGAAAGAAAATTTTGTCCCGACTATGAGAAGGAACAAATGACAAACAAGTTCCTAAACCACCGGATGGTGGACGTTGACTGTCGAGGGTATACTTCGAAATTCTTCGAGTATGCTAGAATTGTGCCAACTCTGGCTTCGCCAGAACCGGTGCTTATTTCTCGCTACATTTGGGGATTGATTAGCGAGATCCGTGATATAGTCAAAGCTGCGAGACCCCGAACGATCGACGATGCGGTTGAATTGGCCAACACCTTGACGGACGGACTGGTGCGGACGAGAGAAGAAAACCGAAAAAAGGAGTTAGCTCAAAAGATTACCCAAGGTTTCCGTGAGGGTAATAACTTCAGGAAAAGGGGGACTAGGCAGTCCTCCACTGCTCCATTTTGTAGTACCTGTAAAAAGAAGCATTTTGGGAAGTGCAAGGAATATTGCAATTTCTGCAGTAAATCAGGGCACCGAGAAGAGGAATGCAGGCAAAAGAAAATGATCTGCTACAACTACGGAGAAGCTGGGCATATTAAGCCAAATTGCCCAAAATTGAGAAAGCCAGCTGATAACAAGGCTAAAACTGCGGAAGGAACTAATAAAAAGAGTGCGAGAGCCTTTCAGCTAACCACGCAGGAAGCAGACATGATTCCGGATGTGATAGCTGGTACGTTTCTTATACATGACGTTTACGCAAAAGTATTATTTGACTCTGGTGCAAACCAAAGTTTTATAAATACTTCATTCTGCCAAGCTCTTAACCAACCTTTAACCAAACTTAGGCAGATTTATACGGTAGAAACAGCAGATGGAAATTCTGTTAATATAAATAAGGTTCTTCAAGAAGGAAAAATAGAACTGCCAGGTCATAAATTCTCTGCAAACCTTCTACCTATGAATTTAGTAGGATTCGATGTCGTATTAGGAATGGATTGGTTAGTAGCCAACCATGCTCGAATCCTTTGTGATAAGAATTCCATAGAAATACGTACGCCAGCAAGAGAAGTAATTTTGGTTACAGGAGATAAGTCGCGTAAACTAATGAAGTTCATTTCGGTAATGAAGGTTGCCAGTTACGAACAAAAACAAGGAATAGTGTATATGATTTCGCGGGCCGTGAAAGGTCTGGCCTTAGTCTTCGCGGGGCGCGACAGCTATACAATCCTCCGGATAACGATCAAGGCCACGTGTTATACACGTGGCAGACCTAGGGTGTGACACGGCAGCTCTAGCAGTAGCTAGGGTGGCCCTCGCGGGCCGCGAAGGATGTTCCTTCAAGTTTACGCGGGCCGCGAAGAACTCAAATTTCCACTATAAATTGTACGTTGCATGGCCATTCTTCTGTGTTCGAAAATCTCTTTCAAAAACGTCAAAATCTGCTCATAATCGTGTGTTTAGGTGTTGAAACGCTGCTACGATCACAGGGTAATAACTCGATCCCGAATTTCAAAATAGAATAAATGGGTGTTTTCAGTTTAAACGATCCTGTTAAAATATCCGCTGCCAAATTAAACATCAATACCACGGGTTTTCTGTCCCGCGGTTTCTGTACCGGGTAAAACCGGGACGGGGGCCGTGACACATGTGGTATCAGAGCATATGTTGATTAATCAGTTCTGTTTTCATATCCATTATTCTGGGATTGAAATCTGGAAAACAGAATTTTAAAAGCCTAATAAAAAATTCGAAACCCTGTTTCGAGACCTAATAAAATTCCGAAATCACTGATTCTCGAAAATATGGAAAAAGAATGGTTTATGAATATCTCGAAATCAAAACGGGTAAAATTATGTCCGAAATCTGTTTTAGAAGCCTTAATTTTCAGGTTTCGGGTTCCAGAAATTTTGGGTTTTATTTAGGGTTCATCATGTGTTCTTAGGAAAATTCAAAATTCCTTTATGTTTTGGAATGTAATTAGGATTATTGAGTGTTTTTTCCTATTTTGATCCAATTTTATCTTCTAAGTTTTTCGAAAACTGTTTATTGATAATCAGATTATAATTTTCGAAATATTTGATAAAATTAGATCAGCACTAAAATAGGAAATTACATCTCAAAATCCCTAAGAATTCGAATTTTCAGTTATCTTCACAATAACAGCTGTTTACAGAAGGTTCGAGATCACCCTTAACGACTCGAGACCAAGATTCCGACTCAAGACCATAAGATTTCGACTCGAAATCATAAGGGTTTTCAGTCTTTCATGACTCGAGACCATGATTGCGACTCGAGACCACAAGGTTGCGACTCGAAATCATAAAGGTCTCAATCTTTACAACTCAAGACCATGATTCCGACTCGAGACCACAAGGTTGCGACTCAAGACCTCGAGATTTCGACTGAGGTTTCCACTGGTATTAGTGACTCGCAATCTGATGGTTGCGACTCGAAACCTCATAATGATTCAAGATGAGTCGAGACCTTACTCGAGATCTCACTCGAGACCTCATAACTGAGTCGAGATCTCACTCGAAACCTAAGACTAACTCGAAATCTCAACCTCATTACTTTATTAAGCTGTTAATGTGAACTAAATACTTGGTTTTGTAAATACTTAATTAATTAATCGGATAATGTTTTGCAAAACCAAAATAGCTTTACTTGAATGAGCTTCTAATGTATCACTTCTGGCCAAAGCTGATTTGATACATCTATTTATTGTTCAAGTATTTTGAAGGCTATGTTGAGTATGCATTACAAAGGTGAATGTCTTATTTCTGGCCAAAGCTGATTTAATTCATTTATGTCTAGCATACTTAACGAGTGCATAACTAAAGTGATTGTCTCATTTCTGGCCAAAGCTTATTTGTCACGATTACTTTGCACACATGCTTAAATGATTACACTGCTGGCCAAAGTTGTTTTGTCTTCGTTTAAGTAGAACTTTAACTAAGTCTATTATTTTGATGTTAGTAATAGACATATCACAACTTCTTCATATAATGATCCTCACATTAATGATCCTTCATTAATCTTATGATCATTTTTTTGTTTTGTCTGCTTTATTTTCTGTACCCATAACTTTACTCACTGTAATTTTCTTTGATAATTTAGTATCTCATCCACTCTAATTCCTAAACCTAATATGTTTTGCTTTATTTAAAGTTTCTATAAGAATTAGCTCTTAAATTAAATCCTTGATTATTTCTAAAGACACGATAATCCTACTGCTCTCTTCTGATAAAAATACTACAGAAAAAAAATAGAGCATGATGAATAGGACAAATAGAACATGATGTCTCCTATGATAATCAAGATCTCTCTAATATAAATGATATCACTAAAAGGTTATTCCAGATTAAGTTTTTCCTAAGACTAATCTATTATCTATGGAACAATCACAAGAATTCCTAAGATGCATGCCTTTATTTAAAATTATAAACTATAAATTTAAGTGGTATATGTGAATACATAATAATGTAAAATACCATGACCCATAAAGTTAAGGGCTTACGCATGGAAATAAGTATATTTTTCCAGTACATTACATACTAAGATTTTCACTTGTAGAATTTGATGCCTTATAAATCAACTATAACACTCAAAAGTACCAAAGTATAATGAGTGTGTTGATAAGCAACATATGTACAAAGAAATAAATGTTTAAAGCTGGAAAATAAGTTGTTACTCACCTTACAACCACTTAAACCTTAAAAGAGGATAGTTCTAAGGTCCATAGTCAAAAAAATACAAGTACAAAATTCCAACTTCAAGGTTCTTCAAGGGAGAATCTCACAGCATAATTATGCCATTAGACTAGGCATAAGCAACGAGACTATCCATTATTCTAAAGAACAACTGGATAAATTAATTAGATAATCACTTACTAATGATATTTAAGTCTGGTAATTTTAATATTCCTATTAACACATGATAAGTTGATTCTAGTTCTAAACGTTTCCTTACCATAAGTCAACAAATAACTAACATGAGAGTCAGTTACAAAATTAAATGTTAAGGCTATAAGAACCATAATAAGCAGTCCTCTAACAACGTTTTTCAATACCTTATATATATTATGAAGATTAGTCAGAATATAGTATTATAATTAAGCAATGTTATGAAGGTTGTGAGGTTTAAATAGTCAACATAAAGTCACACTTACCTTAAACTCTCATATTATTTGTTCTCAATATCTGGATAGAAACATTACTAAGATGGAACTAGATGATGCCTTACAATTTTACAACTTTTGTTATCATGCAAATGAGAATTTTACAAAAGGAAAATGAGACCTATAAATTTCATCCATTATAACCGAAATTCATGAGAAATCATGACATGGTTAATGAGGATGATTTTCATCTAATCTCATTCTAAGTGATTTTAAATCATGGTGTTAAAAGTCCTAAAATATTACTTGACTTAAGGAATAAGTATGGATCCACCATAAGTTATTCATTGACATTCGTGGAACTTATTCAAAATGGAATATTCAGACATAATTCATTTATCAATTAAAGACTATCTACTTGTATCTAAATTTTGTCGCATATGGCCCACGTTCTTAGAAGAAATCTATTCATATATGTAGTTAATAAAATTTCTATTAAATATGTCCCTAAGTTTCTTATGACATCTGGACACTAAAGAAATCAAATAAAGTCTAACATATATATGATAGGTTCCCGCGTCACGTACCTCATTGAAACTTCTCTTGTAGCATTTCTAGAGATATCAAAGATCAGTGGGAGCATTAAGTGTCTTAAGAATAACTTGCAATAGTTGCAAGAGGTGGGGGAGTGAAAATCTCACATTACCTCAATTTACACCTCTTGTACAGACACTGCTCCATCACGACACTGTTCCATCTAAAGTTGTATCCTTAAAATATAATGCTACTTTTACAAAAGTTTCATTGTTGCTTAATTGTGGGCACACTTAGATTTCTTACATAAACTAACATAATCCTCAACAAGAGAAACTACAACGACTAACGTCATTACTTTTATTTTCTCTATTAGAATTTATTGGTCGTTAAACATTGACCCTAAGCATGCCGAGTTCCTTAAGTTTTCTAAGGTCAGTGGGAGCAGTCAAAGTCCTTATCATGACTTGCAAGGAATACAAGAGATGGGGGGAAGAGTGTCATTAAATTTCACTCCGAATTTAACTCCGATTACACCTCTTGTACACCATACTGCACCAACTCTTACAAACTTAGAATGAAAATGATAGCAACCTAACCAAGAGCTAATCCATAAAACTGAAACTTCTAATAAACCCAATAAGCAACTCAGGAGGTCATCTAGGTTTAAAAACCTACTAATTTTGATGATTACATAACCTCCCTAATTGAAGTTGAAATGGATTTTAGAAAAAGTTTACTGATCCTATATCTTCTAATTAAGCCATTAGTGTCAATCAATCTTCTAAATGGAATAAAACTGTTTTCTAGTACAACTGATTTTATGTGTTCATATAACGTTTTGGATTTGATTGAATTACCTAAGAGTGTTCATAACTAAACCAAATCCTGATATAAGCGTTAAAACATGAAGAAGCATGATTGATTGTCAAAGGGTATACTTAGGAAGAGATAAATTATCAAAGATTTCTTTGAGGATCATCACTGTTCTAGTAGCTTATAATAGTTTTGAGCTACATTAGATGAACATTAAAAACAATTTTCCCTAATAACTGGCTGACATATTTACATGTTCATAAGACAACCTGAAAGTTCTAAACTTAAGGTTAAAGAACAGTTTGTCTGTAAGCCAATAAAATCCATGTATGGGTGAATGCAAACATCATAATGCGATGAAAACTTAGAGTAATTATTTTCATCAAGAACCAAGTGGATTAATGTACCTACCTAAAATGAGTGGGAGCAACTAAGATAAACTTGTCTTTATATAGATGACATTCTTTTGACAAGTATATGTTACATAAGTCAAAGCATTGTTAACACAAACTTTGATATAATAGATCTCATAGATATCTCTTATGTAATTGATATCATAACATGCCGAGATAGACCCAATGGGACATTACTTTCGTTCCATAACTTTAACCTTAAATTGGTTCTTACATATGTAACAAACAATACTGCTCTTCCTTTAGAGGTTAATAGGATAAATGAGATTATTTCCTTATGCTTCATTAATTAGAAGCCTTATGAAAGTTCAAGTCTATACTCGTTTAGATATTACTCACATTGCAACACACTAGATATGTCTAGATTAATGTGAAGCATTTAATAGAGTATTACAATATCTTTAAAAGTAACGAGAGACTATAATTTAAAGAAGAAGTGAGAACTTAAACCGGTTGATTACTCTAACTTTGTAATATTCAAAGATGACAAAATGTAATTTCGGGTATATCTTTATGTCAGCAGACAAAACCTATCTCATGGAGGAGTCATAATAAACTGATAATAGCAACCTAAGTTATAACGACATAATATAGTCACTAAATGTTGTTGAAAATTTATCAGTGGACTCATAAGTTTATTAACTCCATATAATTAATGTATTGAAGACTTAGTGTGATAAAGTCAGCTACCATGACTCCTTGAACAGTAACAGTTCGAGAGGTGCTGCATTAAGTTTCGATACGCAATTAATTATTCGTTTATGAACGAATTGAGGAAACTAAGTTTTTGTATCGAAAACATTCATGATATGGTTAAGGATCCTATAACTGAAGGGCTATTACCCATAAGTCTTATTAAGAGAGCTCATAGACGGGTATTAATTGATGGTCGTGCGCAACTGCATATCGTACTATGAATGACTAAGTATTAGTTAATTTTCCTCATCAGTTTGATTTTGTATTTCTCTAAGAATATGTTAAACCGGTATAATGGCATATAGACAAATAAAATTACAAATCAAACAAAGGGCTTATGCGTATTTTGATCATAACGATTAGGTTTTAAATTGGGGCTATAGTATGACTAATGGGGGTCCCGAGTCGCATAATAATTCAACGGCTGTATTTCTCTGCTATAGTTCTTGGTTTAAGGCTAAAATGAGTGTTAACTCCTGATCAGGCTTATCTAATACTCATAGTAAATGATTACTCGGCTAAGTGGGAGAATGTAAGATTAAATATATTATGATGTAATATTTAATCTAGTAGCCATTATAATCATTTACATTATATAGATCAAAATATATAACAACCTATTAAATAATTAGTTGGTAATTGTTGATGGGCCTTATTACCATTATTAACTAATTAGTGTTTCCTCTTGGGTGCATATATAAGGAGATAATTAGAGGGTTAAAGGGTTAGACTCTAATCACAATAACATCATTATGAAATCGCCCCCTCTCTCCATAACCGAACACCCTATTCGGTTTCTTCATCACCATCATTAGATTGCACCCTAAGGAGGAACTAGATCAAGCTGACAATCATGTCAAACCTTATTGTTGCGTCTCCATCTGGATTCTCTGCTGACATGTACTGCTGCAATCAGGTATGTTATTCATGTTTTCTATTATGATTAAAACAGAACTGATCAACACAATATATATATATATATAATTATTATTATTATTATTATTATTATTTTACTCTTCTAAGCTTTTTGAAAGAATATTTTAACGATTTTGATAGTGATTTTTAAGTGCAAAGAATAAATATGCTTTAATTAGACTTTTGAGTTTGGTTAAATCTTCGGTTTCATTTCTTTTGTTTTGTTTTTGTTTGTAACACTTATATTTTTTTACTTTTTGTCATTCAAATCCCTGACCATTACTTTCTTATTTCAGTCCCTAACAATTACTCTCTTAGGTTATTTGCTTACATTTTTGTGAACCGACCAAAACACAATTAGTTTAAAGAAAACCATAAAGGTAAAAAAAAAAAAAAAAAAGCATAACCCTCACACTCGTTTCATTGGTCCTTCCCGATTGACCTAAAACCACCACCATCATCCACCTATTGATTCTCATTCACCCACATTTTTAACAACCTTCGTACACCACCACTCATCGCCTCCTACCGCATCATTCCTCTTCCACCAACCACCATCACACACAACCGCTTTCTCATTTCACGTCTGTTATTTTTAATTCATTTTATGAACCGAATCGATATACTTCAGATAAGCCCAATAAGTAAATAACACCAACCAACATACCCTAACCGATCCACTTGTTAATGGGGTTACTGTGAGTGCTTATGCAGGAATAGTTCTAGTAGAAGAACGTGGCGGAATCGATCAATGACGAGGTGCGGAATCCCTCGGCATCGTCTGAGAATCACATACAACAATCTCAACGCTTAACATGTCTGATTTCATTGATAGAATGTGAAAGTACAAGAGTTCCGGATGACAATCAGACAGAGCTTCGCTTTGACAGTCAGGCCAAAATTTCTAGACAACTAGCCCTACACTAGTATTTATAGGCAACACAGGGAAGTGAGGGTGTCACCCGATCGGATGTCCATCCATACGGATGACAAATGTCATCCGTTTGGATTACACTTAACAGTTACCGTTTCGTTCCCTGTTTTGTCTAGTTACAAAATACATACATATACAAATATACAAATACACATACAGGACAAAATACATAAGACTCGATACAGACGGAAGATACAGACATAATGCACTAACAGACTCCCCTTGGATGTAGCTGTAGTCTTCCTTCCTGCATAGTCTTTAGTTCACCCTCCTGCTGCGTCTCCTAGCTTTAGCTTTCTGTCTTCTTTGTTCATCACGTTCTGCAAGCATCTTTCGCCTCAGAGGCCTGCCAACCTTATTCCAATACTTTCTATACACAGGATCACCATCACGCTTCCTATCCCATCTTGGGATCTTGTTCTCTTCCTTTTCAATTGGCGTTTGGTATGTTGGTGGCGGCCTGAATAGCTTTCTCTTTCCCAAAACTGCTGCCATTTCAGCTATCTCTTTGAATCTTTCACTTTGCCTCTCTTTCTTCAAGAACTCTTCTAACTCAAGATCTCGGAACTTTGACTCCCAATACCTTCCTGAGTTGATATCTTTTTCAAAACATAGATTAGCCATCTTTTGATATTGTTGAGTGTTTGTGCTTCAACAAGATCTGCTGATTCCAGGAACCAGCGAGTTTAACGGAGCTTCGATCCCGAAACGACGTGTTCGGCGCGTTTATTACGACTAAAAAGGAGTAGAAGATAGATACGACACCGACCAGTCAATTTCAATCTGGTCTCTATTGTTTATTCAACTTTACAGCACCACGAGACCAGTTGGACAGCATGTCCCCTCTGGGAAACAAAAGCTTGTCCAAATGGGAGCCCCAACCCCCTATTTATAGACAACTAACACATGTGTCCATCCGATCGGATTGCCATCCGACCGGATGGTCATCCGTCCGGATGGACCTTTACATTATCAAAACCTGTCCAACTTTCTCTTATTCTATACAATATTCAACACACGCTCTATCTAGCTATTCGCACAGTGGCAAACGTACGAAATATGCACCAACAGATTCCCCCTCGGATGTCACTGTCGAATCGTCTTTAAAACTTTGAGAACCGTGAGCCGTGTTTGAATATTCTATAATCTTCAACTTTTCTGCAACTTCAATCAGGTATCTTGAAACCTGACTATCCAAATTCCCCCTCGATTGATGATTCAGGTTTGCTTTTAACCGAGTAAAGCACGAATTCCCCCTGAAATGAATCTTCAGGTCTTTTGCACAGTTCACGACTCTCCTCTGATTTGCTAAACTGTAAGCTTCACGAACAATCACCAATTTGAAACTAGTCAATGCAGCATCCTCTGTTTCAACTTTAACCGCATCCGAGATCTGTTTTTTATATGTCATATTAGCACCACGATCTCGCATTCCGCTTGCTCGATCTAAGAATGTACAAAAAATCAACCGGCAATTGATAGAAACTTCAAATACTCCACCGGTTAACTTCAAATCCGTGATTCCCCTTGAAGATCTGATATCCCGTTTACCGTGATCCACGTTAACGCATCATAAGAATGACAGATCCGTGTAAATGGTATTCTCCACAGTCAACAAATCTTCATCGGAAAACAAATCATTTGGTAATGTAATTCGATCTCTGAAGCATTCGTCCACAATCAGATTCATCTACTCGGATAATCTAGATCTCAGAAGCTATCATCCACGATCTCTCTCAGATCTCCAATGCTCTCGTCCACGATCAGATATCAACACCTCGGATCATCTTGATCTCGGAAGCTTTCACCTACGATCAGATTCACATTCCCCCTGACAATCTGAAGTCGAAACTACCCGAATACTGTTGCAGCGTCACGAATTTCAAAAATGCTGGAATTTCAACATACGACATCGAAATTTTTATTCCCCCTCATTTTTGCAAATTCTAACGTCTCTATTACTGAATTCCCCCTCAAACTGAGCAATTCAGTCCTCTTTTATCTATGAAAAACTCGACTATGCCTAAAATATGACAATTTCCCTCAAAATGTCAGTTTTTCATCGTTGCGGATATTACGTTTTGGCCCATAAATAGTCAGATAACCCAGATGATAAACATTCTGCACCATTATCATGACTACCCCACTAATTTCCACAATTCGTGATCGCATCATCAAAAATGTTCACTGATGCCCCCGACGGTGTCCCCGAACAACGCAGCTTGGTCGTTAAAAACCCGAAAAAATTGTCAATCACCAATTTTTTTTTTAAATACTCTCCTCGTCGTTGTGATCAAAAAATGCCTTTTTTAGGCATTTGATCATCTAGTCGAATGGCATGTGACGGATGGTTATCCGATCGGATTTTCATTCGATCGAACAACAAAATGGACAAACTTGTGTTTGTGGATCGGATGGTCATCCGATCGGATGGTCCTTCGAGTGAAAAACAACTGATCTTTCAAACACCCCATAGTGACATGGATCGGATGGTCATCCGATCGGATTGCCATCCGATTGGATATGTTCTAACAGCTCAAGAACACTCCGAATCACGTTTTTTCGATCCAGAATCTTTATTTGTGTGACTTTCATGATGAAACTCACAGGATTGTGCGCGAATCAATTCCAAACAGAATGATGTCTTCAATTCCAAAATCCATCCGTGAATTGACCTTTATTTTGATGATTTTCTCTGTTTAACGTCAAAACTCCTGTTTAACCCAAAATTGATGAGCTTTTGGGTGATTTAACCGGCTGTTAGATCGATTAAATCGGTACCGTAGCTCTGATACCACTGCTGATTCCAGGAACCGGCGAGTTTGACGGAGCTTCTGTCCCGAAACGACGTGTTTGACGCGTTTATTACGACTAAGAAAAGAGTAGAAGATAGATACAACACCGAGCAGTCAATTTCAATCTGGTCTCTATTGATTATTCAACTTTACAGCACCACGAGAACAGTTGGACAGCATGTCCCCTCTGGTAACCAAAAACTTGTTCAAATGGGAGCCCCAACCCCCTATGTATAGACAACTAACACATGTGTCCATCCGATCGGATTGCCATCCGACCGGATGGTCGTCCGTCCGGATGGACCTTTACATTATCAAAACCTGTCCAACTTTCTCCTATTCTATACAATATTCAACACCCGCTCTATCTAGCTATTCGCACAATGGCAGACGTATGAAATATGCACCAACAGTTACGGATTTATTCAACAAACCTACATATAATAACTCATGTAAACAAACCTATTGTTCAAGGGCCACTATTGTAATACATAAAAAACATAGGAACATTTATACAAATTGACCTTAATTTTAACTAACAACATTGATACAGATTACAGAGTCATAAACCTTTCAACGCTGAAACGAAATCCATCAATAAAGTTTTTCCTCATTATTGCTGTAAATTTTCTCTTTTTATCGGAGATCCCAATTCACAGTACAAAATTATGCCCTAAAATCGCTTTTGGGGGGTCAACATTTTCAAGTTCTTGTGTAGATCGCAGATGCAGCTCTGCTGAACTGATTCGATTACAATGAGAGGACTTGGCGGTGCATCGCCCACTGCAATTGAGCCCAGACACCGACTCTCAGTAACCAAGTAGATCTCTTACTCTTTTTATATATGAAATCATGGGTTGTGGTTAAGTGCACACCAGGTGTTTGTGAAAATGTCTGTGAGAATTTTTTTTTTTTTTTTTTTTTTTTTTTTTTGCATATTTGTTGTTTTATTTAGTTGATTTTGTTAACCTGATTTTATTTGGATCAAAAGGAGAATTGGGTTTAAAGTTTAAACTTTCATCAGTTCAGATTTGCTGTGCACTTTGGTTTGGAATTGGAATTGAAATGTAGCTTGATCTTGCTAGTTTTTAAGAGGGGTTACAGTATTGTTATTAGGATCAAAGTGAATAAGTGGTTATTATCTTATCTAAGCTAACTTTTGATAGTTGGAGATTTGACAATTTGAGTTTATAAAAGTTCAGGTGGGACTAGGTTAAGTTACTTAAGATTGTGCAAGTCAATAGTTTTTTACTTGTGTGGTTCTAAGTTTTCATTTGGTTTCAGCATGTATGTTAAACTTTATCATCGTCCCCTAACATAAATACAAGATTTTAATGGATTGAATGGTTGATGCTTCAACTTTAGGGTTGATGTGAGTGTTAGATTGATAGTTGTTCAAATAAAAAGTTGATGATAAATTTTGCTTCATTAATTTTTACATTTAGAAAGTACGAGTGTCGGATCGTTGTGCTTGTTATTCCAAGACACTAGAAGTGGTACCTAAACAGAAAGAAACATCATATACTCTTGTCAAACTTGTTGTACAAGTAACTGAGAAACGCAAACTAAAAAAAAGTTAAGTTTTGTAGTAGATACCGTGGCTTATGTCACCATTGATAGTTCATTAGCCTTTAGCTAAATCGAGAAAACTGTTCAAATTCATACAAAAAAAAAGTTGGGAGTTATTCATATGTGGTTTTCTTGACATAATTCAAATAGGATTACATTTTATTTCCGTATGTAATTTATAAGTACGTATTTGAAAAATTAATCGGTATTTGGGCATCATTGGTTTGCTTGTGTACTTTATAAGGTGTGTAACAATATGTATTACATATTAGAAGAAATGATATATGACCATTTTGAAATTTTCAAGTTTGTTTAATAGGGACTCTATGCATATTATTTAACGTAGTAAAATTTTCTATCTTTCAGTGAAGAATCAAGCAAAAAAAGGTCTTTTGGAAGTAGAGCCTTTAGAGATGGTGAAAGGCCGTATCTTAGTTTTAATCAGGACCGAAATGCAAGCTGCAAGTTTTCTACTTTAAAGCTCGTTTTGATAATTATAATATTGGGAGCATTCTTCACACTCCTACACTCGCCAGCTGTATATAACACAGAACGCCCTTCCCATTCAGGATCTCGGTACGTTATATTTTCTAAAAATGTGTCGATAACGGGCCAAATGGGTCTAATTTGAAAAGTTGGTAAATAGTGAAACCAGGCATTTTACATTTTCGTCCCTGAGGTTTGGCTGCTTTTGCGACTTTCGTCCAAAGGTTTGTTTTTCCGCATCTGGATCCAAAAGGTTTGAAATCTTGCCATTTTCATCCAACTCGTTAACTCTATCCAATTTTCTCCGTTAAATGGGGGGCATTTCTGTCTTTTTAGACATTTATAGTGTTTTTTATTTTAATAAAAAAATGTCTAAAAAGACGGAAATGCCCTTCATTCAATGGAGAAAAATGGATGGAGTTAACGAGCTGGATGAAAATGGCACGATTTACAACCTTTTGGATCCAGATGCGGAAAAACAAACCTTTGGACGAAAGTCGCAAAAGTGGCCAAACCTTAGGGACAGAAATGGCATTTTACTCTTTTATAAATAATATTTGTAAATATATAATATTGATTTAGATATTTTAATAAAAACGGACATGAAAGCGTTGGTCCAACCCCAGTATGTTTTGACCCGTTTCATTTTTCCGTTTGCACACAGGGCTAGTTTGGTAGAAAGATGGACAAACGAGAATTCTCCGACAGACAATGACCGCTACTTATCCCATTCAAAAGTCAACTGGAACCATATCTCTGGAATAATCCGGAACCTTCCAGACACAAACGAATACAAAGGAGTAGGTCTACTAAACTTCAACGCAACCGAAATCAACCAATGGAAAGAGATAATACCAGACGCTGAGCATATTGCACTACACCTCGATTCCCTCACTAAAACCGTCACTTGGGAAGACTTGTATCCCGAATGGATCGACGAAGAAGAAGAATTTGACGCTCCCGTATGCCCCGAATTACCAAACATTAACGCTCCAAAAACACCGAGAATCGATTTGATAGCAGTAAAGCTTCCGTGTTTAAAGACGCGTGATTGGTCGAGAGACGTCGCCCGTTTGCATTTACAACTTGCGGTTGCCAGACTTGCCGCTAAATCTAAAGGCCGTCGTTCGGTCAAAGTGCTTTTGGTGACGGATTGTTTCCCGGCTCCGAATCTGTTTACGTGCAAAGAGCTTGTTGTACGTAAAGGGAATGTTTGGTTATACGAACCCGACCTTAATAAGTTGCGGGAGAAAGTTCAGCTTCCGGTCGGGTCGTGTGAGCTTTCGGTTCCTCTTAACGCCAAAGATTATCGATACTTGGGAAACCCGAAACGAGAAGCGTACGCAACCATTTTACACTCGGCTCACTTTTATGTATGCGGGGCGATTGCGGCAGCGCAAAGCATCCGGATGTCGGGGTCAAACCGCGATTTAGTCATACTCGTCGACAACACGATAAGCGATTACCACCGGGAAGGCCTGGAGGCTGCGGGATGGAAAGTCCATACGATCGAAAGAATTAGAAACCCGAAAGCGGAGAAGGATGCGTATAATGAATTTAACTACAGCAAGTTTCGTTTATGGCAGTTAACCGATTACGATAAGATCATATTCATCGATGCGGATTTACTTATCCTTCGAAACATCGATTTCTTGTTTGAAATGCCGGAGATTACGGCTACCGGGAATAATGCCACTTTGTTTAATTCCGGTGTGATGGTGGTCGAACCGTCGAATTGTACTTTCAGGCTGTTAATGGATCATATCAACGAGATTGAATCGTATAACGGCGGTGATCAAGGGTACTTAAACGAGATTTTCACGTGGTGGCATCGGATCCCGAAACACATGAACTTTTTGAAGCATTTTTGGGAAGGTGACGAACCGGAAAAGAAGGAAATGAAGACGAGACTGTTCGGATCGGATCCACCGGTTCTGTACGTTCTTCATTATCTCGGTTTAAAGCCGTGGTTGTGTTTTCGGGACTACGATTGCAACTGGAACGTGGCAAAGATCCAGGAGTTTGCTAGCGACGTTGCGCATGCGAGGTGGTGGAAGGTTCACGATGCGATGCCGGAGAATTTGCATAAGTATTGCTTGCTTAGATCGAAGCAAAAGGCGGCGTTGGAGTGGGACCGGCGGCAAGCAGAGAAAGCGAATTATTCGGATGGACATTGGAAGATTAAGATTAAAGATTCGCGTTTGACGACTTGTTTTGAGGAGTTTTGTTTTTGGGAGAGTATGCTTTGGCATTGGGGTGAAACGAATTGGACCGATAATGGGACGGCTAATGCTCTGTCTCCGCCGGTGACGATGGCACTGCCGTCGTTGTAGCGATCGGAAAGTTATGTGGGCAAAGTTGATGTTTTATACCTTAGCGGGTGGTATGCAATCTTTTTGAAGATAGTTGCTAGTTTATGAAGGTGAAAGTAAATTACTTAACATGATACATATGTTTTTTATAACTTACATGTTACTGCTTTATAATTATATCAAGTTTAATTTATTAAAGTTACACAATTATGTTGCTTAAGCCGGGTGGTGTGGTATAAAGCCCCTAGGGGTTTTATCACGCCACGTAGGCGACACATAATCGAGGGGGTTTATTGTTAACTTGCTCGGTGTGGAATAAAGCCTTTTAAACCCCCATTTACTATATATAAAAAAAGAAAAAAATCAAAAAAAAAGAAGACATCTGATTGGTTGTTAGTCTCTCTCTCTCTCTCTCCTCTTTGACGCCCGCTAACCCACTGGTGGAGGCATGCCATAGCACCCTCTTTGGCGGCCGTGAAATGGGGGAGGGGCGCTATAGGGCGCCAAACTTGCTGAGTTGGCCAGGGATGGGATACCACACCCCCTGGTCTTATAGAGAAGACAAATTGCAACGTAGCGATGTGTGGCTTCTCTCATTACTAGCCAATTGGTTTTTAAAGCCAGTCGGTTGAGCAGATAAACAGTTAGTTTGGCGCCTGCCCAGTTTAAAAACATTGACTAGTTTATTAACAGTTTTCGTAATAGGAAAGAGATTACAAGGTAGTGTTTGTGGTACTTTCGACGGTATCTTGGCCAGATGAACCCTTCACTTGTGTATGCTGCTTGATGGATTAATTTTAATAATCTATACATCTCTTCCATGTATATGATTCTAAGAACTTCATACCAGTTTCTCCTTTGTCATCTAACAGGCCGAGTTCCATTTCTCCTCTCGTACTTAATAATCTATACATCTCTTGCATAGGTCACTTGGTCTTGTATCTTCCCTCTTCGACTTTAATCTCGTACAACATTTTTCGGTTTCCTCCTACTGAAATCGATCTCTAAACGTATTCGGGATACCTTTTTTACCTTCTTAAAGAAGTCCATTCCAAGACCGAATTGGAGATCACTGATATGTCTGGTTCAGTGGTTTGTCTTCTCAATTACTCATCTTACTGGTTCAGCACTTACCCATTCAGAAGTTGTCAAGCAGCTTCCGTAGCTTCATGTGGTCTATAGTTCATTTTACTCTTTATTATTATTAGTTCATTTTCCCCTACGTAACAAAAGGAAAGACAATGATTCATACTAACATATTTTACGAAAGGGCCAACTATAAAAGTACACTACTATGCTTTGTTATCAAATCTTATATTTTTGTTTGTTTATTAAAAAAGTTGTAAATCCTTTTATGATTTCACCCTCTCCGGCTCTTTGTTCGCGAGTAGTTAAACGCCTGGCTCTGCATACAACCTCTAGCTCCTTGCTAGAAGCAGTTTTTTTACTCTATTATAAATAAATTTAGCCACTGTTAAAGAACAAGTCGAAAAATAAGTCGACAAAGCACTTGAAACTCGAAAGGTAAGACTAAAATGACAAAAAAAATTGTGCGAAAATAAGAAACATCTCCGGCAGTTGACAAACCAGACATCTGTTCATAGCATGACAATTTTTATGTAAATTATTAAATCCTTCAAGAAACTATAATGTCTGCATCATTCTCACCAAGAAAACTCTTGAATCAACGAAATCGCGACTTTTTAAGAACACCATTCTCGAGCATTCTGAAACATCTTCAACCACGGGCTCGGTCCTTTCTTTTCAACATCCCAGTCCTTCGGATACCACGGGAACTGCCACATCAGAAAACACCGCTCAGGGTGCGGCATCATAGCCAGATGCCGCCCATCTGGCGAGCAAATTGCCGCCACACCTAGCGGTGATCCGTTAAAGTTAAACGGATACGTTTCCGTCGGTTTTCCGTCATCATCACAGTATCTTACGGGAGCCAAGTCAGACGATAAAACTTTATCGAAAATCATTTGATCGGGAAAATACGCTTTTCCTTCACCATGTGCGGCCCAAACACCTAACGTACTGCCTTCCATCCCTTTAAACATTATCGCTGGCGATTCTTTAATTGTCACGTTAGTGAACCGGCACTCAAACCCACCCGATTCGTTGTGTACGAATCTGGGCTGGGCCGGATCACCACCGGATCCTAAAGTTCCACCGACATTCGGGCCCGGGATCCAGCCCAGTAGAGCCATGAGCTGGCACCCGTTGCAGACCCCGAGACTAAACGTGTCTGGGCGGTTATAGAACTCTTGAAACTGGTTTAAAAGTGACGGGTTGAACCGTATCGAAGCAGCCCACCCCTTTGCGGAATCGAGCACATCAGCGTAACTAAACCCACCGACAAACACAACACCCCGAAACCCGCTTAAAGAAACCGACCCGTTTAACAGATCCGACACAGTAACATCCCACGGCTCAAATCCCGAAGCGAAAAACGCAGCCGACATTTCACGGTCGCCGTTACTACCCTCTTCCCGAATTATAGCCACTTTCGGTTTGGTACCAATGTTCATGTAATTTTCATCAGTGAATTTCGGAGTGAAAGTTAGCTTCCATGCGGGTTCGTGTCGGTTCTTTAATCCTTCTTTTTCTGCGGTTACACAAGCAGCTAACTTATGCTTCGTTTCGATGTGAAACCCGGTTTCTTCCCAAATATCACGAAGATCGACGGTTTTCTCATCTAGATGTTTCACTCCATCGATTTCTAAACTAATCATCGGTTCAGCGGTTACTTGTCCTACGACTTCCGAAGAGATACCACGGTTTTCAAGTATCGCGGTCACCTCGTTAAGGTTGCCTTTGTTGACCTCGAGAACAAGACCGAGTTCTTCCGAGAATAATGTCTCAAAAATGCTTTTTCCATTGGAATTTAAATTGATTTGAACACCACAATTTCCGGCAAACGCCATCTCAAGAACCGCGACAATAAGACCACCGTCACTGATATCGTGACCAGCTGAGATTAATTCAGCTGTTAGTAGATCCTGAACAGCCTCGAAAACTGTTTTGAGGTAAGGAACATCGTCGACATCTGGGCATTCATCACCAATTTGGTCAAACACCTGCAAAAATAATTTTTTTAGAAAGAAAAAAAGGGCATTTCGGGTCGACCCGAATCATTTCAACCTGCAAACTATAACTTATTTGACCCATTACATAACCCAAGTCATTAAACATTAAGAGTAAAATGCCACTTTCGTCCCTAAGGTTTGGCCACTTTTGCGATTTCCGCCCATAACTTTAGAAATTAACCAACATGTAAATAGTAAAATTTAAAAATTAAAAAAAGTACCTGAGCAAGAGCAGATCCACCTAACCGTCGTTTTCCTTTAGCCAAATCAACATGAAGCAAAATCCCATCATCCTTAAGTTTCAAATCAGGTGTAACGGTTTTCGTTATATCATCACACGTGACGTAAGCACTGATTACAAGATTACCGGGAGCTTTAACCACTTCACCGGAAACACGAGCCGCCATCGATAAACTATCTTTACCACCATCAATCGCAATTCCAAGTTCAATCATAGCTTCGGATAGCGCAATAGCCGCATCATACATCGCCGCACCTTCACCGTCAAGTTTAGCAGCATACATCCAGTTCCCACTCGCTTTAACATCACTTAAATTGGTGATTTTAGCCCAAACAAGATTCGTTAACGCTTCACCAACCGCCAAACGGGCCATCGCTTTTGGATCGAGTAAACCCTTAATCGGTTGCTCCCCGATCGCACACGCGCCGCCTGTGTAATCGGTAAATGTTTGGCCGATAACCGCCACGTCAGCGAGAGTGATCTGTAACGGACCGACGGTTTGTTGCTGGGCGACCAGGCCCGTTACACAGCGATCGACTTTGGTTGTTAAAAACCGTTTAGAACAGACAGATGGTAATCGTAATACGCGTTTAAGCGAATCCATTAACGTAATCCCGGGAGCGATGTCGAGTGATTCGACTTTATCGTTTACACGATGGAATTCGAATGTTTTTTGCGGCATGTCTCCGAGAACTTTTTCGAGTTCGAGATCGACAGCTGGTGGTTTTTCAGGTGTGTAACTGTCGACTAACCGTACATGACCTTCACCGTTAATAACCCCAATAACCGCCACCGAAACCCGTTCCCTTTTACAAACAGACTCTAACAGACTACGGCTTTCGGGTTTGACCAATATCGCATCTTGTTCTTGATATTCCGCACCCCAAATCTCCAAAACCGACATCGTATGATCACCGACAACAATAGCTCGAATATCGATTGTCGCACCTTCGGGATAAATGATCTCTTTAACGACATTACAATTACCACCTGCACCCTGATCGTGTATGCTGATAATTGGGTTATTCTCACCCATTTCGATACACGCACGAACAACACGATACAACTTTTGTGCCATCTCAGCATCGCCACGCTGGACAGCGTTAAAATCCAGCTCAGCGTCATTCTGACCGCTAACCATACTCGACGCAGCACCACCTCCCATTCCGATTCTATACGCGGGCCCCCCGATTTTAACAACTAGCATCCCAATTTCGGGCTCGCCTTTTGTGATATGGGTGTGATCGATTTGCCCGATACCCGCACTGAACATGATCGGTTTCAACCATTCCCGTCGTTCCCCGCTTGGAAGCCGCATTCCGAATGTTCGTGTATACCCTTGAATCAACGGTTCACCGAATTTGTTACCGTAATCTGACGCACCGTTGCTTGCGTCAACGAGAATTTGTAACGGTGAAGCTAAATGCGACGGGTATTCAAAAGATGCGTCTTCCCATGGAGCGTATGACCCCTCAATGTTAAGATTCCCGACACAATACCCAGCGGTTGACGCCACAACAAAAGATCCTCGACCCGTTGCGTGTGTATCCCTGATTCGCCCTCCAGCACCAGTTTCCGCACCGGGGTACGGTGCAACCGCACACGGGAAATTATGGGTCTCCGCTGTAAACAGGATATCAAGATCACGCGCAACCGGGGTTAATGAAGACGTAGAACCGGGATGCGTAGGTCGTAACGGATTCACCGGAAACCCTTTGATCGCACTCGAGTTGTCTTTAAACCCGATCACCGAATTGTTAGGGTTAGCCTTTAACGTACTCTTTACAATCTGCATTAGTGTTTTATCCATAGGTTCACCGTCTACGATAATCTTCCCAGTAAAAAACCAGTGCCGGCTATGTTCGCTGTTCGATTGTGCGATATCGAAAAGCTCAACGTTCGTCGGGTCTCGCTTAATATCGTCTTTGAACAACTTAGTGTAGTATTGTAGATCTTGTTCGTCGAACGCTAAACCCATTTGCTGGTTAATTTCCTCTAACGCTTTTCTCCCCTTTTCCATAACAGGTACGTAATACACCTCTTCGGGAACTATACTCGTTTTGAAAGACGTAAGCTTATCGGGATAAACACATTCGGTCATTCTATCGTGCACCATTGCAGCAAAGTCAAGAATTTGACTTTCTTGAAGCGGTTCACCGTCAGCCTTAACAAATAACAGATACCGCCTTGACCGTTCTAATCTGTTGACTTCCGTTAGCCCACACGCCTGACATATCGACACCGCGTTTGCAGACCATGCTGTGGTGAACGATAACCTCGGCCCGACTTCAACAACCACTGTGTTAAACCCTTCTTTAGTCTCTTTACCTATAAAACTTTCATCCCCTAAATTCTCCGGCTCGTACGTCTCTTGTAACAGCCATTTGAGGACCGAAAGCTTCTCGTTCGACAAGCTTTCGTCAAGCCCGATGTTAAAACATTGTTCGGTTTTCAAACCTACAATTTGATCAGAAATCTTGGTCTGAACCGACTTGAGTAACTCGAAACTCGCACTTTCTTGAATCAATGGAGTTCTGAAGAAATGAATCACTTTTTCAGTGACCAAATCCTCAACACTCCCTAACCCTTGTGTATCTACTGAAACTACAGCTTTGACTTTCTCAGAGGCATTTCGTCGAACACCTTTACTGCATATTCTCACACTATGGCTTTTTCTACAATGAGATGAACCAAAAAGCAAATGGGAATTTCTACTTTTTGGTAAGGGTTTAGGCAAGAAAAAGTTATAATTTTTTGATCCCTGAAATTGTTTAAAAAAATTACATAAATTAAATAACTATAACTAATAAGCTTTATATAGTTCAAAAGAATTAACAGAAGAATATAACAGACATACTTGTAAGAGGTGTGCTGCTGTGATATCTAAAGATGAAGCCATTGTTGCATGAATCGATATGAACTGTAACAAATAAAGATTCAATTTTTATCAACTTATGAAGATAAAAGAATGAATAAAGATTGTACCTTTGAGGGTTGATCGGAAGCGGCAGAGGAAGGTAGCGTTGAGGAGTGAAAGAAACGACTGATGTATATACACAAACGAAGACCAGGGTTTAGGGTTGTATTTGATTGCAAAGTAGTCCCTCTACTCATAGTTAATTACTAAGTTGGATAATAAGTTTGGTTAAGTGTTTGTTTTGCGAAAGTTGTTCGATAATTGATAATAACTAGAATTAAGCACCCCCGTGTTGCGGCGGGGGCCTAAAACTATGCCAAATAACATCAATGTCACACCGCTGGTAGCGACCACCAACACTGAAGTTATGCCGTGTTAATGCGAAGAAATAAGACTGAAACATATAACATAAAAAAATAACTATGTCGATTTAGGACACACGCGTTGCGACGAACTTGTTAAATGGAAAAAATAGATGTAAAATCGTTGAACCACAGACGCACGTTGCGCCGTGTTAACTCGCAAAATAACGTAGAAAAGAATAACTAAGTCAATGTAGGATATGCCCGTTGCAGCGAAGTTGCCAAAGGGGGAAAATAGACACGTTGCGACATACCTGTCAAATGTGAAAAAATAGACGAAAAACGTTGAACCACACACACACGTTGCGACGTATTAACTGGCAAAATTTAGAACGAAACGTAAAATGAAAAACTTGTGAAAGATAAAAAATATGGGGGCAAAGTTGTAAATAAAAAAAAATGGGTTAAATTATAAAAGATGAAAAGTTTTGGGTTAAAAGTAAACAAATTAAAAGTGTTTAAATATAAAAGATGAAAACTTTTGGGTTAAAAGTGAAAAATCATAATTTTTTTTAAAAACCCCCTATGCTTAAGGTACAATAACACAATGCAACAATATGTTGCTAATTTATATTATGGAAATGATAATGATAATTAGGGGTGTGTTATCGTGTTCGTGTCAGAATTACTAGCCCTAGTTTGCCCTCACCATCATCAACCACATAATTACATGAAACAAAACAACCCAAAATAAGTGACATAACCAGGATAAACCTGTAAGAAGCTGACATGCCAAGCAAAACGTATACAAAAGGTTCTAGTAACAGAATCAGAGCATGCGGCCATATGCAAACATAATAACCAACAACAAGGATGACATATCGAATCAAAAGACGTCTCAGATGAGTGTGTCCTCGCAATCCTTGACTACAAAGTTTCCGCAACCCAAGAAAATCAAAAGAACAAACACAATTGCCATAAACCCTTTAAGAATGTAACAACTCAACAAAAGGATGTTAAATTGTAACAATAGTCGAATACAACAATGAACCAATGTCCGTGACAAACCTGAAATCAACATGTCACCAACAACATCAACCGATAATGTCTTAGTAGAGCTTCACATACCCAAAGGACTCCATACTCCTTTGAAACGCCACATTATTTATATAACATTAATTAGCAAGATGTTCAACAAGAAAAGCTTACTTGCAGTCATTGTCTCAGCATAGCATCATAGACACAAATGTATATTCTAAACAGTCTAGAACGACAACGGAATCGGTACATTGTGTCCTTGGATTGATCCTGGTCTTACCTACTTGACTACATAACGATCGGTACACTTGCCGATTGTGTGTAACTGAGTTAGTTAGTCCTTTTTAATTTGGTGTTTTTCAATATAACAACATTTTGCACATCAGGCGCCAATGGTTCATTAACATGCATTTGAAGCGTTGGATAGAATTATGAAAGACATTTTTTAATTTTGGAAACTTCTATCAATGAAAAAATGCCATTTGGAGGTAATGTTATTGTTTTTTGTGGTGATTTTAGACAAATTCTTCTTGTTATTCCCAATGGTTGTAGACATTTTTTTAATGTTTCTTTAAGCTCCTCTTACCTCTGAAGTAAATGCAAACGACTTAAATTAACAAAGAACATGAGGTTAATCCTAAGAAGCCAAATATCTAATACGGAACAAATTAACAGTTTTGCAAATGGCTTTTGGATTTGGGTAAATGAAACGTTGGTGATACAAATGATGGTGATGCATGCATGGAGATACCAGGTGATCTTCTAATCAAGGACTTACATGAGCCTATCAAAAGTTTAATTGCCTTTGTATATACTTTAGTTCTTCAAGATTATAAAAATCAAGACTACTTTCGTGAAAGAGCAAAACAAGCACTTAAAAATGAAGTAGTTCAAGAAATGAATGACATTTGCTTCCAATGTTTCCTGACGAAGAAAGAGAATACCTAAGTTCGGATAGTATTTCACATATGAAACATCTTAATGATCCATTACAAGAAAGTTGATACTCCCCTGATGTTCTCACGGTCTTAAAATATCCAGATTGCCAAATCATAGGTTAGTTTTGAAGGTCGGTGTTCCGGTACTGCTATTAAAAAATATTGACCAAAGAAATAGTTTATGTAATGGGATGAGACTACAAATACTATCATTTGGTAAGTGGGTTATAGAAGCTAAAATCATATCTAGAGGTAATATTGGAACTTAGACTTCCATTCCAAGAATTAGTTGATACCTTCGGATATGATTACTTTCAAGTTCCAAAGAAGACAAATTCTATAATCTGTTTGCTTTAAAATGGTTATAAATAAAAGATAGAGACTACTAATATCGTGGGTAGAAGTGGATGATGCTACTAATAAAAGATTCTAGTAGAAGTGGATGCTACTAATATCGTGGGTCAGAGGATTGGCATTAACTTGAACGGATTCGCTGCTGAAACTAAACAATTAATTGAAGGTGAGGGTGTTCTCAATGGTTTACAATGAATTGTTTGTCCATAAATATAAGGGGGGTCAGGGATTCTCGCAAGGTCGATTGGGTGCGGGGTATTAAAACTAGTTACGGTATTCATTTCATCTCAATCCAAGAAACTAAGCTTGAGGATTCTTCAAAATTTTTCTTTAACAACTTGTGGGGTAGGTCAGCATTCAGTTTGGCAGTGGTGGACTCTCAAGGTCGGTCGGGGGGGTTGGCATGTCTTTGGTGCCCGTCAGTATTTTCATGCGAAAATGTGTATAAAAGTCGCTATTTCCTTGTGATTTCTGGTGTAATGGTACATTCTGGTTGTCGATTGAACTTGGTGAATGTTTATGCCCCAAATGAACCAGTGATCCGAAGGGCGCTTTGGGCTGATTTGATACAAGTAAAAAACTCAATCCAAGGCCTTTGGATCATGATGGGAGATTTTAATGACGTACGGGAGGTGTCGGAAAGGTTAAATTCGGAATTCGTTGAATCAAATGCCGAGACATTTAACCACTTTATTTTATCGGCCGGGATACATGAATATAATATGGGGGGTGGGCGGTTTACGTATATTTCGGACAAAGGTGACAAACTGAGTAAACTCGATCGGGTTTTAGTATGCTTGGGGTTCATGGAGAGATGGCCCACCGCCTCTTTATTAGCTCTGGATTGGGATGTGTCGGACCACCGCCCTCTCGTTTTGAACACGGTCCCTTCGGACTTTGGGCATATCCCATTCAAGTGCTACAATTCATGGTTAGAAAAGCCTGGGTTCATTGAGTTTGTGGTTCAGATGTGTAACTCATTCCACTTTTCTGGTCCGGAGGATTTGGCACTTGCAATTAAATTAAGATGGTTGAAAAAAAAGATCAAAACCTGGATTAAAGAGGATAAAAGTAGAACGGAAGGCGAGTATTGGGCGAATAAGAAACGGGTCGCCGACTTCGACAAGTTGGCTGAAGATAGACTCTTGGTGGAGGAAGAGCTGAATGTTAGGGCTGAATGCAAACAGGCGGTGGCGGAGTATGAAAGGCTGAAACATATGGATATTCGCCAAAAGTCGAGGATTAGGTGGGCTCTCGAGGGAGATGAAAACTCAGCGTTTTACCATGGGATCATTAATTCGAACATAAGTAATAATAGAGTTAATGGTCTGATGGTTGACGGCTCTTGGATAACTAATCCGGTGGCAATTAAGGAGTGCTTTTATGATTTCTTTTCAGCTCAGTTCTCTGAACCGATGTCTAGGAGGCCTGAATTAGCGTGTCCGAATCTGGTCACACTTACTGAGGCCGAGGCTAGTACTCTGGTGACTCCGTTCTCCCTGGTTGAAATAAAAACGGCAATTTGGGATTGTGTTGGGGATCGCGCCCCGGGCCCCGATGGGTTTAACTTCAAATTTATAAAAAGGTGCTGGGAGGGCTTAAAAAATGATTTCCTTGGTCTTTTCAACAGGTTTTATTTGGAGGGTAATTTGAACAAGTGTTGCACTTCTTCTTTTATCGCTCTAATTCCTAAGATAAAAGACCCGTTATCACCTTCACACTTTAGACCGATTAGCTTAATTGGTGTAATCAATAAAGTTATCTCTAAAGTCTTGGTGAATCGCCTAAAAACCGTTATGGAGAAGCTTATTTCCGAAGAGCAAACGGCTTTCTTGGCGGGGAGGAGTATCATGGATGGACCTCTTATTTTAAATGAAGTGGTGGGGTGGATGAAAAAGGCGAAAAAAACGGGTATGATTTTTAAAGTAGATATTCATAAGGCGTATGACTCAGTAAATTGGGCTTTTCTAAACTCGGTCATGGCCCAAATGAATTTCCCGGATAGATGGCGGGGTTGGGTTATGGCGACCCTTTATACGGCCAAAGGTTCGGTCTTAGTTAATGGCTCACCAACTAGAGAGTTTGAATGCACCTGTGGCCTCCGTCAAGGAGATCCCCTATCTCATTTTCTTTTCGTGATCGCCATGGAGGCTCTTACGGGTATCATGAAAAAAGCCGTCTCGGATGGTATTTTCCATGGGATTTGGTGTACGAATGAAGGCCCGACTTTGTCCCACTTTTGTTATGCGGATGATGTCATCTTTATTGGAGAATGGTCCATTCTAAATGCGTTAAACCTTCGTAGAATCCTCAGATGTTTTCATTTAACATCCGGCTTAAAAGTCAATCTCTCGAAGTGTAGTTTGTTTGGTATTGGAGTGAGCAATGCGGATGTACAAATTATGGCGGACCTCCTTCATTGCAATCAAGGTTCGTTTCCTTTTAAACACTTGGGCTTAATCGTTGGGGCAAATATGAACCTCGTAAAAAATTGGAAATCGGTCGTGGACATTTTTCGGGATAGATTATCTCTTTGGAAGGCAAAAAATCTTTCATATGGTGGGCGAATTACCCTTTTGAAGTCGGTTCTTAATTCCCTCCCTACATATTTTTTCTCGTTATATAAAGCTCCGGTCCAAGTTTTAGAGGCTCTAGAAAGAATTAGAAGGGTATTCTTTTAGGGAGGCACGGAAGAGGTGTCGAAAATGAGTTGGGTGGCATGGGAAAAAACGATTGCCCCAAGCGAATACGGGGGATTGGGTTTTGGTTCCCTAAAGGACGCCAATCTAGCTATGTTAGCGAAGTGGTGGTGGAGGTTTAAAACGGACAAAAGCGGCCTTTGGAGGAGGGTCATATGGGCGATACATCATAACTCCCGTGCATGGACTGCAATTCCCGCAAAAATATCTATTGTGGGTCCATGGAAACAAATTGCTAATATCCATAGTAGTCTATCGCAAGTGGGTGTTGATCTTAAAAATGCCATCTTCTCGTATGTGGCGGATGGGACTTCCACTTATTTTTGGCTGGACACTTGGGTAAACAACTCCCCTTTGTTTAATCAGTTTCCCAGCTTATTTGCAATTGAAAAAGAAAAACTTTGTATGGTGGCGGATCGGGTCAAGACGGATGGTACTGGTACATGTTTGGTGTGGAACTGGTCAAGACTAGTGCTCAACAATGCTGAACAGGGAGACCTACACAGCCTCAGTTTGCTGCTGTTTGGGCTGGGTCGTAGGGTCGGGTCGGACAAGGTGGTTTGGAAACTATGTCCGTCTAGCTCATTCTCGGTGGCTAGTATCAAAAGCATTATGAATGGGTATAATAGAGTGGTTCCGGAGCTTTGTTTTCCGTGGAATAATTGGGTGCCCAAGAAGGTTGGGATTGTGGGTTGGAGGGCGGCTATGGATAGACTCCCGACAAGGGCTGCGCTGCGAGTGAGAAACATTTACGTGGCTGATGATACATGCATTTTGTGCAGAGATTTTGTTGAAACAAGGGAACACTTATTTGTGGCGTGTCAATTTGCGCAGACGGTCTGGCAAGTAGTGGCGAACTGGTGCAAAATCCCGCCTATCATAGCATTCAGCATTAGGGACCTCCTTAGTCTTCATGATTTCAGTCCTGGTTCAAAAAAGAAGAAAAAAGCTATCCTCGCCATCGTCCAAACGGCGATTTGGTGTATATGGAGAACACGCAACGATGCGGTTTTTAATAGCGCTATCCCGGATCTCACTAAGGCCGTCGAAGAGGTTAAATCGCTGAGCTTTTTATGGGTCAGAAACAGATCTAAAGAGACAACGTTAACATGGAATAGATGGAAAAGTGCTGAGTTTTTTGGTTAGTGTCTTTCTGTTCATAGGCTTATGCCTTGTGGTGTGCTTTCTGATTTCTGTTTGGTGAACTCTTGGTTGTACACTTGTACCCTTTGTATGTTTGGAGGCTAGCACCTTGCTAGTGTTTTTAATTCATTATGTTGACCGTTCAAAAAAAAAAAAAAAAAAGATAGAGACAATCATTATATAGAGTAGGTGTGTTTTCTAAAAAATCTAATTTTCACACATCGACAATTGTATGTGGTGTTGTCAATAGTTAAAAATGATTACTTTCAAGTTCCAAAGAAGACAAATTATATATATATATATATATATTTTTATATTATCCTTCTGATTTACAACGGTTATCAATAAAAGACATAGACAATCATTATATAGAATAGGTGTGTTTCTAAAAAAATCTAATTTTCACACATTGACAATTGTATGTGGTGTTGTCAATAGTTAAAAGCAGAGGGTTTTTTTTTTTTTTTTGAAGAGCAAATGTTATTAATACACTAATAAAATTAAATTTTCCCTTTTGTCCAGGTTTAAACTTAAAACCTCCCCTTTAAGAGGCATGTGTCTCTACCAGGTGAGATACTCCACATTGGCGATTAATATTAAATAAAGATTGTAGTGTGACAAATAAAACAACAAATATTGCATACAAAGAAATATTTAGAGAGTTTTGAATTACTGCTTAATTTTTTACTTTTGAAAGTGTTAATTATAGTTACAATTTTGTATTTTTTTATTCAATGTTCCATGTAGTTTTATTCAAAATGTCTATATACAAAGCATATTAGTTCAGCCCGTGTATCACACTCGTAACTAACCTAGTTTTAAACAATATTTTTAGTTGCAACAATCAAAGAACAAAGACACGTTGAGTTAACTTAGGCCTTGTGTTTGAAATAGTTACATGTAAATATTTTTGGCACAATCCTGAAACTGTTTCTTATACAACAACCGGTGTGTTATCATTTGTGGAAAAAAAGAATGAGTGTTATCATGTATCAAAAAGAAGAATGAATAGGAGTTTGTAACGAACAACATACCTTTGTTTATTGGTTTAGTTGAATAGAAGTCATGGAACAATATTGTGAGAGTACACCTCTCTTATTTATCTTTAACAATATTTTTGTATCTTTTGTCTATTTCTTTATTATTCGTATATATGTCTACAAGATGAATCAAAACTGTTCATATATGTATAAGCAGGAAGTGTTAAGGAATGGGGAAGTAGAAAACGCAGATGGCGGGACATCTAAGTAAGACGTGGCATCAAGCAGGGGTGTTCAAAAATATTCGTATCTGAAAATCTGATTCGAACTATCCGATATTTTCGGATTCGGATAGTGATTTTGAAAAATTTCGGATATTTTGAATATCTGAAATATCCGAAAATTTAATTTTTATTTTTTTTCATACATACGAATATCCGAAAATATCTGAAATATCCGAAATATCCGAAAAATATCCGAAACTATCAGAAAAATATCCGAAAATTTATATTCAGATATTCAAAACTATCCGGAATATCCGGTTCGGAATATTAAAAAAATAATAAAAAATTAAACTTAAATAACTAATGGATATTCGGATATCCGATTCACTATCCGATCGTATATCCAAACTTCAGATACGGATTCGGATAGTGAAATCAGGTATCTGAAAATTTCTGATATCCAAAAATTTCGGATATCCAAAAATTCGGATTTCGAATATTTTGGATATCCGAAATATCCGAAAATTTAATTTTTATTTTTTATCGGATATCCGAATATCCGAAAATATCTGAAAAATATTGAAATATCCGAAACTATCCGAAAATTTATATTCGGATATCAAAAACTATCCGGAATATCCGGTTCGGCATATTAAAAAAATAATAAAAAAATAAAAATTAAATAACTAATGGATATTCGGATATCTGATTCACTATTCGATCGGATATCCAAAAATTCGGATACTGCTTCGGATAATGAAATAAGGTATCCGAAAATTCGGATATCTGAATTTTCAGATATCCGGTTTTGAACAACCCTAGCATCACGCCCCTCAATCAATCAAAAGTTAGAAATGTTCCTTTCACTTCTAAAATGTTCATAGAGTGTCAATGGCTTTATAGCATAGTGATATTTAGAGGTGAGATAAGACCTTAGGACCAATAGGTCTTGGGTTCGATTCCCATAAGGGAGATTTTTCCCATATTTATTGGGTTTCCTCCTGAATTGGTGTATAGGCGTTATGTTTAGCGAAGATGGATACGATCGGATGGTTCCGCTGATAGCACGATGATACTTTAGTGGTCCGTTGTTGATCCAAATTTACTGTTAAAAAATGTACATAGAGTAATACATAAATATACCCTTTAATAAATATACAATTTTAAAAATTTATGAAATATACTTTTTAAAATACCTTTAAATACAGGATATTAGTTTACTATGAAGGGTTAGGATCAAATAGGAAGTTTATTTGGCTAGGAAGGATAGAAAGCAATAGGATTAGAACATTTGGCAAAATTTAAAATAAAGAGTAAGGGTATTTTACTCAATCTTATCTTTTATTCTTCATTTCTCTCCCCAATAATTTCAAAACCCACCATTTTCAAAACCCACAATCTTCAACCATTTCTTCACTTTCTATCTCAATAATCACTATATTATTGTGTGATTTTCGTCACCAATCAATGATTCAAACACCCGATCAACGTGTTCTTCAGCTTTTTTTGAAGAAAACTCAGTTTAATTTCATACAAAATCTCGTTTTTTTTCCGGTGATTTTGAAGATAATCACTCGATCCGTTCGATTCGATCGTTTATAAGTGTTTGAATCATTCAAATTTCGTCAATCGTTGAAGAAATCGGCTTCGATCCATGTAAGAAATTCTTTAATTTCATTTTTATGATCTGGGTTTTTGATTTAGTAATTGCGTTTTACGATCTTTGCGGGGGTCCGGGGGCAGCGCCCGTGGTAGCAGGGTCCCAGGGGCGGCAGCCCCTGGCGGGGTCCAAGGGGCAGAGCGTTTTAGGTAAAACACAATTTTAGGTGTTTTCAGTCCATTGCGTTTTTGAGAGAACACTTTATTTTGTTTTTTTAGGCCATTGCGTTTTAGAAAGGAGACATTTTTAAGTGTTTTCTGGCCATTGCGTTTTAGAAAACAGACATTTCTTTGTGTTTTTTGTGCATTGTGTTTTAGGTAAAACACATTTTTATGTGTTTTCAGTCCATTGCGTTTTAGAAAACAGACATTTTAAGTGTTTTATGGCCATTGCGTTTTAGAAATAAGTCATTTCTTTGTGTTTTTTGTGCATTGCGTTTTAGGTAAAACACATTTTTATGTGTTTTCGGTCCATTGCGTTTTAGAAAGTACACTTTCTTTTGTGTTTTTAGACTATTGCGTTTTAGAAATAAGACATTTCTTTGTGTTTTCTGGCTATTGCGTTTTACAAATAAGACATTTCTTTGTGTTTTTTGTGCATTGCGTTTTAGAAAAATGTCATTTTTTAGGTTTTTTTTCGTTGCGTTTTACGCAACTGGGTTTTTTCCATTGCGTTTTACGCAACTGGGTTTTAGAAATTTTTTTCCAAAATATAGCAATAGTATACTCGTTTTAAAGATAAAAAACGCTCGTTTTTTTGGTGCAATTTGCTATAAAAAATAATGTCGTATGAAAGAGTTATTAACGTTTAAAAAAAGGGGGGATTGGAGGAGAGAGAAACTATTGCCTTTGATTGACTAGAATGCCCCTAAACAAACACACTGCCTCTTTTCTTTCCTTCAATTTCCCTCATTTAATTTTAGCCATTGATTAAATAAATGGATGGCAAAGATTAATTCCTAGCATTGTTAGCCAAATAAACTTTCTATTATATCCTAACCCTTATAAAACTTATTAATACGGAGCAACCTTTTACAAGCCTATGTTATGGCCCATGATTGATTGAAGACTTATCTCTAGTGTCAGGCTCATTACTCTTAAGATTAGACTGGAGGGTATGGGGAGGATGGGCCGCCACATCACCCTCCACGTTATCGGGAGTAAGGATGGACCTAAAGGGGATGGACCAAGGGGGTGGGGACGAGCCTCTTTATGTATATATATGTATGTATGTATAGGTATATGTGAGAGAAGAAGGCACGGCGAGATCGTCCGTGAGCAGACGGTTGGGACGAGCCGGGCATGAGGGGGCGGTGTGGGGGACCGGCGCTGGGTCAGGCCGGGCCTAAGCCGGCCCCCATACCCTTTAGTCTTATAAATGTGATATTTTCTTTGTATTATCTAATTTATGAGATACTCGGAATAATTTTAGATTCTATCAAATCCTTTTAGATAGGGTGTGCCACCTATTTGCACACCATAAAGACATTTTTTTTTTCCTATATGCACATCCTGCAGTGTCGAGCTGTGGCCAAAGAGCGGCGGTTTGGTCCGGTTAACCAGACAAAAGACTGACGGGTGTCTGACGGGTCTGTTGACCGGACCAAAACGCCGAGCTTTGGCCGCGTTTTGGTCCTGTCAACCAGACAAAAGACTGACCGGGCGTCAGTCTTTTGTCTGGTTAACGCGGCCAAAGCTCGGCGTTTTGGTCCGGTCAACAGACCCGTCAGACACCCGTCAGTCTTTGTCTGGTTTACCGGAGCAAAACGTCGCGCTTTGACCACAGCTCGACACTGTAGGGTGTGCATATAAGACAAAAAACCCATTTTTGGGTTGGATATCTACACACTTGGTGTGTAGATAGTTTGTGCCTTTAGATATTCGACACACACCTTTTTAAATTTTAAAATTACTATGGTGTTTATTTGAAAAAATTACATAAATCATTACACTTCACATTCTTTATTTGGTATGATTCAAATCTCTTCACTTTACAAAAATACTCATCGCTGAAATTACACATAACAACAAATTTCTCAAAACCAAAAAATAAAAAGGTTTACCAAAACAAAAAAAGTGTTAATACGCTAGTAATTTAGTGGTATGTTACACAAATACAAAAGTAATGTGAGTTTAGAATCTTAAAATACTGCAAGTAAAAGATTATATGGAATTTAAAAATAAAATACTGTTTGTCAAAATAAAGATAAAATATTACAAGGATGAAGATTATTTCCACATTATTATATACTATAAATTTGCAACAACTTGTTGCAATGGAAGTTGTATCTTTTGCATAAACTCTTTTATGGCAAATGTATGTTGTACTTGGGTGTACAAGTTACTGATGCGGATGACTAAAAAAGACGTCGTATCTTCAATATACCACGTAGCGGGTCTTAGACACGTGTCCAACACTGCATCATCTCTTCTTCTTCCCCCAAAACACCTCATCGTCTCTTCTTCCCCAAAACCCTGTCTATTTTCTCTGTCAACAATCTTTTCTTTGCCGCTCCAAATCGAAATCGTGAAGGTCTATTCCCCTATCACTAACTGACGTTTAGTTACCCTTGAAATTTCACCGATTTCCCACTACTCTTCAGCCGCTGACAGGTGTGAACCTTCGCCGCTAAAAATCGTCCTCCCAATCGAATAATCCCTCAAGGTTTGTACATATTTTGTACTATTGTTAGATTTATTAATCATCTCTCTATATCGTGTGTTTATTTATGTTGAAATTTTGCTTGAATCTAGAGAAATAGAGAACGAGATATGGAAGTTGAATTTTTTTTTGAATGATTTTGTTTGTTGTTGACAAATTGACAACCATTTGATTTGATAAAGTTCATCTGAGTAGTACTTAGATTAGGTTTTTTTACTTTTGATTTACATTTTAGGGTTGACTTGCCTTAGTTGATGATTATTACAAGGCTAATGCTATTTGTGATGAGTGAAATAGGGGCTTATAGTTATGGCTTATAGTTGTTTATTTTAGTGTATTAGCATAAGAGGTTTTATCACTCATACTTTAGGGAAAACCAAACTGAAGCACCTCACGCTTTAAAGTTTATTGCAAGTGCAAGTGGAAAAGTAGAGTTCGGATTCGTAACATGGTGATTCTTATGGAGTTCTTGACAAGAGTTCAAGGCTAGATGGATAACCCAAATCTCCTCATATAGAAAGTTGGAATTCTACCAATGGTGAAGAAAAAAAAAAAGTGATGATAAAGTTAAGGGGCCTTTAGATGATGATGGATGGGAGCTATTTAACAATAGTAACCTTTTGGTTAGATGATGATGGATTGAGCATAAGAAGAGAGGTGTGTTACTATTTATTTGCCTTTTATGCTATTAAAACAAGTAGATATTTTGTAATTATGTACTAAAAAAACACAAAAAATTAAATGTTACGTTTAATCGGTGCTCTTAATATGATTTTGTATGTATGAAGTTTGCTATCTTCTAGATCCAGACCAACCAGAAGGTAGCGAGTCTAAATCCGAGGCCACAAGGTAACTTTTGTAAACCTTTTATTAGTTTTTGGTTTCATGAATTTAGGTCACTAGCCTAATTATGTGTAGGTTACAGAGGCAAAGAGAGCACAACTTTCAGTAGAAGTGCAATAAAATCTACAAGGTTCATAAACTTTTGGTTTATTTGTTTTTTAAAAGTTAAAAAAGTATATGTGTGGATTTGCATACAATACTAGGTTTTTCACTTTTTAATATATAAGTATATATGTGTGTGTATGTTCTAAAAAAGTAGTTGATTTAAAAAAAATTGGTTAATATTGGATTTATCTAGATGATCCATATTTGAGATGGTTTAGAATGACCACGTGATAGATTTTTTGATATATGTATATGTAGGTTCTTAAATAGTAGTTGGTTTTTAAATATGCAGATGATTTTTTAACTTGATTTAAAGAACTTCGCCGCGTTGCGGCGAATTTCTTTTGTTATTTAGTCTGTGTTTACATGTGTTTTGAAATCACTATGAGCGTGCTGCGAACAAAACTGCTGACAAGAATAAAAAGAAAATATAGAAAAAAACACTAAAAGATAATCGAAAGAAAATAAACCAAAAAAGTTGTATGGTAACAATGTTGTTCGTATGAAACCCATGGTCAGAGAGATGACCAACTCCGGGTCTCCACTTGTACATCTTTTGGGTCTTGCCTTTTGGGTCTCCACTTGTACATCTTTCTCGTTTCCACATTACAAATTAACATGTATTTGCTTCATGTTGTTGTACCCTATGTTTAGGGGATTTTTTAATTTTTTTAAATATTTTTCATTTCTAACCTAAAACTTTATCTTTGTAATTTAACACCTTTGGTTTTTTACTTTTAACACAAACCTTTTCAGCTTTTACAATTTAACCCCAATACTTTTTTACTTTCAACTTTGGCCCCCATAGTTTTCATCTTTCGCAAGTTTTTTTTACGTTTCGTTCAAAATTTTGCGAGTTAACACACTGCAACGTGCGTGTGGGGTTCAAATTTTTTTTGTTTATTTTTTCCCATTTGAGAAGTTCGTTGCAACGTACGGGTCCTAGATTGACTTAGGTATTTTTCTATGTTTTACGTTTCAGCCTAGATTTTTCGCATTAACGCGCCGCAATAGGTGTGTGTGGTTCAACGATTTTACATCTGCTTTTCATTGGGTTTTATTTTCTCATTTTCTATTTATTTTGTTTTTATGAGTTTTGTGGCGTTGATCGCTGATAGTGGTGTGACATTGGTGCTACTTTGCATGGTTTTATGTCCCCCGCCGCAACGAGGGGGCCTTAATACTAGTAAATGTAAATTAGCAACATGTTGTTTTATATTGTTGTACCTAATGCATAGAGTGTTTTTCAAAAAAAAAAATTAAGTTTTCACTTTTAGCCCAAAAGTTTTTATCTTTTACATTTTAACCCCTATGAATTTTTTACTTTTAACCTAAAGCTTTTCATCTTTTGCAATTTAACACAAACATTTTGTTATGTTCAACTTTAGTCCCTCATATTTCTATCTTTCACAAGTTTTTCGTTTTACGTTTCGTTCTAAATTTGTGAGTCAACACGCCACAACGTGCGTATGAGATTCAACTTTTTTTTGATTATTTTTTCCCGTTTGTCAGGGCCGTCGCAACGCGTCATTTTTCTCCGCTTGACAAGTTCATCGCATCGCACAAGTCCTAAATCAACTTAGTTATTCTTTTCTACGTTTTACGTTACGATCTAATTTTTTCGCATTAACATGCCGCAACGGGCGGACGTGGATCAACAATTTTACGTCTGTTTTTCATTTGGTGTTATTTATTCCTTTTTTATTTATTTTATTTTTACGAGCTCTTCTAATGCTGGTGGTCGTTGGCAGTGGTGTGACATTGGTGCTACTTGGCACGATTTTACAAACGTATTTAACCTATTAAGTTTTTTACTAATAATTTGTTTCGAGTTTATCCCTATACCTCCTTTACGTAAAAAATAAAACTATTTTTTACGTGCATATTTCTATGTACGTGTCGGTATGAATTCGATTTGCTCTACGTTTCGACGTAAACTTTTTCTGGAAATGAGTCAGGTCAAATATAATACGTTTTCGTTAAAAAAACATTTTTACGTGCATATTTTTATGTACGTTTCGGTATAAATTCGAGTTGGTGTATGTTTCGACGAAAACTTTTTTGGGAAACAAGTCAGGTCAAATATAATATGTTTTCGTGCTTATTTTATGAATGTTTCGTAAAATTTGTTTCGAATCGAGTGGAGTCAAATTGTGGTTTCTTTTTTTCCCCTTTATTTTTCAAAAGCTCTAATTAATAATCATATGTGTCAACTTTTCCATTACATGCGTTACGTTTTCTATGTATGAGTCGGGTCACATATAATATGTTATAATTACAAGTTATAAATTTGATTTACTTTATGTTTGGATCCAATCGTAATGCTTATATATGTTACACTGAGTTTAATCGAATACGTCGAAACACACATTTTCATATGATTAACGCATCACATAACGTTTGGGCTAACCGATTCGATGTTTGCGACGTACCAACGCCGCAACACGCACTGGTCTTATTGCTAGTTATTATTATTTGGAAAAAAAGGTGATGGATGTTTATCAAACTAGAGAAAAATGTTACACTAGGCGAGTAGGCGGTGATCGTTAGTTCGATCCTTGAACTGAGTGGATTTTACATTACTACACTGTCGTGTCTTCGGGCGAATGTTTATGGGTTTCAACCCTAGGTGATGGTTTTTCATGGTTCGGAGACGAGTGTATTCCGATATGGTAAATTTCGACAGTAACCCATTTGGAGAATTCGTTTGTGTTAAAAAAAAAGAAAAATGACTAAAGATAATTGAGCCCCACAATGCAACCAATCAGAGTTGATTGGAATCTAGATGGTAGTTTATACCTTGATATTGAGAATTTGCAAATATCTATGGCTAGTTTCGTATCATATCAAAAGTAAATTTTGTTTTTGTTAGGCTCCTATCTTTGTCCTACCTATGTTAAGTCAAACATACTTTGATCATATTAGTACATTATTTAAATATAACTAGTGATGGGATCATGGAACATCTTTTTTTGATAATTGTTATTGTTTTAAGCGGGGCTCACAAATCGTATTTTATCAGGTTTAACAGGTCTCTAGTATTAAACATGAATACAATTTGTTTAAGGCAAATTGGATTTAAATAATCCAAACTCACTGTTATTGGCCAATAATAATCCCAACTCATTTAATCACCAATAATAATCCGAACTATTCACTTTTGTTTGTTAAATACTCCCAGTTAAAAAAACACTAACTAGGTTAAAAAATTGCTGATGTGGCTTGTCACGTCACCTGCCACATCAGTTGCCACGTAATCGAAAAATGCCACGTAGACTGCCACTTCAGCTGCCACGTCATCGAAAAATGCCACGTAGACTGCCACGTCATCAAAAAATGCCACATCAACTGCCACGTCATATGACACATCAGCTAAAAGGGCCACATCAGATGCCACATCAGCAATTTTTTAACCTAGTTAGTGTTTTTTTAACTGGGAGTATTTTACAAACAAAAGTGAATAGTTCGGATTATTATTGATGATTAAATGAGTTGGGATTATTATTGGCCAATAACAATGAGTTGGGATTATTTAAATCCAATTTGCCTTTGTTTAACTACTTTATATATCATGTTTATAACACCGTTTTACGTTTTGGGTCTGTTTGGTATGGGGTAATGGAATGGACGAAGGAATGGAATAGACGAGGTAATGGAATGGACGAGGGAATGCAATGGATCATTACCATTCCATGTCTTGTTTGGTTACCTTGTGTGAATGGAATGAGTTATTATTGTGTATTGTTCGGTAGGCAAGAAAAACGGAGTAATAAAATCAGCGGTGAGTGTTGGTGGTGGTAGTGATTATGGGTGGTTATAGGTGGCGGTGGTGGGTGTCGGCGGCGGCGATGGGTGGTGGTGGTGGCGGCGAGTGGCGGTGCGGCGGCGACGACGAGTGGTGGTGGTGGCGGCGGCGGTGGTTGGTGGTGGCGATGGTGGCGGCGTCGACGATGGTGGTGGGTGGCAGCGGCGAGTGTCGTTAGCGGTTGGTCGCAGCTGTGGGTGATAACGGTGACGAGTGGGTGGCGGCGGCGGCGGTGGCTGTCGGGGTGAGGTGGTGGCGGGTGGCGGCGATGGCGTCGGTGGTGGGTAGTGGTGGTGGTGGGTTGCGGCGAAGGTGGTGGGTTGTGGTGTTGTTGATGAATGGTGCAAGTCTGTAAGAGGGGATGGAATGGAAAAAAAACATGGGGGGTGGAAGGAATGATTTTGAGGGAATGGAATGCATTTTGGAATGGATGATTCCATTCCATTAACCAACCAAACACTGTTTTCTTCATTCCCTCGTAATTATCCATTTCATTCCACCTCTCATTCCTGCATACCAAACACTACCTTTATGTACCAATAAGAAGAAATGATGGATTCTAACCTCATAATTATATTTATTTTTAAAAAGTAAAAAAATCACGTTGTGTACTTTTTCAGTAAACATGTCTAATCGTGTTTTTATACAAATATCTATTTTCAGCCCTATTTTTAAGGATATATTATGTTACTAGTATAGTTTTGAAAATGAAGTGATACACTTTCTAAGAGAATTAGGAAAAGAAGGTCACAAAAGAGCCAAATATGTGTCTCGTAGATGGATGGGGAAATGCACCCATAGAAGAGCAAAAATTATAAGGCCGGAGGGTGTGGGGGGCGCCACCACCGCCTCGTCACCACCTATGGCGCCGCCGGCGCTATACCCCCACACCCAGCCAATCAAGAGGGGCGCTATAGGTGAGCTCGCCATCATGTTAACGAGAAGAAGGGGCTGTTCAGGTGGGGCCCACTCGAGTGTCATCCAATCAAAATTTTTTTTTTGTTTAATAGAGGGCTCCATCCCACACCGTGCAAGTTAAAGGGGGGCGTTATAAAGCCCCCTAGCTGACGTGGCGCCTACGTGGCGCTGAGGTGTCCTTATAAAGCCCAAAGGGGGTTATTCCACACCCTCTAGCCTAACATTGGTATAGTGTGTTGCATAAAGTATCTTTCTTGCTTGTAATATTCACAAATTATTGATGGAAAATACAACTCAGTTTTTGAATGATGAGTTAAAGAAAAAAAAATCCTAAACAAAACACACATTTATCCCCCATTTGTGGTGGTGGAAAGAACTTTGGGTTTCCTTGGAGACCCGGGTTCGATCCCCACCTGCTGCATTTGGGGGACGTCCCAATGATGGATTGTTTCCTTCCGAGGTATGGAGCGGTCTTGAGGGCAATCCGGTTTTACCCAACTGTTACCCCAGCAACACGTGTGGGGGCAGCATGGTTTCCGGGCGGAAGTCAGTTCACGCGCCGGCCGGGGCCCGATCGAACATCGCGTCCGGAGATGCGGGGTTGACGGGGAATGTCTTAGACATGTCCCCGGAGACCAATCGGTCTTGTACAGAAAGTCTCCTTCCAAAAAAAAAACAAAACACACATTTTGATTTATTTTAAATATAATAAAAGTTAAAGAAAAACTAAATTACACTGTAAATAAAAATTTGAAAAAAAAATCACATTTCAAAATAGTGTAAGTTGCATAACATATAGCCCTGGATTTATAATTCAGTTATAAAAAATTTAACATCAGTTTTGCCTTTTATTTAAAAGAAAGACCATAAAACATATATAAAAATTCAAAGAGACAAAAAAATAACTGAATATAAACTAAATGACGTAATAGGGAAAAAAATGCGATAACTAAAATGTTGTCAAAAGTAAAACTTAGGGTGGACATAGTGCATCCCACTCCTCTACATCTTGTCTCCCGACCCGTCTTTGTTGCATCGTCAAATGGGGATGGCCATGCTGCTCCTTCTTCCTCTCCATCCCGTCAATTGCCGCTCTGTAACACCCCGTGTTTTCGAAGTTAAAGTCAAGGTCAAAGTCAACGACCGATTTCGCGCGACTTGACTAGTAGTGAATTTCTTTAAGTGTTTATTTTTAGTTGTATTATGTGGAGTAAGTGTCAATAATTACAATAATCAACGTGTGTTAATCGTTATTCAATCGACTTACGACTGTGAACTATAGGAAGTAACAATGCGATAAAGTTAACTAAAACGATACTCAAACTATGCTAATCAAATCGACATCGAATGGTAATCGCACTCGCAACTCGAACTACGCATTTTGGTTATTTATATACGTGTGTGTGTGCCTTATGTGTTACTTGTGCATGTTTATTTATGTTATGTGTGGTAATCAATCGAGTCGCAATCGAACTCAATCGAAATCGAACTATGATAATTAGTGGAGAAGGGACAGCGCAAGATATGAGTAGTTGGGATTAAAAGTAATTTGAATAGGAAACTCTATCGCATTCGCATCGATCGCAATCGTAATCGAAACAGCAAAAATCGTCGCGCCGAACATCCGAACCAAGTGCCTTCGGGCCGGATTGCCCATCCGACCGGGCTGCCACTTAATCTGGTGCCATATGTCATCCGACCGAGATGACATCCGACCGGATAAGCCACCCGGGCGGGATGCCATCCGACCGACCCACACTTTCCTCTTTGGGTAACTCTATAAATACCCATGTCACTTTCATTCTTTCTACTTTTGGCAATTCTCTGTCCGACCAGCTCATCCTTTTCTTCGATTTCTCTCAAATCCGGTAAGATCTCGTCCTAAATCTTGTACTTTCTTGATCTACACGCACTTCTACACCTTTCTATCTTTTGAATCTTAACTTTTAACCGTGAAATCACTAGATTTGAGGTGTTCTAGGATGACGTCATCATTAGTTCTTGAAGAACTTCATGTTCTGGCCTCAATCCACCAAGAACAACTTAGATCTAATCGATTTCCACACATATAAGCAAAGATCTTGCATAGATCTAGACACATTCATGGTGAAAAAGGATTGAAAGATGGTTTCTAACTTTCTTTCAACTATTTTACACTCAATGCACTCAAAAACCGATAGAATCGGACCTTGTTCTAGTCTTCCACTTATTCTTAGTGTTGTGCTAGCTCAAGATCTGGACTCTACTCACGAGACCACCGAATTTCGGGTTAACCAAGAACAACTGTCTTGAACCGGTTAACTGGTCGAACTAGGGTGATTCCTGTATGATCGGGTCATTTAGGTCAATATGGGTGTTCTATTGGTTAGCACGTTGTCAAAACGTCTCGATAAAAGCAACAAACAATCAAAACTTCCAAGTAAAAGACGAATGGAACGACCAGCACGGAGTGCTATCCGACCAGACTACTGTCCGAACGGATAAGCCACCCGAGCGACTAGGTCATCCGTACGGATTACACCTTGGGTCCCACACTTAACCAACCTTATCTAAAGTTTGAGTATTGAACGAATTGCTATCCGATCGGACTACCCATCCGACCGGATTACTCTTCGGATCATGCGATACTTGGACTTTAACACTCGAACAATTTTCAACATGTTTAATGCTCTGAGGATGCCACCTGACCGGACTGCTGTCCGAACGAGTGACAACCTGCTGTGGATTTGTTCTCACTAACTAACCTTGCCAATTGAGTCGCCGTCTGACCGGATAAATCATCCGAGCGGATTGTCGTCCGCACGAGTGACCGTCCGATCGACCGACTTGAAAGGTAGAGATACTTCAATGTTTTCAAAGTGCTACAATGAAAACTTCAAAGGACACGCCATCATACACAAACACATCAAAGGAAGAAACAATCCACTCGAATAGTCATCCGACCGGACAACCTGTCCAACCGGATGACCATCCGAACGGATTGTCAATCCGCATGATTGGACCGTCCGATCGGATTACCCATCCGACCGCGCTACTGTCCAAGCCACTTACACCTTGCATCGTTTTACGCGTCACTTATCGTTATGCTATCGTACTATTCAGGCTAACCTTACTCTCTAAGCGCTCCCTTCAATCCATCATCGCTGTGAGTATACTCGATCCCTTTTTGCTTTACGCACTTTTGGGTGTTACATACGTACGAATATTCAAATCACAACAAACACACTACCCAATACTATTTGAACGCTAACCGTTAATGCATGTTATACGTGGCTTATGAATGCTTGTTTGTTAAGTTTACACATGGAATGCTGTCTACCTGCCTTAGCAACGATAGTACTATAGTTTGGACTCAGCACCTGTTCACAGGGGTTGTTAAGGACAATTACTTGCATGGATTACGGTGGTAATCATGTATTGCGAACTGCCTCAGGCAGTCAACCCGCAATCATTGGTATCGATGGATCTATGTCGATAACTAACATGCCTCATTTCACTATGTGTACGTGCTGGTTATGCGTTAACGAAATTCGAACTCTATATGCTATTATCAAACTTGTATGCTCACCTTTACATTATATGTATTGACTTTATTTTAACGTATGTGACAGGTGCTTAGGATGCACAACTGCTAGGAAATCGAGGCTAGAATAAGGCTCTAGAGGCCAACAAATAGTTGTCTGTACAATTTAAATCAAGGGTCTCTAGAAGCAGATAAACAATTGCTCTATTTAAATCTGAGTTGTCGGAATAGAACTATTTGCCTAGATTTTGTCTGTAATAATTTGTTTGCCTTTTGAGACATGGTATGCGACATGTTACTTTAAATTGATTGGTAATGATAATTGTTATGGGAACTTCTGGACAATCTGTTTCGCTCAGTGCCATACTGTCACGGCCCCAGCCCCGGTTTGACCCGGTCAGGAGCCGCGGGACAGGAACCCGTGGTATCTATGATGCGACAGCGGAAGATTTTAACAGGATCTTTTTAAACTCAAAATGCCATATTCTTTTATTCCATAAATTGGAGATAAACCCCGTAATTTACAATAGAGGAATTTAACTAGGAAATTCCTTGATTTATTAAAACATGTTTATTCATTTTAACTGAGCCACCTCTTCAAGCTTGGTAGTGCTCCTTAGCACGTTTCCTTGATTTACAGCAGGTCGCCTGAAACATGTTTTAAAAATATTTTATCAGCGGGGAAATGCTGGCGAGTCACTCAATTTTGATAAAATGACACATAGTTATCAATTACAGCATAAGAGTGATTACAATGGCTTCTATCTTATTTTTATCTAGCGCCGTGTCACACTGTGTGACGATGGTCATACCACTATTGGGTCCTGTGATGTGTGTAAAATGCAACATATAAATTACATCAAATGAGGCATAAAACTAACCCTTTTTTAGTACTAATATTGGAAAAAGAGTGTTTTTGTCTTCCTTTTGTATTTTCAGGATTAAATGAGCTCAAAAACGCAAAAGAAGCAAAAAGACAGCTAAATCCAACATAAATACAAGAAAAGGAACATTAGTGGATTGCCCGAACCCTCAACGACACCTTCCAAAGCAAAATAGAGAAAACAGAAGGCTGAACACGCCCCGTGCTCAGCCAGCACGGGGCCGTGCCCAAGAAGCAGCAGAAAAGACAAACCTATAGAAGCTTCTATTGCCCACCACGGGCCGTGCTCAGCGGACACGGGGGCGTGCCGAAAGTACTGCAGGCGCATTAATTGTAATTGCGAATTACAATTAATGAAGAGAGAGAGTGTCAGACGGGCACGGGGCCGTGCCCAGCGAACACGGGGCCGTGCCCAGGCCTCTGTTCAGCCTATAAATAGGAGTGCTTGGTTTCATTGCAACTCATCCCTTGGCACACCACCTCTCTCACACTTCATCCACCACCCACCACCATCACAACACCATCATCCACCACCATCATCCATTGTCCATCATAGAGTGTGTGAGTCGTCTCGGGATCCAAGATTGATCGTAAGAGTTCTTGACAATCAAGGCCATGTTTGCCTAAGTCTCTTACATCACTTGGTGAAGACAAAGTGTCTGGTTTAATACTTTTTATTTCTAATCTTTTGCACTTTTTATTTGGTTTTGTATTAATGACTTTAATAACTAGTTACTTATGTTGAAGGTGATCTTTCCTTATCGTTTGTCCGTGGTGTCTTGGCATTATTTTACTGTCTATATAAAATAAAGGATTTTCACCATTCATATCTCCACGGTCTATATGGAGGTATGTTGGCTACCTGGTAGGGGGTTAAGGGAACGGTTTGGTAAAGGTCTTGCCATTGTTCAGCGTTTAGAGGTCCTGCAATGGACCTGGGTCAAATTTAGTAGGACCTCCTTCAATACTTCACGGTATTGGATGGCGGGGGTCCAAACTCTTTGATCCCCTCATAAGTTAACTACTATTAATACTATAACCCGGCTATTTAGGACTGTATCCCTGCTGACTCAGACTACTTAGTCGAGGGTAACGTCACCGCCAAAAGCGGGGCCTACCACAATACTGCATTAATAACTTAATTCATTATCTTCCAATAATCCACCCCTTTAGGATTGTATCCCTGCTGACTCAAACTACTGGGGTGAGGGTAACGTCACCTTCAAAAGAGGGGCCTACTACAATAACTAAGATAATCTCTTAATTATGTGCAAAAGTGCGGAAATAATCAAAGGTTATACTAGATACGAGTCGGAACCAAGTGATTCATCTTGTCTATCTGTTTTTATTTTATTTTTATTTTCAGCATTTTAGTTAGTTTTTATTTTTTCTTAGTTTAAAACATTTTTCTAAACTTTTATTTTGGTTAGACGTTGAGGATAAACCGGTATTAAAAGCTCTTGTGTCCTTGGACGACCTCGGTATCTTACCAACGCTATACTACACTCAACGATGGGTGCACTTGCCCATATGTGTGTTTAGTGTTAGTGAAATATCGTGTTTTATAAATTTAAAACTTGGCTAAAATAAGTGTTAAAAAGGGCTTAAAATATACACCTAAAATATACGACACTTATCGCACATCAAGTTTTTGGCGCCGTTGCCGGGGACACAAGGATTTTAAGAAAGTTAGGAATCAACGGCCTAATCATCTTTTATTTTTCTTTTTATTTTTTTTAGGATTTTCTTAGTTTTTCAGCTTCTGCAGAGCTCAGCACGGGCCGTGCCCGCTGAACACGCCCACGTGCTCAATCATTGGAACTGGCAATCCTGTTTTACATCAGACAGTAAGCTGAACACGGGGCCGTGTCCACTCAACACGCCCCCGTGCCCAAGTTTCAGTTACTGAAAACAGAACCGTTAGATCCCGACGGTTGGTAATTTCTGACATAAACATGAGTGATAGTAATTATTTTTACTTTCGGCACTCTTATGGTACGTGGTGTCAATTATGTGGTGGCGAACATGAAGAAGTAAAATGTTACTTCCTAAATTATAGGCCCCACTACATGGACCCACGATCTTCTCACAACCTTAAGAGGGGCGAAAGTAAAAATAAGCACTATTTCTCCCTCGAATGCGCCCAGCCAGATATTCTAGGGGAAATGTTCCTTAGCGAATTATTTCAACTAGAAGAGCTAATTCTGAAATGGATAGAAGAGCTTAGGAAGGATTTTACTAATCCGCCCCAAGACGATACCCATGAAGAAATGTTGGTACCGCATTCCGACAACCTCGTTGCTCCCGAAAATACCTTCGTACCTAGCAAAGACTTGGACGATAGTCGTCCCTGTGTCGATTGTGCCGTGAAGGACTCTCCATCGACTTCGTTCGGTGCATACATAGACCTGAGCGATTCGGCATACACCTTCTTTAACAAGAGCCCGGAAAAGGGTTGGACTTGTCCACCTAGAATGAAAATAGGAATTACCCTCACCGACAACCTCTTGCGTTCTCACCTTAGTCTAGGACAATTAAGGTATATTAGGCACTTTGGGGTTGTTCCAACCAGTCAGGAACCACCCGATACAAACAAATTCCTTAAAAAAACTAGACAACTTCATAAAACAGTCTGTAGACACGGGGCCGTGCCCAGCCAACACGCCCCCGTGTCCATCGAAAGATTCCTTTCTGATCAGTACGTCAGAATACGGACAAACTGTGTCAGAACTCCACCTGCACACGGGGCCGTGTCCACTGAACACGGGGCCGTGTCCAGGTTGCTGTCATTTTCTATAAATGCAGCCAAGAATTCTGCACATTTGGACCAACTTGGGGCAGAGATTTGCAGGAATCTTCTCTCAAACTATCCTAGGTAAGTCTAAAAGAAGGTTCCAACAACCCATCTTGTCCCTTCCTCTTTTAGTAATTTCCTTCTTCTTCATCTTTCTCCAAGAACTACCATTGAAAGTTTGGAATTCCTCCAACTCTATGGTAGGGATAAATGAGTTTTGTTCAAAGAATCTTGGTAAAAACATGTTATGAAACATGGTTTTAAGTTATAGTAGCCAAAAAGGGCCTACAACATTCAGAAAATAACTTAAAAATACAAGTTTTCTTGTTCCAAAACTCTGCAGAAAGATGGACACGGGGCCGTGCTCAGTGCGCACGGGGCCGTGTCCGGTTACTGTTTCCTTAAATAAGCTATTTTTAGTTTATTTTTCGTAGGATGGCGAGTGAAAACAGCGATACATCTTCTGTGCATTCGTCAAACAACCGAAGAGGAAGAAGACCCTCCATTGAAGCTACACTTGTTCACTATGTGATAGCATTAAGGGAGGCTCTCGATGAAATGACTTCAGTAGAGGAGGTCCTTATCGACCGTATTAACGATCTTACGATGGGACTTGAAAGCAGCTTCCAAGAAATTAACCTCTTGCACCAGAGGTTAAATATTCTTGTAGCACCTCCAATGGAACCAATCCTCCCTCAGCAGGATTGGAACCTGGCTCTCGGAATCAACAACCCTACCGGGTGGGAAGACCTTCCGGCGGAACCTCCCATGGAACACCAACAAGAGATCCCGGTGGAAGTTGAAACTCCTCAAACCAATGCCAATGAGCCTTCTTTTCTCCTTCCAAGGGAGATAGAAGAATGGCTCGCCGACATTTGAGGAGAACCGCACTCGGAAGAAGGAGTTCACTAAGGCCTTGTTTAACCAAGATTTAGTATTTCTTGGAAATTTTGCTAAATTAAAATAAAGAAAAGGCTAGGACTCCGTGGTTTGTTATTTCTTTTATCTAGTTTAATTTAGGGTTATGTAAGTTCTCTCTATGATGAAATGAAATGATGGTTTTAATGTTTGGATGGTTTGTAACACACTCATGGTGGTAAAGGATGAAAAGGGGAACGAGAAAAATGATCCCATGCACAAGAACAAGGCAACCCGACAATTTTCTCCCTTTCAGAAGGTTCAACACGGGCCGTGCCCAACCAACACGGCCCCGTGTCGAACCACCTGCAGAAAACGCCCAGTACAGGTAACTGGACACGGGCCGTGTTCACCCAACACGCCCCCGTGTCCAGACTTCTGTTTCTCTTATTTCAATTTTGTTACTGGCACTTGAACACGGGGCCGTGCCCGGATAACACGGGGCCGTGTTCAGTGCCCAGTAACACAAAATTTTGCTTTTTAAACACTAATTTACACATCTAATCAACCTAAAAATTTATTTTTGGGACACATTGAGGACAATGTGTAATTTAAGTGTGGGGGGGATGCTAAAACCTTGAATTTTGCAAGTCCTAAATACAAGCCTTACACAAAACTCTATTGGAACCGCTAATCACCCCAAATTTTTTCAAAAATTTCATTTTTTTTACTTGTCTAGGTTTAACTCGGGAAATTCAAGCTCTCAAAAAGGTTATATTTTTACAAATTTACAACCGATAGCGTAGTGATAAAAAGAACCAACATAAGAAAATTATGAAAAGGCATGACAAACTTATTTAAAATTTGATTATATATACTTGATCACATAAAAACCCATTCCCACAAAAGTGAGTTTTGAGCCTTTATTGAGCACACAATTTCATATCATTTGACTAAATGCTCATTTTTCGTTTCTTGTGTGAATAGCCGCTTGGTTCTTACGACTCTAGAACTTGCCATGACAATACATTCCCGGTCCTTATCAACTTAAACCCGAGTAAGTACATGATGGAGGCATTAGGACTAACCCTTTTTCATTTCTACACCATTATTTTTCTTTTTCTTTTACCACCTACCCAAAAATCCCCCTAGTTAGCCCCTTTGAGCCTAAACCTTTTCGTTTCATCACCCAAAACAAAAACCCTTTCACCCACCAAAACCTTTTTCATTTTTAACCCTTTATTTTAGTAACAAGTTCGGTTCTTCAAAAAAAAAAAAAAAAAAAAAAAATTGAAGCAAAAAGAAAATAAACAAACAAAGTAATCAAAAATAACTTTGTTTGAATAAAAGCTTCATCAAAAATAAAAAGTTGCAAAAATACGAAAACCGACACTTGTTACGCTTTTTAGCCCTTTTTCTACTAACCACTAACCCAACCACCTACCTTTAACCCTAGCCAACCCTTAACCCACAAAGTCCTCTTGATATCTACAAAGGTATAAAAGTTAAAAAGGAGGAGGATTGATTTCTTGGCAAGCCTATGGTAGGAATAAGTTCCATGCCGCTCTCGAGTGATTCACTAAAAATACACTTTCGGCCGAGTGTGAGTGATTTCCCCGTGAGGTATGTGAACTTGTATATAAATAGAATTTTAAAAAAATATGTTATGCCCAAATAAGTAATTTCTTTTATGAACAGTTCTAAATAAATCATTACGAATAGGAGTGTAAATAAATAAAAATAAAACCCAAAAAGATCTTGGAAATCCCGACACTCTATGACAAGCCCAAAACCTTCTCTTCTACCTATTCCATTTGGGAGTGTAAGCCACGTATTAAAGAGTTTTGCTTGAGGACAAGCAAAAGTTCAAGTGTGGGGGTATTTGATGTGTGTAAAATGCAACATATAAATTACATCAAATGAGGCATAAAACTAACCCTTTTTTAGTACTAATATTGGAAAAAGAGTGTTTTTGTCTTCCTTTTGTATTTTCAGGATTAAATGAGCTCAAAAACGCAAAAGAAGCAAAAAGACAGCTAAATCCAACATAAATACAAGAAATGGAACATTAGTGGATTGCCCGAACCCTCAACGGCACCTTCCAAAGCAAAATAGAGAAAACAGAAGGCTGAACACGCCCCGTGCTCAGCCAGCACGGGGCCGTGCCCAAGAAGCAGCAGAAAAGACAAACCTATAGAAGCTTCTATTGCCCACCACGGGCCGTGCTCAGCGGACACGGGGGCGTGCCGAAAGTACTGCAGGCGCATTAATTGTAATTGCGAATTACAATTAATGAAGAGAGAGAGTGTCAGACGGGCACGGGGCCGTGCCCAGCGAACACGGGGCCGTGCCCAGGCCTCTGTTCAGCCTATAAATAGGAGTGCTTGGTTTCATTGCAACTCATCCCTTGGCACACCACCTCTCTCACACTTCATCCACCACCCACCACCATCACAACACCATCATCCACCACCATCATCCATTGTCCATCATAGAGTGTGTGAGTCGTCTCGGGATCCAAGATTGATCGTAAGAGTTCTTGACAATCAAGGCCATGTTTGCCTAAGTCTCTTACATCACTTGGTGAAGACAAAGTGTCTAGTTTAATACTTTTTATTTCTAATCTTTTGCACTTTTTATTTGGTTTTGTATTAATGACTTTAATAACTAGTTACTTATGTTGAAGGTGATCTTTCCTTATCGTTTGTCCGTGGTGTCTTGGCATTATTTTACTGTCTATATAAAATAAAGGATTTTCACCATTCATATCTCCACGGTCTATATGGAGGTATGTTGGCTACCTGGTAGGGGGTTAAGGGAACGGTTTGGTAAAGGTCTTGCCATTGTTCAGCGTTTAGAGGTCCTGCAATGGACCTGGGTCAAATTTAGTAGGACCTCCTTCAATACTTCACGGTATTGGATGGCGGGGGTCCAAACTCTTTGATCCCCTCATAAGTTAACTACTATTAATACTATAACCCGGCTATTTAGGACTGTATCCCTGCTGACTCAGACTACTTAGTCGAGGGTAACGTCACCGCCAAAAGCGGGGCCTACCACAATACTGCATTAATAACTTAATTCATTATCTTCCAATAATCCACCCCTTTAGGATTGTATCCCTGCTGACTCAAACTACTGGGGTGAGGGTAACGTCACCTTCAAAAGAGGGGCCTACTACAATAACTAAGATAATCTCTTAATTATGTGCAAAAGTGCGGAAATAATCAAAGGTTATACTAGATACGAGTCGGAACCAAGTGATTCATCTTGTCTATCTGTTTTTATTTTATTTTTATTTTCAGCATTTTAGTTAGTTTTTATTTTTTCTTAGTTTAAAACATTTTTCTAAACTTTTATTTTGGTTAGACGTTGAGGATAAACCGGTATTAAAAGCTCTTGTGTCCTTGGACGACCTCGGTATCTTACCAACGCTATACTACACTCAACGATGGGTGCACTTGCCCATATGTGTGTTTAGTGTTAGTGAAATATCGTGTTTTATAAATTTAAAACTTGGCCAAAATAAGTGTTAAAAAGGGCTTAAAATATACACCTAAAATATACGACACTTATCGCACATCATCCTGTCACCCAAGTAGTGATGATTATCCCTGTTAGGTCAATGAACCTAACCGAGAGAAAATTAGTAATGTGCACAATACCCCACTAGCCAGTGATTAAGATAACCACGACTTACTCCCTGTAATTATAACATTTGAAAATGATTTAAGGTATTGTAAAACAGTTGATAAAAAGAGAATGACTCACATTGCAGATTTATACGGGCAGAGTTTAGCTTACTGATTAGCCTTTTAACCTAAATTTAAACAACATGCACACGAACTAGGTTAGTAACTAATACAACATTTACGATAACTCACGAGATTAAATCCTCACAACGAATGACAAAGTGCGATACTTAAACATCCATCGAATTCACGACGAATGACAAAGCATAACCCTAATGTGGGCAGCACTTAATCATCCATTGGATAGTTTTAATCGATCGGACATTGAATCGTAGTAGCGATCGAGTTATTACCCTGTTATAGCGGCAGTGTTTCGTGAATTGTGTGTGTTTTGTAGTGAACAGACTATATCTCAGTGCATAAATCGAATTTTAACGTCGAACGAACGCAGAATGTCAAGTCCCACACCCCTATATTTATACCTGGAAAACAGCCCCCTCGCGTGGCGCGAGGGGTGCCACCCTAGCATAGGGTAGCCCCGTGTCTGCATAGCTCAGGTGAGTTGGCCGTTCATGCAAATTCAATGTACACGTAAAACTGTTTAGATAATACTAACGGGGAAATACCCCCCCTGAGTTTTAGGGGCCCTGATCCTGATTCCGATTGTTCTGAAAATTTTAGGGGTTATGCAGGATTACTTGGGGGTCTCAATTAGGGTTTCCTATTAACCAAATTAAGATAAGAATTAATACTTTTTAAATGAGAGTTGTTACATCCTCCCCACCTTAATAAAAATCTCGTCCTCGAGATTCATTGGAACAGGTAAGGATACTTTTGCTTCATCTCTGATTCCAGCTCCCAAGTGTACTCCGGTCCTCTTTTGGAATTCCACTTGACTTTGACCAGTACGAGTCTTTTATGTTTGAGAAACTTGACATTTCTGTCTTCTATCTGAAGTGGCTTCTCAACAAATTTTAACTTCTCATTTACCTCTACATCTTGAAGAGGTACTACCAGGGACTCGTGAGATAGACATTTCTTGAGATTGGATACATGAAATACGTCATGTACTCCAGCTAGCTCCTCTGGTAGTTGTAAGCGATAGGCGACTGGTCCTATTCGTTGGATGACTGGAAATGGTCCTATGTACCTTGGACTCAGTTTTCCCTTCTTTCCAAATCGAACTACTCCTTTCCAAGGAGAAACTTTTAACATTACTTTATCTCCAACTTGGAATTCTAACGGCTTACGTCGGTTATCTGCATAACTTTTCTGGCGATCTCGAGCTGTCTTTAGTCTTTCCTTGATTTGAGTGATTTTGTCAGTAGTCTCTTGTACAATTTCAGGACCTGACAATTGACTTTCTCCTATTTCTGCCCAACACACTGGAGTTCTACACTTACGTCCGTATAGTGCTTCGAATGGGGCAGCTTCGATGCTTGAATGATAACTATTGTTATAGCAGAATTCGATTAAGGGTAAATGGTTGTCCCAATTCCCACCAAAATCGATCACACATGCCCTAAGCATGTCTTCCAGGGTTTGGATTGTCCTTTCACTTTGTCCGTCTGTTTGAGGATGATATGCAGTGCTCAAGTTCAGTTTAGTCCCCATGGCTTCTTGGAAACTTGTCCAAAAGTGCGAAGTGAAACGACTATCTCTATCCGATACAATGAAGAGTGGAACTCCATGTAAGGATACTACTTCATCTACATACAACTTTGGTTAATCGATCCACAATTACCCAAATCGCATCATTACCTTTTCTGGTTTTGGGCAACTTAGTAACAAAGTCCATTGTTATGAGTTCCCATTTCCATACAGGCATTTCTAATTGTTGTTGTAGACCTGAAGGTTTCTGGTGTTCTGCCTTAACTTGTGAACAAGTTAGACACTTAGAAACATATCTAGCTATGTCCTTTTTCATTCCTATCCACCAGAAATTATTCCTTAAATCTTGGTACATCTTATTGTTACCAGGATGCATGGTATATCTAGATTTATGGGCTTTTTCTAAAATCTTATTTCTTAAGTCTCCTTGCTTAGGTACCCAAATCCTTTTCTTATGAAATCTCCAAATTCCATCACTTCCTTGCTCTAATTCTTTAATCCGTCCTTTCATTCCTTCAGCAACATCCATCCTGGATTGTTGTTTCTTGAACATCCTTTAATTGTTCCATTAAATCTAACTGTAGATTTAATCTAAGAGCACGAACTCGCTTTTGCTTTTCATGATACTTACGACTTAAGGCATCTGCAACTACGTTTGCCTTTCCTTCGTGATATTGAATATCGCAGTCGTAGTCACTTAGGATCTCCATCCATCTCCTTTGCCTCATGTTCAATTCTTTTTGCCCAAATATATATCTTAAACTTTTATGATCTGTATAGACAGTAAACTTACTACCATACAGATAATGTCTCCAAATCTTAAGGGAAAAAATTATGGCGCCTAATTCTAAATCATGAGTCGTATAGTTTTCCTCGTGCTTTTTCAATTGCCTTGATGCATACGCAATTACCTTCTTGCGTTGCATTAGCACACATCCTAATCCTAGCTTTGAAGCATCACAATATACTTCAAAATCTTCTGTTCCTTCGGGTAAAGCTAGAATTGGAGCATTGGTTAATTTCTGTTTTAAAATCTTAAAGGCTTCTTCCTGTTTAGGTCCCCATTCAAACTTAACGGCTTTACAGGTTAGCTTAGTTAATGGTACAGCTATCTTGGAAAAATCCGTAATAAACCGTCTATAATATCCAGCTAAACCTATAAAACTTCTAATTTCCATTGCTGACTGCGGAACCTTCCATTTGGTGATTACTTCTATCTTAGACGGATCTACGTGAATACCTTCGTGATTCACCATGTGCCCTAAAAATTGCACTTCTTGTAGCCAAAATTCACACTTCGAGAATTTGGTGTAAAGCTTCTCCTTTCTTAACAGAGTTAAGAGTGCATGCAGGTGCTGACAGTGTTCATCCTGACTTTTAGAATAAATAAGTATATCGTCGATGAAGACAATTACAAATTTATCCAAGTATGGTTTACAGATTCTATTCATCATGTCCATAAATGCTGCAGGAGCATTTGTTAACCCAAAGGGCATGACTGTAAACTCATAATGACCATACCTAGTTCTGAAAGCAGTTTTAGGTATGTCTTCTTCTTGTACCTTCAATTGATGATATCCGGAGCATAAATCTATCTTAGAAAAATATCTAGCTCCCTGAAGTTGATCAAAAAGATCATCAATCCTAGGTAATGGGTATCGATTCTTAATTGTAACTTTATTTAATTCTCTATAATCGATACACATTCGCATCGAACCATCTTTCTTCTTTACAAACAATACTGGCGCTCCCCATGGGGATGAGCTAGGTTGTATAAATCCTTTGCTCAGTAATTCATCTAATTGCTTTTTCAATTCTAACATTTCAGTGGGTGCTAACCGATAGGGTGCTTTGGCTATCGGTGTAGTTCCAGGAATTAGATGAATTCTAAATTCTACCTCCCTATCTGGTGGTAATCCAGGTAGTTCTTCTGGGAATACCTCTGGGTATTCTGATACTACTGGAATTTCCTTGAGTTCCTTACCCTTAGTGTTAATGATTACTGAAATCATATACACTATTTCTTGTTTTCTTGAGTAACTGGCCAATTTCATTATTGAAATGAATTTTAGTGGCTTCTGTGGCTTATCTCCTGTAATCACCACTAATTCTCCTGTGGGTGTATGTATTTCTATGGAATTCTTATCACAAAGAATTCGAGCATGGTTGGATATTAACCAATCCATTCCTAACACCACATCGAATCCGGCTAAATTCATAGGTAACAGGTTGGCAGAGAATTTATGACCTAAAAGTTCTATCTTTCCTTCTCGCACAACCTTATCTATGTTAACGGAATTTCCGTCTGCCGTTTCGACTGTAAGAATCTGCCTGAGTTGAGTTAAGGGTAACTGAAGTGCTTGGCAGAATGAAGTATTTATAAAACTTTGGTTTGCACCAGAGTCAAATAATACTTTTGCATAAACGTTGTGAACTAGGAACGTACCAGCTATCACATCCGGGATTAGCTCTGCTTCCTGAGTAGTCAATTGGAAGGCTTTTACATTCTTCTTGGTAGTTCCTTCTGCAGGCTTGGCTTTGTTATCAGCTGGTTTGACCAATTTCGGGCAGTCTGGCCTAAGATGTCCAGCTTCTCCATAGTTGTAACAGACTGTGAATCTCTTCTTCCTGCAATCTTCCTCTTGATGCCCCGGAATTTTGCAGAAATTGCAATATCCCTTGCATCTTCCAAAATGCTTCCTTTTGCAAGAATTGCAAAATGGACCAGTGGAAGATTGCCTGGTTCCCCTTCGTTTGAAATTGTTACGGTTACCCATACGAAATCCTTGGGTAATCTTTTGGGCCACTTCCTTCTTTCTATTCTCTTCTTGCGTCCGTACCAGTTCGTCAGTCAGAGTATTGGCTAAATCCACCACATCATCAATCGTGCGGGGTTTCACAGCCTTGATGATATTACGGATTTCGCCAATCAATCCCCAAATATAGCGGGAAATAAGTACTGGTTCTGGCGAAGCCAGAGTTGGTACTACTCTCGCATACTCGAAGAATGTCGAAGTATACCCTCGACAGTCTACATCCACCATCCGGTGGGTCAGGAACTTATTTGTCATTTGTTCCTTTTCCTACTCGGGACAAAATTTTCTTTCCACAAGACTCTTAAATTCTTCCCGATTCATAGCATACGTCACCAACCTTCCTTTGGCTTGTAGAACTGTATTCCACCATTCTAGTGCCCCTTCTTTAAAAAGATGCGACACATACATAACTTTGTCGTCCTCGGCGCATTTACTTATCATTATTACTGCCTCGGTTTTCTCTAACCAACGCAGTGCAGCAGTCGCCCCTTCATTACCTTCAAACTCAGCCGGTTTACAGGCAAGAAACTCCTTATAAGTGCAACCAGGTGTTGCAGCTTTCATTTTCTTAAGGAGTGGAGCTTGTATCCCCTCGTTGTTGTTATTAATATGATTGCCGCCTCCGTTTACACTGTTACTGAAATTATCGTCGTTTGTACGTTTGCTAGGAATAATTTGTTGAGGTGCAATTGGATTTTGAGCAGCAGCAAGGATGGCTGGAATAGCATTGGCTATTCCCTGAGCAATGATATTCTCGATATCTTGCCTATTTAGAAATTGATCCTCCTGATGTTGCTCAGATTGATTTACTTCATTCACAGGTTCATTACCAGTGTTTGCCATCTGGTAATTAATTTATATAAGTGATTAGCATATATAATTAATAATTAAACATAACAAAACAATTGCACATAATCATATTAACACATATAGCCAAAAGTTATCAATTTCTCGACTTCCATTTTATATATTATATTATACATCCGTTCACACTGTTATCTTACAACCGTTTTATTTTTAGATTATTACACATACTGATTTTTATTTATTATTATTATTATTATACAAACACAGTTTCACCACCCAACTTTTCCTTCGACAGCTAGCATATTAAAAGCGATGTTCCCTCTCATCGTATTTCCAGGAGATTTGTCCTCCTATCTCCTGGATCCTATTCCCTGCATCCATCAACTCCTCGCCAAAATGGCAGAGTTCAGCTAAGTTTTCATTACTCATTGGTGGATTTGGTGCAGGCTCTGGGTCGAACTGAGGGAAGAAGGTATAAGGACTATTTAGGAGGTTTTGAAACTCCCAATCGTTGGTCCACCATTCGTCCATTTCTCCTTGAGGTTGGGTATGAATTAAAGGTTCTGGGATAGCCGGTTCCATGTTTACTGGAAGTTGGTTTTCAGCAGGATAAGGATAGAGGTTTGTATTGATAGGCCTAAGGATATCACAGCTTGCTAGTATGTTTTCCAATTCCTCCTGCAATGGTAATTCCTCAATTTGCCTAGAACTTTCCCCAATTTCCATTCCTACTTGTTTAGAAGCTTCCTCAATCTCAATCCCTTTTCCTTTATCCATGGGATTCTCTATCTTAGGAATTCGCCTAGTTGCTGGTTTCCTTCTGCGTACACGCCTCCAACCCATAAATCTTCTTCTTTTCTTAGGTTTTGATTTCTCCAGAGGTGGAGCTTGAAATTCCATGGGTTCTTCCACATCCGCCAAGTAACCAGTAAAATCTCTGGAAACTTCTATTTTCACAGGATAGAGATTCAGATTCTCTAGAGCTTCAGATAATTCATTCATGCTGTTTAGCATTTATGAAAAACACACAAAATTCTAGGTTAAAATTTGGTAAATCACAGAATCACAAAATGGAATCAAAAATTTAATATTAATTACCAATATCTAATAAACCATTTTATTGAAATAATTTTTTTTAGTACAACTAAACTTTGAAATATACTAGTGGTTATTTATTATATTAAAGTTCCTGACTTATAGATAATATAAGTACTAATACTGAGTCGAGGTGTTGGTAGTCTAAAAGTTAACATTTTCTGCTACAGTGGCTAACATATAAAGATTTACCCATTTTTTTATCTAATTTATCTTCCCATGGTGGGTTGTTGCCTATTTCCTGGGATTCTTGTGACTTCTTCATTTTCTCTTGACTTTTTCTAATAATCCTGCTTCTTTTATTAGGGGAAAGTGGTTCCTCATAATGTGCCTTACGAACAAATATTCATTCCCCAATATCTGCTGAGTATCTGGAGGAATTTGATTGGGATGTAGTTCCCTTATTTTTCGGTGAACTATCTAATTTATGATAGATGTCCGAAAGTCTTTGCTTACCCATACTGTAATTTAACAGATAGTCAAGATAAGATCACATAATCACAGAATGGTAATCAGGAAAATTAAGTATTTTAAAATACTTAATAGGCTTAAATCAGTGGCTCGTTCAGTAGCTCTGATACCACCTTTTCCTGTTACGACCCCAGCCCCGGTTTGACCCGGTCAGGAGCCGCGGGACAGGAACCCGTGGTATCTATGATGCGACAGCGGAAGATTTTAACAGGATCTTTTTAAACTCAAAATGCCCTATTCTTTTATTCCATAAATTGAAGATAAACCCCGTAATTTACAATAGAGGAAATTAACTAGGAAATTCCTTGATTTATTAAAACATGTTTATTCATTTTAACTGAGCCACCTCTTCAAGCTTGGTAGTGCTCCTTAGCACGTTTCCTTGATTTACAGCAGGTCGCCTGAAACAGGTTTTAAAAATATTTTATCAGCGGGGAAATGCTGGCGAGTCACTCAATTTTGATAAAATGACACATAGTTATCAATTACAACATAAGAGCGATTACAATGGCTTCTATCTTATTTTTATCTGGCGCCGTGTCACACTGTGTGACGATGGTCATACCACTATTGGGTCCTGTCACCCAAGTAGTGATGATTATCCCTGTTAGGTCAATGAACCTAACTGAGAGAAAATTAGTAATGTGCACAATACCCCACTAGCCAGTGATTAAGATAACCACGACTTACTCCCTGTAATTATAACATTTGAAAATGATTTGAGGTATTGTAAAACAGTTGATAAAAAGAGAATGACTCACATTGCAGATTTATACGGGCAGAGTTTAGCCTACTGATTAGCCTTTTAACCTAAATTTAAACAACATGCACACGAACTAGGTCAGTAACTAATACAGCATTTACGATAACTCACGAGATTAAATCCTCACAACAAATGACAAAGTGCGATACTTAAACATCCATCAAATTCACGGCGAATGACAAAGCATAACCCTAATGTGGGCAGCACTTAAACATCCATTGGATAGTTTTAATCGATCGGACATTGAATCGTAGTAGCGATCGAGTTATTACCCTGTTATAGCGGCAGTGTTTCGTGAATTGTGTGTGTTTTGTAGTGAACATACTATATCTCAGTGTATAAATCGAATTTTAACGTCGAACGAACACAGAATGTCAAGTCCCACACCCCTATATTTATACCTGGAAAACAGCCCCCTCGCGTGGCGCGAGGGGTGCCACCCTAGCATAGGGTAGCCCCGTGTCTGCATAGCTCAGGTGAGTTGGCCGTTCATGCAAATTCAATTTACACGTAAAACTGTTTAGATAATACTAACGGGGAAATACCCCCCTGAGTTTTAGGGGCCCTGATCCTGATTCCGATTGTTCTGAAAATTTTAGGGGTTATGCAGGATTACTTGGGGGTCTCAATTAGGGTTTCCTATTAACCAAATTAAGATAAGAATTAATACTTTTTAAATGAGAGTTGTTACACATACCCCGATATTTCCGCCATCGGTTGGGGTGTGACACGCTCAATTTCCACCTCATCCCAAAACATATATCACCCGTCCTGCCAGATTACAATATAAACCAAACCCGAGGCGTTTATAAAATATGACCAAAAAACGTAATTAACTCAAACATAAAATATTCATATTGCTCTTTAAACTATTTAAACAAATAAATTAACAAACTATGTATAACCCCTTGGGGCCGGGCACTAGGATCAAACCCAGGTTTGCCACTTTGCCTTCGCGTTGGTCGTCCTACGATGCTTTACGCACACAAATATAGCCATTGTGCTACATGCCGCTAAAAAAAGTTAGTATAATAAAATTATTCTTAGGATGTTAATAAAGCCACACCCCGAAATCTTATTTTCACACCCTCTATATGGGTCATATAGGGTTATACGATCCTTATAGAATAATTTGACCTCTCAAATATTTAGTCGTATAATGCTATACGAATCGTATAAATGGATAAAATATTAGGTCGTATAATATTCTATATGAGTCGTATAACGTTATATGGGTGTATAACATTATATACAAGTCGTATAATGTTATACGACTTGTAGACATGTAGACAAAAAAACATTTTATGACATTTTTTGTGCAACATTCTCTAAGGTTATGGGGTGTGGGGGTCATGGATTGGAACATTATTTCTACATAGACTATTAATTAAATGGTACACCATCCCCCTCTTTGATTGATGGTGGTTTCATGGATTAAACCACGATTACCACGACCCTCCCATTTGATAATTTTAAGACAAAAATAAATTAAAAAAATAAAGGCGATAGTGGTTTGGGTCATGATCACACACTTAGGGTAGTGGTTTTGAATGATGGATTAAAGATAGTTGACATGATTCGAGGGTCATGGTGGTCATGACACTCTGTAGCCTAAGAAAACTCTATACAGATTGTATAAGGGTCGTAATATTAACACATGGAAAAAAACTTATTTACACATGGTGTATACGGGCCATATACTGTTATACGGCCCGTATAGAATAAAAAAACAACAAAGTCTGTGCCAGAAGACTTTGTCAGTTTTTTTTATCCCATACGGGCCGTATAAAAGTATACGGCCCGTATACACCATGTGTAAATAATTTTGCCTGGTCGTATACAATGAATACGAACGTGTATACGGGCCGTATACTCTTATACGGCCCGTATGGAACGAAAAATTGATTTTTCTCAAAGTATTTAAGGGATTTAAGGTGTAAATTACACTAGATATTTTACAGTCGTGAGGTGCTCTGTCACACCCCGATATTTCCACGTATTACCGGTGGGCCCGGTGGGGAGTATCGTGACGTAGTTGATATCATCATAGTCAAACAACACAATTTTAATATGCACAGCGGAAGCAAAAGATAGATTCATTTCAACCGAATAAATTGTAATATTAAGTATCACAAAATAGTTGAAACAGATCCACAGGCGGATCAAATAAAAAGGAAACATAGTTCATCAGACTTAAAATGCATCCAAGCTTGCGAGACTCTTATTGATGCTAAGGAGAGGCCAGCCTATTTCGAGTAGTACCTGCACTTAACCTTTTTGGGAAAATACGTCAGTTTACACTGGTAAATACAATTAACTGACTCATTTTGAAAAGGTTTAGAAAAATTTATTTAAATGCACAAGGCACAAAACATTTTATAACTTGGGATAATTATTTATATATAAACTTGTAAGAGAATTACATGTTCGTTATACGTTCAGTAGCCCGGATTGACACCGGGTTAAAGATTAATAGACACACCACATGATATAGTCCCGCGGCGGGTTATTCCCGAAACCGGCGGTTATACCTTATTATTTATTTATGCACTGTCGGGTGTACGCCTACACCCCGTGCTTAGGTCGTGGCCATTTCTTAAAATGATGCCAAGGATATCCGGGACATGGTCATTAACCCCCCAAAGGCTTTAAGCAAACAAAACAATTTAAACGGGACATTTCAATAAATTAATCTTCATACAATAAAAAATTCAATGCCCGACCAAGAGGTATTTTATATACCGTACCCCAAGCCCGTATAGGGAAAATAAGTTAAAAGTATTTACCTTTGCAAGTAATAATCACAAATAGCAAGTGCACGTAGCTTTTACCGGGTCTCCTATTCTGGAACAAAGGTTTTTAATAACCTATTAGATTCCTAACAGGTCTTTAATTAAGCCTAAACTTAGACCGGTTAGTTTTAAAGGAAGATACGGTTCAAACGCACGATTAAGCGAAGACTGGAATAGAATGTGATTTAGACCTAAAAAGCTTGGATACTTGTGTAATATGGGTAAACTAAACACATTCTGGATTTTGAGACAAAAATGATAAGGTTTGACCCGTTTCGGTCAATTTATGCAAACTAGTTACATAAACCGAACGCGCAAGATGCGTAACGGGTAACCATATGAGTCATATACAGGTTTCCTAAGTTAATATGCCTTAAATATGTTGTGACATCAGTAAGATATCTTCTATTATGCCCAAAACGAATTTAAACTCAAACTATGCCCCGTAGGGGCATTTTGGTCATTTTAAAGGTTATAAAAGAGTTTAAATAATAATCTGAGTTACAGGTCTGATATAATCAGTAAAAATACTTAATTTAATAAGTTATAATAGTAGGGTATTACATATATGTGAAATTTATCATTTATAACCAAACTATGCACCTTAGGGGTATTTTGGTAATTTCACATAGGCTTAAAAGGTCAAAACTGGAAATCTGAGTTTAAAACTTTTGCTTACTGTTAAAATATAAAAATTTACTGAAAATATCGGTAGGCATCAAACCTTATATGTTTAAAATAGTTTTAATACATACTATGCGTTAAAAAAGCTTAAAAAGGCGATTTTGAGCTATTTCCGGGTTTTTAAAGGAAAACTGATATTTTTATTATTCCAGAAGGCTCAAAATATTTTATTTATCATAATAGATCAGTAGAAAAAGGTTTGGTATCAAAATAATTTGTAAAACTCATTTTATAGGCCAAAAGGGCAAAACCGGTAATTACCGAAACAAGCTTAGAACTCTATGTTATGCTCAGCCTAAAATTAAATAAAAATCTTCAAAAATCCCAAAATATTATTTTATATCAGTAGGTAAAAAGTCTGGTATTAAGATTTGGGTTTAGATAGGCTATATGCTAATTACGTCGTTTAATTTATAAAAAGCTTTCTAATTATGCTAATGAGCATAACTCCTAATCTAGACCCCAAACTGATGTCAAATTTTAGGGACAAGTCAAATAATTAGTAACTAAGGTTTCTATTCTTTTACATTTTCAAAAATACATTTTAAGGTCACATGGGCATAATAGTCAACATATAGGCAATAAACGGAAACATGCATATGAATCGGATAACTAATGAACCAAGTTGTATAATCACAGAGGGTTATACTAACATGAAACCTGGTCCAAATAAGGCTCTAAGTCATTTCTAAAACATGCTTAAACGGGTCAGAACTGAAAGTCAAAGCCGAAGTCAAATTATGCAACTTTCGGTTCCGAATCGGGCCTAAACTGAAAATTGTCGGGTTGAACATGTTTAGACATGTTCTTACATTAATTACCAAGTTATATTAATGATAAAATAGGTTGCATGGCTCCTACATTGCTAATTATGTGTTAATTTGAAAATAAGCTTTCTGTTGACTTTTTAAGATTAACTTTGACCCGACAATTGACCTAGTTAGAGTGGGAATCAGAGGGTGCCCTTTTAAGGGTTTATTACCCACATAATTACCAACTCATAGGTACTTTCAATTTGAAATTTTACTGGACACATTATGATTAATTACAAAGTCAAACCTTAATTACGACGGTTTGACTTTAAGCTAATTAACTAGGCAAAACTGAATTAAGGAATGTTAAGGGCACTTACAAGGGTCCTAAGCACGACTAGGAAGCCTAAGAAAACTTGGTTGCTGATCAGAGAGCTCCAGAAATAAGCTTGTGAAGGTTTGCAAGTGAGTGGCACAATGTTGCAAACTTGGGTGTCCTTATATATGCATTTTGATGCAACAAGATCATGACAAATAACTCTACAGTTGTTTCCAGATCAAGACAAGTGCCCCCTATGCATGAAATACCATTGGGGCAGCCCCTGGTATGAAAAACAAGCATTCAAAGTCGGTTAACAGGCCTGGACAGACACCTGTGCGAATTTTCTGATGCTGGCACACTCACACGGGCCGCGTAGACCTTTAGGTAGTCTTACGCGGGCCGCCTGGCCTTCCAGAACCAGCCAAACAAGTTTCAGCTATTTACAATTCAGCCCCTGGTCCTTTCAAACGAGGTTTTAAGCATTTTTCTTGCACTTTTGGCCCTCTAACCTTACTTTTAAGGGCTCCAAGACATATACAAACATCGTTAAGACCTCGGTTAACTTTGTGATCACCCGTAAGGCCTTAAATTTCAAAGTTGACGCTTTTAACCCCTCGTATACGAATATTATCATAACTTTCTCATACTTTATCGAAACCTTGTGAAATTTTTATCACATATTCTAGTGAGTATGATTTATTGTTACAAAGCTTCGGGTTTGCTAAAAGGTCACTCAGAGGTATACTTTAAACATGTTGACACATTTAACCCCTGTAGTTTGTTATTTCTCACTTTCTCTCACAATTAGCTTCGTATGATCCATGATTCATTAGTTTAAGGGTGTAAACATTGTGTAGGGTTACTGTAAAGCACATTTATCCATTGTTGACATTTTAAACCCTTATATTCACATACTTTCTTTGTTTGTCAACTTTAGTCTTTCTAAATCACTTCTTTACACGTTTAAAGCTCATGACACGTGTCGATACATTATTGGACATAAATTTTCGAGGTGTTACATCCTCACCCCCTTAAAAGAAATCTCGACCTCAAGATTTACTGAAACAAATGAGGGTACTTTTCTTTCATTGTGGACTCTACCTCCCACGTATATTCGGGACCTCTACGGGCATCCCATTTAACCTTGACAATTGGCACATGCTTCCTTCGAAACTTCTTAACCTGTCGATCCTCAATCGACAAAGGTTTTTCCACAAATTTCAAGCTCTCATCTATATGGACATCCGTGTGTGGTATGACTAGCGATTCATCAGCTAGACATTTCTTCAGATTGCAGATGTGAAACACATTATGGATTCCACTGAGCTCTTCAGGCAAGTTCAACTTATAAGCTACTGATCCGACACATTCGATGATCTCGAATGGTCCTATGTACCTTGGGCTTAATTTTCCCTTTTTACCAAAACGCATCACTCCCTTCCAGGGTGATACTTTAAGTAACACCTTGTCACCAACCTCGAATTTTAGAGGTTTACGTCTTAAGTATGTGTAGCTTTTCTGCCTATCCCTGGCAGCTTTGAGACGATCTCGTATCTGAACAATCTTGTCTGTCGTCTCCAGGACTATATCAGGTCCTGTTAGTTGGACATCTCCAACTTCTGCCCAGCAAACGGGCGTTCTGCACTTTCTTCCATATAAAGCTTCAAATGGTGCAGCTTGGATACTTGAGTGATAGCTATTATTGTACGAAAATTCAATCAGTGGAAGATGTTCATCCCAACTTCCTCCTAGGTCAATGACACAAGCCCTTAACATATCTTCCAGTGTTTGAATCGTTCGCTCACTTTGACCATCCGTTTGCGGATGATAAGCAGTGCTGAAGTTCAGTCGAGTGCCTAGGGATTGCTGAAAACTTTTCCAGAAGTGCGATGTATACCTTGTATCCCTATCAGAAATGATAGATACTGGCACCCCGTGGAGAGATACAATCTCGTCCACGTACAGCTGAGCTAACTTATCTGAGCTATGTGTTTCCTTAATAGGTAGGAAGTGAGCTGACTTAGTCAGTCTATCCACTATCACCCAAATGGTATCGTTTCCTTTCTTTGTCTTGGGTAACTTGGTGATAAAATCCATTGTCACCATTTCCCACTTCCAGGTGGGAAGTTCAGGCTGTTGTAGTAAACCTGAGGGCTTTTGGTGTTCAGCTTTGACTTGCGCGCATGTCAAACATTTGGCTACATAGGTAGCTATAGACTTCTTTAAGCCTATCCACCAAAAATTTGCCTTCAGATCCTGGTACATCTTATCAGCCCCAGGATGAACGGAGTACTTAGAACTGTGGGCTTCCTGGAGGATCACATCCCTAAGTCCTCCATAAATTGGAACCCATATTCGTCCATTTAATCTCAGGATTCCGTCTTTTCCAAAGGATAACTGTTCAGCAGTTACTCCTACCTTCTCATCCGGATAGTTAGCTTCTAGTACAACTTCTTTCTGTGCAGCTAACAACCTTTCATTCAAACTATTCTTTAAATCAATGCTTTTGGCATTGATTCTTATAGGCTTCACTCTTTCCTTCCTACTTAAGGCATCAGCGACTACATTCGCCTTGCCTGGATGGTATCTTATTTCACAGTCATAATCATTCAAAGTTTCCATCCATCGTCGCTGCCTCATATTCAAGTCCTTCTGATTAAACAAGTGTTGAAGGCTCTTGTGATCAGAATAGATCACACACTTAGTCCCATACAAGTAATGCCTCCAAAGTTTTAGTGCAAATACAACGGCACCCAACTCCAAGTCATGGGTGGTATAATTCTTCTCGTGCACCTTTAACTGACGCGATGCATAGGCAATGACTTTGCCTTTCTGCATAAGCACACAACCCATGTCGGTGTGTGATACATCACAATATACCACAAATTCAACTATTCCCTCAGGCAATGTTAATACTAGAGCATTGCTCAACTTTTGCTTAAGGATGTCAAAGGATTCCTGCTGCTTAGGACCCCAGTCAAACTTAATATTCTTACGCGTCAACGAAGTTAGGGGTGCAGCAATCCTTGAGAAGTTTTCGATAAATCGCCTATAATATCCTACTAAACCTAGAAAGCTACGAATCTCAGTAGGCGTCTTTGGCTCTTACCAATTCATAACAGCTTCAACCTTAGCGGGATCCACCTGGATACCACGCTCACTAACTACGTGTCCAAGAAACTGGACTTCACGAAGCCAAAATTCACATTTTGAAAATTTGGCATAGAGCTTTTCCCGTTGAAGCAGCTTAAGAATACAACGAAGGTGCTTCTCATGGTCAGCTTGACTCTTCGAGTAAATAAGAATATCATCAAGAAGACGATGATGAATTTATCTAGGTAGGGCTTACAGACGCGATTCATGAGATCCATGAATGCGGCAGGTGCATTAGTGAGCCCAAAAGGCATCACTAAGAACTCGTAATGACTATAACGGGTCCTAAATGCAGTCTTGTGTACATCTTCATCTTTAACCTTCAGTTGATGATAGCCTGACCTCAAGTCGATCTTAGAGAAGTAACTTGCCCCTTGTAATTGATCGAACAGATCGTCGATCCTGGGCAATGGATATCTATTCTTGATAGTAACCTTGTTGAGCTCGCGATAATCGATGCATAGACACATCGATCCATCCTTCTTCTTCACAAACAGGATTGGTGCTCCCCATGGAGACGAGCTAGGTCTAATGAAACCTTTTGCCAACAATTCATCTAACTGAGTCCTCAACTCTTTCATCTCTGTTGGTGCCAACCTGTAAGGTGCCCTTGCAACAGGTGCTGCTCCTGGAATAATGTCAATTCTGAATTCTACTTGCCTATATGGTGGTAAACTAGGTAATTCTTCAGGGAATACTTCGGGATATTCAGAAATGACGGGGATATCTTCAATCTTAGGCTTCGGCTCATCAATAGTTACCTGTGCCATATAAATGACACAACCCTTCTTCAAACACCTAGATGCCTTGAGCATAGACACTTGCTCAGGCAGTCCATACTGGGTATCTCCCTGAATGGTAAGTGACTCACCAGACGGAGTCTTGATCACCACTTGCTTCTTGTTGCAAACAATCTGGGCCTGGTTATGAGATAACCAGTCCATGCCTATAACTATATCAAAACCGGCTAACTTCAAAGGAAGTAAGGACAATGGAAAAGAGTGGTTCCTAATGGATATGAAACATCCATCTAACACGGTTGATGCGGTTTCTATGGTGCCATCGGCTAATTCAACCTCATATTTTATGCTTAGGGTTCTAACGGGTAGGTTTAACAATTTACAAAACTTATCATCAACAAATGACTTATCTGCTCCAGAATCAAATAGCACTCTTGCATAAACATCATTAATAAGGAAGGTACCTGTTATGACATTATCATTCTGGATCGCCTCTTGTGCGTTCATCTGGAAGACCCTAGCATTGGTCTTTTTCCCATCTTCAGCCTTCTTTGCAAACTTTGGGCAGTTGGACTTAATGTGCCCTTTCTCGTTGCAGCTATAGCACGTCGCATCCTTGATTTTCTTACAGTCCAATGTCTTGTGCTCAGAAGATTTACAAATCCCACAAGGCCTTGGCTGCGATTGGGATTTCGATTCAAATCTGCACCTTCCGAAATGGTGCTTCTTACAGACCTTACACTTGGGCTTATCACCCGACTGATGACCATCCTTTTTAGTTCCAGAACTCTTTTTATGGTCATTGTTTCCCTTATGCTTCTTGTCTGACCGTCGTGAGTTGTCATCCTCACGCTTTCTCTTCTCAGCATCAGTGTTTCTCAGTGATCTCTGCCTGACCACGTCAAGTGTGAGAGACAATGATATATCAGCTGCAGACCGAAAAGTAGCTGGTCGGGAGGCCTTCACACTGGCCTTGATTTCTGGGGCCAAACCCCCAATGAAACGAGCTATCCTTTTGGGTTCCGGAGTCACCAGATACGGAACCAATCTTGACATAGTATTGAAGCTTGTAAGGTAGGCTTGACAATCTAGGTTTTTCATAACCAAAGACAAGAAATCAACTTCAATCTTTTCAACCTCATGCTGAGGGCAGTAGTTTTCCTTAATGAGAGTAACAAACTGATTCCAAGACAGATTGTACAATGGGATCTTCCCAGTGGCCTGAATCAAAGATCTCCACCACGCTAGTGCCTCGCCTTTGAACGACTGAGATACAAACTTTACCACATCCTTATCAGCGCAACCACTGATATCCACCACAGTGTCCATCTCGTCTAACCATGGCATGCAATCAACTACTCCTTTCTCCCCAGTGAAATCCCTGGGTTTGCAGGAGACAAAGTATTTATAGGTGCAACCTTTAGCACGTGGTTCTTGATTTAACACAACTCTCTTAGATGGAACACTCCTCTGATTTGTTGAGTGATGAGAATCACTTTTATGAGCGGTATGAGTTCTAGAGGGTGGTTTAGAGTGTGGCACAGACTGGGTCCTTACATGGGTACCACTGGATTCATTGAACTGTCTGTCCAAAGCTCGCGTAACAGCATTATCTATTAACGCTTGTAATTCTGCTCATGCTACGTTGACCCTGGAGGTGTCATGATTTTCTCTGGGGTGACTGTTGGCTTCGTCTGACCCGGCCATGTAGCTTGATTGCTACATAAAATAATGATTTTAATTCATTCAGGGGTCTATAACAGTTTTATCATTCTAGATGATTTATTAATCATGGTATTTAAGAACCATTTTGATTAATTTGTTAGGCATATATATAATCAGGAATTTATAAAAATCCTTAGTTAGAATTAAAATATATTAATGGCAAAAAGGCCTAGTCATGTGGACGGTTTTAAATCTTTATTCATGATCTTATAGGATCAAGGTATTGAGGTTTTAATCATAGTTCATTACCTCTTCTTAACAGGGGGTCGAAGACCACGACTGTCTTTTGTCTTATATGACAATGATTATAGCCCGTAAGCATTACATTCCTATTGGATGTTTAATATAATAAAAGAAGTTGGATGAACCTAACGTAAGGATGACTTATGCGATTTTATCGAATCACATTTTGCCAGGAGTGTTAACATGTTTTCAGATGTTAACAAGGATTGGAACCTTTTGAATATGTTTTACCATCTTGGTCATGTCTGCAATGACATATAGACTAGGTTTTACCTTTAAGATTCTTTTTAATAATTAACGCAGAACAATCCTAAATTGAGGTGTTAATAAGGACCTAAATCTAATTTGAGGAATTACCATCTTGGCCCTGTCTTATAATGACACATGGCTAGGTTTTGTCCCTTTTTATATTTTTATTATTTTATTATAATGGTAGGTCTCATAAGAGGAATGCTATATTTTCATTTATTTCACATATTATATTTATGCATATAATTTAATCAAAAATGAAAATTTAAATTCAACCATTCCACCACAAAAATTTAAACAAGTACAAGTTTGCCATAAACGGGACTTCTACAAGAAATAACATGCCCGCGCAGGGGCTTAAACAGAAATAACATACCCACGCAGGGGTTAACAGAAAGACATGCCCACGCAGGGGCAGAGTACAAAAAGACATGCCCACGCAAGGGCAGAGTACAAAAATACATGCCCACGCAGGGGCAGAATACAGAAACAAATGTCCACACAGGGACATGATTACAACACTAAGAACAAACAAACAAATAAAGGATTTAATGATCCTTTTTGCTTTTTCCTTTAATTAAGTTTGCCAGACTCTTGAACATTCCTCGGTTTTGCCTACGGTCTTCCCGCACCTCATTAATCCTTTGAAGAATCTCCTGATGCTGCGGTGGTGACATCACTGGCAACTGCGGGGGTTGCTGATATAGCGGAGGTTGAGGAGGTGGCTGTTGATGATACCTATAAGGTGGGTATCCATAGTGCGGGTATCCAGCTTGATATGGGATCCCAAAGGATCCTTCCGGATGATGGGCATTGTAGTTTGCCGCTGCTACCAGGTAAGGGTCGGCCTCGGCATAGTTGTAGTTGGTATGGATCGGCTGCTCAAAGGGATTATACGCCGCCGTACCGGTGTATGTAGGTATTGGGTCGCCAAAGCCCAATGGTGGTGGCGAGACAGGCGCAGAGTCTACTTCCGAGACGGGGTTTGAAAGCCCACCCATATGCGGGTCTTCATGGAGTGGCGGGTAGCGGCTGCCACTTGAAGGTTGAGGGGTGCTGATACGCACTCCTCCTCGCACGGACATCCGTGCGTTCGATCTTCTTCGCCTCGGTGGCTCCGGAGGCTGTTGCTGAGCTGGTGGTGGTGGCAGAGTGACCGCGACGAAACGAGAATCCTCAGAGGGATCCTGCTGTGGCTGTTGCGGCTGTGGCTGTGGTGAGTTGTGGTAACTGGGAGTAAACACCAGTCAATCTGTCTGAACCTCTCCTCATAGCTGTCGGGACGATTATAAGGTGATCCCACAAAAGGTGACCCATCTGAAATTTCGATGGGATGGTTAGGGGTTCCGGACTGTGGTTCTGCGGGATCGGTGTCCTCGTCCATGTCCATCGCATGGTCGCCCGAGAAGTGGTCTTCAGGTCCTAGTGGGTTAAAACCCACTGGTTCTTCAATGTAGTTTGTCGGGTTGAACTGGCTTTGGAAGACAGGTGTCGGGTCGTTGAAGGAATAGTGAGGGTTGGATCCCTGGAGGGGGATGAAAGATGGCTGCGGGTTATGGGGTTCATTTTCAGAATGAGGCCCGTAGGAATGGTGATAGGATGGTGACGAACTTAGCGAGACGGATCGCCTCACTGGCTCTATATACGTCCTCCAATGCTCCTGAGGACTCGTACTCATCGAGGCTGGTGGGGTTCGTCTGTGTGAGGGCCCGACCTCATGGTCGTGGCCTGTGATTGGTGCCTTTCCTCTTCCCCTGTTGAATCTTGGTGGCATGATTGAACCTGTCAACATAAACAAAGATAACAACAAAGGAAAATATATAAAAGACAAAAATAAAACAAATCAGGATATTGTCCTAAGTTCTTTGTCTATACTCGAAAATTGAGGAATGTGCAACTGTGTAACTGAGATTAAACACAAAAGGCTAGTGTTTAATTCACTCAGTGTTGGCTCTGATACCAACCCGTCACACCCCGATATTTCCACGTATTACTGGTGGGGAGTATCGTCACGTAGTTGATATCATCATAGTCAAACAACACAATTTTAATATGCACAGCGGAAGCAAAAGATAGATTCATTTCAACCGAATAAATTGTAATATTAAGTATCACAAAATAGTTGAAACATATCCACAGGCGGATCAAATAAAAAGGAAACATAGTTCATCAGACTTAAAATGCATCCAAGCTTGCGAGACTCTTATTGATGCTAAGGAGAGGCCAGCCTATTTCGAGTAGTACCTGCACTTAACCTTTTTGGGAAAATACGTCAGTTTACACTGGTAAATACAATTAACTGACTCATTTTGAAAAGGTTTAGAAAAATTTATTTAAATGCACAAGGCACAAAACATTTTATAACTTGGGATAATTATTTGGGAAAATATCACAGAAATGTAACCAAGTTTGTCAACTGTTCCAATTAAGTCACTGAAATTCTTTTGTCTCTGCAAAATAACTAAACTTTAATTTAGTGTTCTAAGGGTCTGTTTGGTATGTAGTAATGGAATGGGCGGGGGAATGGAATGGACGATGTAATGGAATGGACGAGGTAATGGAATTGATCATTACCATTCCATGTCTTGTTTGGTTACCATGTGTGAATGGAATGAACAATTACTTTTTGTTGTTTGGTATGCGAAAAAAGACGAAGGAATAAAATCAGATGGCGGTGGTCAATGATGGGCGATGATGGGGCATGGTGGGTGGAGACGACGGCGGATGGTGACAACTGTGGTGGTGGTGGATGACGGTGGAGGTAGGTGGCAATGGTGGTAGCAAGGGTGGTCGGAGGTGGTAGCAGCGATGACGGTGGTCGGAGGTGGTGGTGGATGGTGGCGGTTGACAGCGGTGCCAGCGGTGATCGGAGGTGGCAGTGGCAATGGTGGCGGCGATGATCGAAGGCGGGTGGTGGCGATGATCGGAGGTGGCAGTGGCGCGGTGGGTGGCGGTGACGGCGGTGGCGAGGACGAAGGTGGGTGGCGGCGGTAGGTGGTGGCAGCGGCGGTGGCGGGTAGCGGCGGATATGGGTGACGGCGGCGGATGACGGTGGTGGTGGTGGTGGTGTGCGTGTGGTAGCAACAGTGGTGGGTTGTGGTGTTGTTAATGAAGGGTGAAGAGGGAATGGAATGGAAAAAAAATAGGGGGGACGGATGGAATGCATTTTGGAATGGACGATTCCATTCCATCGACCAACCAAACACTTTTTTCTTCATTTCTTCACAATGGTCAATTCCATTCCACCTCCCATTCCTGCATACCAAACGCTACATAATACTATGTAATTACCAGGTCATTAGGTTACAATATTTTTCGATTATTTTATAATTTATTTTAATGCTTAATTGGATATTATTTAGATTAGATAGATTTTATAAAATCAAATTATGTTTTATACCCTTTCTTTAAAACCACCCAACGTCCTGTGAACATTTCAGAATTCCAATCACAGGATTTCCGACCCCCGTCGACCATCGACCCTCTATGACCAACCTTCAACGACGACGACGACCAGATACAATTTCTTTCTTTGCGAATTGCGATCCCAGACCAATGTTTTTTTTTTGCCTTTTCCGTTCTTGTTCCAGATTGTTGTTTTCGTTTCAAGCTTATAGGTTCCTCGAGATAGTTAACGGAATGGTGGTGGCTAGCAAAAGAACGAAATGATTAACGCTTTTTTCATTTAATGTTTACTGGTTCAAAAGGGTGAAGTTTGTTCAAAAATGGTGAAGACGATGACACATAATAAGTGCCATTAGATTAGGGCTAATAAACTAAACTGGTAATCTTTATATTCTAAACAGAAAGAATTTAATTATATGATTTAAAAATAATAAAAAAATATCCTTCAAACTTGAAATTGATAGTTTTATAATTTTTTTTCTCTTTATCAATTGAAAAATAAATGTTATTATATATATTGTCCACATCATCTTAAAGATTAAAAAAATATTTGTGAAACCTGACACATCATCGTTAGCAACCTGGGAACCTGATAATCACCTACTATTAGAACAGCAAATGAAACTTCAGTGGTTTTAAAGAGACAAAAAAAGTTTCAGTGACTTAATTAAAACAGTTGAGAAACTTGGTTACATTTCTACGAAGTTGCCCCTAATTATTTATATATAAACTTGTAAGAGAATTACATGTTCGTTAAACGTTCAGTAGCCCGGATTAACACCGAGTTAAAGATTAATAGACACACCACATGATATAGTCCCGCGAAGGGTTATTCCCGAAACCGGCGGTTATACCTTATTATTTATTTATGCACTGTCGGGTGTACGCCTACACACCGTGCTTAGGTCGTGGCCATTTCTTAAAATGATGCCAAGGATATCCGGGACATGGTCATTAACCCCCCAAAGGATTTAAGCAAACAAAACAATTTAAACGGGACATTTCAATAAATTAATCTTCATACAATTAAAAATTCAATGCCCGACCAAGCGGTATTTTATATACCGTACCCCAAGCCCGTATAGGGAAAATAAGTTAAAAGTATTTACCTTTGCAAGTAATAATCACAAATAGCAAGTGCACGTAGCTTTTACCGGGTCTCCTATTCTGGAACAAAGGTTTTTAATAACCTATTAGATTCCTAACGGGTCTTTAATTAAGCCTAAACTTAGACCGGTTAGTTTTAAAGGAAGATACGGTTCAAACGCACGATTAAGCAAAGACCGGAATAGAATGTGATTTAGACCCGACAAGCTTGGAGACTTGTGTAATATGGGTAAACTAAACATATTCTGGATTTTGAGACAAAAATGATAAGGTTTGACCCGTTTCGGTCAATTTATGCAAACTAGTTACATAAACCGAACCGAACGCGCAAGATGCGTAACGGGTAACCATATGAGTCATATACAGGTTTCCTAAGTTAATATGCCTTAAATATGTTGTGACATCAGTAAGATATCTTCTATTATGCCCAAAACGAATTTAAACTCAAACTATGCCCCGTAGGGGCATTTTGGTCATTTTAAAGGTTATAAAAGAGTTTAAATAATAATCTGAGTTACAGGTCTGATATAATCAGTAAAAATACTTAATTTAATAAGTTATAATAGTAGGGTATTACATATATGTGAAATTTATCATTTATAACCAAACTATGCACCTTAGGGGTATTTTGGTAATTTCACATAGGCTTAAAAGGTCAAAACTGGAAATCTGAGTTTAAAACTTTTGCTTACTGTTAAAATATAAAAATTTACTGAAAATATCGGTAGGCATCAAACCTTATATGTTTAAAATAGTTTTAATACATACTATGCGTTAAAAACGCTTAAAAAGGCGATTTTGAGCTATTTCCGGGTTTTTAAAGGAAAGCTGATATTTTTATTATTCCAGAAGGCTTAAAATATTTTATTTATCATAATAGATCAGTAGAAAAAGGTTTGGTATCAAAATAATTTGTAAAACTCATTTTATAGTCCAAAAGGGCAAAACCGGCAATTATCGAAACAAGCTTAGAACTCTATGTTATGCTCAGCCTAAAATTAAATAAAAATCTTCAAAAATCCCAAAATATTATTTTATATCAGTAGGTGAAAATTCTGGTATTAAGATTTGGGTTTAGATAGGCTATATGCTAATTACGTCGTTTAATTTATAAAAAGCTTTCTAATTATGCTAATGAGCATAACTCCTAATCTAGACCCCAAACTGATGTCAAATTTTAGGGACAAGTCAAATAATCAGTAACAAAGGTTTCTATTCTTTTACATTTTCAAAAATCACATTTTAAGGTCACATGGGCATAATAGTCAACATATAGGCAATAAACGGAAACATGCATATGAATCGGATAACTAATGAACCAAGTTGTATAATCAAAGAGGGTTATACTAACATGAAACCTGGTCCAAATAAGGCTCTAAGTCATTTCTAAAACATGCTTAAACGGGTCAGAACTGAAAGTCAAAGCAGAAGTCAAATTATGCGACTTTCGGTTCCGAACCGGGCCTAAACTGAAAATTGTCGGGTTGAACATGTTTAGACATGTTCTTACATTAATTACCAAGTTATATTAATGATAAAACAGGTTGCATGGCTCCTACATTGCTAATTATGTGTTAATTTGAAAATAAGTTTTCTGTTAACTTTTTAAGATTAACTTTGACCCGACAATTGACCTAGTTAGAGTGGGAATCAGAGGGTGCCCTTTTAAGGGTTTATTACCCACATAATTACCAACTCATAGGTACTTTCAATTTGAAATTTGACTGGACAGATTATGATTAATTACGAAGTCAAACCTTAATTACGAAGGTTTGACTTTAAGCTTATTAACTAGGCAAAACTGAATTAAGGAATGTTAAGGGCACTTACAAGGGTCCTAAGCACGACTAGGAAGCCTAAGAAAACTTGGTTGCTGATCAGAGAGCTCCAGAAATAAGCTTGTGAAGGTTTGCAAGTGAGTGGCACAATGTTGCAAACTTGGGTGTCCTTATATATGCATTTTGATGCAACAAGATCATGACAAATAACTCTACAATTGTTTCCAGATTAAGACAAGTGCCCCCTATGCATGAAATACCATTGGGGCAGCCCCTGGTATGAAAAACAAGCATTCAAAGTCGGTTAACAGGCCTGGACAGACACCTGTGCGAATTTTCTGATGCTAGCACACTCACACGGGGCGCGTAGACCTTTAGGTAGTCTTACGCGGGCCGCCTGGCCTTCCAGAACCAACCAAACAAGTTTCAGCTATTTACAATTCAGCCCCTGGTCCTTTCAAACGTGGTTTTAAGCATTTTTCTTGCACTTTTGGCCCTCTAACCTTACTTTTAAGGGCTCCAAGACATATACAAACATCGTTAAGTCCTTGGTTAACTTTGTGATCACCCGTAAGGCCTTAAATTTCAAAGTTGACGCTTTTAACCCCTCGTATACGAATATTATCATAACTTTCTCATACTTTATCGAAACCTTGTGAAATTTTTATCACATATTCTAGTGAGTATGATTTATTGTTACAAAGCTTCGGGTTTGCTAAAAGGTCACTCAGAGGTATACTTTAAACATGTTGACACATTTAACCCCTGTAGTTTGTTATTTCTCACTTTCTCTCACAATTAGCTTCGTATGATCCATGATTCATTCGTGTAAGGGTGTAAACATCGTGTAGGGTTACTGTAAAGCACATTTATCCATTGTTGACATTTTAAACCCTTATATTCACATACTTTCTTTGTTTGTCAACTTTAGTCTTTCTAAATCACTTCTTTACACGTTTAAAGCTCATGAGACGTGTCGATACATTATTGGACATAAATTTTCGAGGTGTTACATGCTCAAACCTTTCTAAAAGTAAAAAAAATAAAACATTAACAAGTAACAAAGATTGAATAACAAGAAAACGTGTCGTATCACTGTAACAAAACGGAAGCTATCAACGCGGGATTACGGGCATGGTGTTATTCTTTATTTAATATTTACAGAATAAAAGGAAGGGTGAGGCATTTGATGAGAGTTGTAAGGAGTCTGAGTCTTCGGTTTCATCAGCCTGTACCGAAGAAACCAAATTCTCAACAATGAGTGTGAGTCCATTGTTGTTCGTGGTTTAATATCATTGCTCACACAGGGTGATAAACAACGTTGATATGAACACAAACCAACTGCTTTATCTTGAGTCGTCGGGAAAACCTTTCCTCAGGGGAGGGTGAGTAGTTTGAGTTTGAGTCCATTGTGGTTCGTGAATGTTTCGAATCATCATAGAAAACGTGTCGGGTTCTTCTACTAGCTATTCGGTTGAAACCGGTTTTATCTCATGAAAAGGAAAGGAACAAATTTTTTTAGAGAAGCGTTGGGATTTAAGGGTTTATGAGTCAAAGTTTAAACTTATCGTGTGTTGCAGTTTGGAAAGATGACTGAATAGAGATCTGAATAACAAACTGTGGAGAACTTGTTTGCGTTATCCATCAACATAAGCTAAAAATACTCTAAAATTAACAAGGCGGTCTCTTTGTTGCGTACTGATTACTGAAAAGATTTGTTGAGATCGAAGAAAAGAGTAAAAAAGATGAATTGAGGCGTAGATTTGTTCATCACTGGTTTCTACATCACAAGCACATACACAGGGAGAATGTTCTCGAAATTGAAGGAAAAGAAAAAATGGTTGCTGATGTGTAACACCTCGTAATTTCATGTCCAATAAAATAAAGACACGTGTCATGGTAGGTAAACGTACTATAAACCCGGATCAAGTTGAAAGATGTATGCTAGGATTTAAAAGTGTCGACATGTTAAATTATACCTCTGAACGACCTATTTATAAATCCCAAACCTTAACCTGTTTTATAAACATCTGAGTTACATTCAAATCCGGTTAATACTAGTAATAATTGATTTAAATTACAAAGAATGGGATCCTATGAGGATGTGCACGACAAATCTTCATTCATGGCCCATTTCAAAAGAATCCAAGACATTTTTGAAGCATGGCAAGTTGACATAACTGTTCAAGCATGTTCAAGAGGTCCCATACTGATAATAAAGGTCCAGGTTCGAAGTTGTAAAGTTGCATGATCAAAGCTTTAAAGTTTGAAATTTTTTGGTTCCTGATGAAGGCTTACGGACCGCAAGACCCTCCGCTTACGGTCCGTAAGACAGTCCCAGCAGCAGAACACCCACAGGTGTCTGTCCAGCCCGTTTAACCGACTTAAATTGCCATTTTTCATTACCATGTGCAGCACAAACTAGTTCTTAGGCACTAGGGACACTTGTAATTGATCAGGGATCAATCCTAGAGTTGTTTGGCATGATCTTGATCAATCAAGATCACTATATAAAGACCCACATTACTTCAATTTTTGATCATTCATTCACACTCAACTTCTGATCATTTCTGGAGCTCAAGGCCACTCCCAAAGCATCATTAGTCGTGCATTGGACCTTGGTAAGCTTCCTTAATCGTGTTTTACTTAGTTAATTAGCTTAAAGTCAAACCGTCGTAATTAAGGTTTGACTTATCGATTAATCACTAATGGTCTGATGTTTAGCCAAATTGAAAGTAGTTATAAGTTGGTAATTATGAGGGCATTAAACCCTTAAAAGGGCACCCTCTGAATTCCACTCTAACTAGGTCAAATGTCGGGTCAAACTTAATCCGAAAAAGTCAACAAAAACTTAATTTTCAAATTAACGCATAATTGACAATGTGGAAGGTGTGTAACCTGTTTTACCACTCATATAACTTAGTAATAAATGTAAGAATATGTCTAAGCATGTTTGACCCGACAATTTTCAGTTTAGGCCCGGTTCGGAACCGAAAGTCGCATAGTTTGACTCCTGCTTTGACTTTCAGTTCTGACACGTAGTAGCATGATTTAGAATTTCCTTAGAGCTTCTTTAGGACCAGGTTATATGATAGTATAACCCTCTCTGATTGTGTCGTTGATTGTCCGATTCGTTTGCACGTTTCCGTTAATCGCTTAATGTTGACCATAATGCCCTTTTGACCATAAAACGAGAATTTTGGAAATGTGAGAGGACAATAATCTTTGTTATTGATTTATAAACATGTCCCTAAATTTTCACATCAGTTGGAGGTCTAGATTAGGAGTTATGCTTAATAGCGTAATTAGAACGCTTTTTATGAATTAAACGGCGTAATTAGCATAAAGCCTATCTAAACCCAATTTTTGTCACCAAACCTTTTACCCACTTATGTAATATAATATTTTGGGATTTTTGAAGATTTTTAATTATTTTTAAACTGATCATAACTTAGGGTTATCGCCTTGATTCGGTTATTGCCAATTATACCCTTTTCGCGTATAAAATGAGTTTTACATAACAATTTGATCCCAAACCTTTGGCCACTGATTTTATATGATAAATGAAGTATTTTGAACTTTATAAACTGATCAGAAAACTCAGATTTCCGTTATAACCCGAAAATCGCTTAAAACGACTTTTTACGCGTTTTAAACGCGTAGTATGAGTTAAAAATCATTTTGTCATATAAGACTTATCACCAACTGATATAACTTATTAAGTTAAGTATTTTTACTGATTAATTCAGACCCGAACTTCAGAATCTTATTTAATCCCTTTTATAATCTTTAAAATGACTAAAATACCCCTACGGGGCTTAATTTGAGATTAAACTCGTTTTGGGCATAATGGAAGGTATCTTACTGATATCACAACATATTTATAGCATATTAACTTAGGAAACCTGTTCGTGACTCTTTTGGTTACCCGTTATGCGTTATTCACGTTCGGTTCGGTTTATGTAACTAGTTTGCATAAATTGACCGAAACGGGTCAAACCCTATCATTTTCACCTCAAAATCTAGAATGTGTTTAGTTTACCCATATTATACAAGTCTTCAAACTTGTCAGGACTAAATCACATTCTAATCCGGTCTTCGCTTAATCTTGCGTTTTGAACCGTATATCTTTCTTTAAAACTAACCGGTCTAAGTATAAACTTAAGAAAGACCCGTTAGGAATCTAATAGGTTAATTAAAACCTTCGTTCCAGATTACGAGCCCAGTAAAAGCTACGCACACTTGCTGTTTGTGATTTATACTTTGCTCAGGTAAATACTTTTAACTTATTTTCCCTATACGGGCTTGGGGTACGGTATTATAATACCGCTTGGTCGGGTATGAAGTCGTACAATCAGATATTGACTAAAAAGATGCATAACCCATTTTATTCTGTCTTGTTTGATGCAATGCCTTTGGGAGGTTAATGACCGTGTCCTGGATATCCTCGGCTCATTCATTAGAAATGGCCACGACTTAAGCACGGGGTGTAGGCATACACCTGACAGTTGCGTATGTAAAAAGGGTAGTCCACAAGGAGGGTATCTTCTTGTGGGTATTATACCCAGTGGTGTGTCTATTAATCTTGTTAAACCGGCTCTTCTAACCGGGTCCTAAATGGACGACAAACATGTAAAACTGTATACAAGTTTATTTTTAAATAATTATCCCAAGTTATAAAAGATATTTTGTGCCATGTGCATTCAAACTATTTTTCTTAAAATCTTTTCAAAATGAGTCAGTTAATTGTATTTACCAGTGTAAACTGACGTATTTTCCCAAAAGGTTAAGTGCAGGTACTATACGAAATAGGCTGGCTACTCCAGACATCAATAATCAAGTCTTGCAAGCTCTAGATGTTAAAGTCTGTTGAACAATGATATTATTTATATTTTGATCTGCCTGTGGATCCTTTACAGCCCGTTGTGATACTTTGATATTACTAATTATTCAGTTGTAATGTGATTCATACATCTTTTGCTTCCGCTGTGCATTTATATATTGTGTTGTTTGACAATGATGATATCAACTACGTCACGATACTCCCCACCGGGCCCACCGGTAATACGTGGAAATATCGGGGTGTGACATGATGTTTTTCACTATCAGTATTTTGTTGGTTTGTTTGAGAACCTGATTCCAATGTTCTACTACTACAATCCTTCCTACATTATTGAAAATTACTATATCACCCCCACCAGATACATCAATTTGTCACTTTCAAAATTCAAATCAAACTAACACGAAGATGAAGATCATATGTGTCACACCCCGACCACGTAAAGCAACTAGACGTGGCGGAAACGTCGGGGAGTGTTGTAACAGAATTATTGTTTCATAACCATGGCATAAATAAATTCTGTTTTATTGAATAAATGAACTCATTGTTTTAATACAATAAAATAAGTACAACTATGATCTTCCAAGTTTTTAAAGTTGCTAAGGCACGAGTCCATCCTAAATGTAGCATGTATCAACAATCATTGCAAAGCAGTACCTGAAACATGTGTAAAAATAGGTACGTCAGCATAAAAATGCCTGTGAGATACATAGGTTTTGTGAAAATAGGATTCATGACTTATGTTTGAGAAAATGTTTAGTCATGAACCTTGTAATTTGCTTTGTCTTGTAAATCATTTGAAAAAAAAAACGATAAGATCAGATGATATGTATTAATAAGAGAATAATATATGGTTAAATGAATAACCATGAAAAATGAGTTTGTATAAGATAAGTTGTTTGTAAATTAATGTCTTGTGAAAAGTATGTTATTTGTATAAAATGTTATATGTCTCAAATTGAAATGATTCAGGTAACGACACAATATGTAATACCATACAAACACTTATATATAGGAAGTACCAGCGGCGTATCCACCATGCTTGTATCATATTACACACGCCTCGTTACTTAATCACTTACTCAAACCAAACCAACAATGTAAGATGTCTATGTTTAAACCAATTGCCAAACGTATTGAATAATGTGTCAAAATGTTTATGTCAAGATGTAAGTCATGAAATGTATAACCAATGTCAATAATGTTTATGTGTCCAATGTAAATCATGTAATGTGTAACCAAAATGATATGTATAAATAAATGTAAGGCTAAACGAATAACCTTAAAGTAGCATATTAAAAGTAAACTTTGGATTTGTAAATAACATATTAAACTATGTTTTGGTTTCATAAATAACATATCAAAATATGCTTTGGGTTTTATAAATAACATATTAAACTATGTTTTGGTTTTGTAAATAACATATCAAAATATGCTTTGGATGATTAACAAAATATATGTTGGTTTTGTACAATACCACACATGAGAGTATATCAAACTATACTTTAAAAGTGTGATTTAAGAATTCATTCAGACCTAGTGCATCAAAATACACCTTTGAGACTATAGGGATACCACAAAGGAAATCCCTATTTGGATGGAGAAACAAATTGGTTTCAGACATTCCATGACAACAGGAATGGGGTGTCAAATCCTATAGCGCTATATCATACTAACAACTGGTCTGGTGAACAAAATAAGTACAATTCAACAATTTATGTTATAGTCTTTTGAAAAATTAGTGTTTAAACCATAGATAGTCATTCAGTTTGTCAACAGATAAGTACTAACATGTATAATCAATTATACTTTTGGAAAACATGAAAATAACAGATAGGTACACATGCTTCACCCCAAAACAGTTTGGAAAACAGTAAAAGAGGGGAACTATGTACTCACCTGAGATTGTTTAGAAGTCCTTGAGTAACAACCAAACAATGCTAGACATCACGGAAATCAAACGGCACCTAATATAGGTAACTATGTTAATAAACCGGACCTATATCGGAGGATCGGATAGAATGAGGGCTCGTAAACCAAATGAGTATGGGAACTTATGTCGTATGGTTTAACAAAGCCTACATACTAAATGAAACCTAGCCTAAGTGCTTGTGACCCATTACGACCCGTTTAGGTAGCTTATGCTACTTTAACGCATCGTTCGCGTGAAACGCGTTCGGACCGCCTAACTAGCCCTATGACAAGTGTTATATGCCTAAACATGTTACATAATCCGTTATGTGACAAAAGTTTAGGTTACATATGCTTAATTACCAATTATACATGAAAAGGGTATTCTGGTAATTTACCTAAGGCATATAAACTACCTATCATACAACTACTCAAACGATGTGACCATAGGGTACAACCTCGGAAGGTTATTCCATACCTACTATGGTCACCTAATGTATTTGGTCGGATCCTAATGATCTACCAAATGGGTCGGGTTCGAAGGTATAAGCGATTTATTAGATCGCTTACCCTACGACCCTAGACAACGTGGTAATCAGTAGGCATAGTCCCAAGGGACTATAACCAACGTGATTACACTCACGTTGCGAAGTTCAAACGAACTTCGCATTGACCATAAACTGGTCAACGCAGAAAGTCAAACAAAGTTTGACTTTCAGACTCGAAAAGACTCGAAAAGCAATAAAAGAACGAAAGAATACTTACGAAGGGTCCCCGAATGCTAATCTCGATCCAAGAATCTCAAGTATGAAACAATGGTTTCAACTTAGAGTTTCTAAGATCAAAATTCTAGTGGGTTTAGCAATGGGGGTGGATGGGTATTTATAGTTTTCGGGTAACCGTTAAGATCGTTTCATGGAAACCGTGCTCGAATCTTGTGCGTACACTTGTCACAAAGTTGTGGTAACTTAAAAATGGTCCTAATGAGCTGAATGTGCAGTTGTGAGTGTGTGGTTGAGGTTTAAACAGCTGGAAACAGCTGACTAAGCGTTCTTATCTGATCAGGGAGGCTGATGCGGCCCACTTCAGGATCAGACAAAGCTCAGGCGGGCCGCCTGGAGCTTCTGATCAGCAAATATGTTTCCATTTTGACAGTTTCAGTCCCTGTTGTGTTTTAAGGCCATTCCCGACACTTATAAGGCCCGTAAAGCCAACTTTAAGGCCCTAAAATGATGCCTAAACATTGTGGACATGATACATGCTCAAAAATATGCCGGGTGTTGGTTCGTTTGGTCGTACGAACGCGATGTTCGCTTAATTACGACGGAATGCGCATAAGCGCGAAAAACGATCCAAATGACGCGACGAATGGATTTTTCTTAAGCCAAACACTAAAGCATAATATATTCATGCTTACATAAATTTTTGAATGTCCGGATGTATTCAGAACGTGAGTTATGCGCGAAAGTGCAAACTTGTGCACTTTTTAACACTTTTAGTCCCTGAATGACCCAAAAGTTTGTTTTAGCATACCGAACCCCTCAAAGCCTATTTCTAAGCTATGTAAAGGATATTTATGGTATGTTTAACTTATGGTCATGTTCCGGAATGTTTGTTATAGTTCAAATTGGCATACTTTCGCAGTTTGTCATGTTTAGTCCCTGCAAGCGAATTAACTTGTTTTTGCCATACCAAAGCCTTTAAAACTTATTTCTAAGTTATGTAAAGGTTATTTAAGGTATGTTAAGCCTACTTCACTGTTCCGGAGTGTTCGTTGGATTAAACTGGTTATATTTACGCATCAGAGCGCGTATAACCCTCCAGAAAGCGATTTAAAGCTTAAAATCGAACAAGAGTTGATATGTGCAAACGATACACATATTTTTATAAATCCCATGTATGAAATACAATATTTCATTGGTTTGCCATTTGTTTGATGGTTGAAGTGACACAGGTGTCACAGTCTCCCCTACTTTAGGAAATTTTGTCCCGAAATTTAATTCTAGAGGAAACTTGTGAAGACAGCTGTGACGATTTCGCCTTCTAATAGATCCATTGAACCCTTAAGTAATACTCTGGGCCATGTTAGGACTCTTAGCGAATTTGTTAACCCTCAAAGTGAATTCCTTGTATTAGTAGAACATGGAATTTTTGAACTACAGACAGAAGAACGTTTCTTATGAAGACTTATCATAGGGAACTTATGTGTGCTTGAAATCAGAATTGGGGAGTGTAAGATAAAATGACATCGGTCAAAGTCCGAGACTTCTCCCGTATCATTATTCTCGTCACTATAGGTCTTAACACATGACAAAACTTCTTGTGGTTTCTGTGCACTGAATTTCATAATTATGTAGGCCTCCATAATTACGTAATTCCTTGCACAGTCCGCACAGTTCATTTCAGAATGCGTAGAGGAAAAATCAATTGGATAAACATGAAGCGACTTGACTAGATCACCAAAGGATCTTTTTAACTAAATCAACGAACGATCTTTTTAACTAGATCAACATATGATCTTCTTAACTAGACCGTCGTACGATCTCCTTAAACAGACCACTTAAGGGATCTTTTTTAATTATATCATCACATGATATTTCTAATCAGATTTTCAAAATCAATCTGTTTAACCAGACCACCCAAGGGGTCCAATTATAGAATAGTACTTTAAAACCCAAGGGACTTGACTACAACGTAGAAGTCCATTAAGGATTTAAGATAGTAACTTTGGATATCCTTTTATGAATCTCTCGTATGAAATATGAAAGATTCTATGAGGATTTGGATAGATCACAAAACATACATGAAAACATATAAGCACATAAACACATAATTAGTTAGCTTGATTCTCTAATTTGTTATCTTTAGGTATGGGATATTTAAAGCACACTAGAAATCCAATCCATGAATTTCATTTGGTACTTTAATCATTTCCAAGGATCCATCTATAAAGATAGAAGGATTCTCAATAAGAGTTTGGCTTTGTTTCTTAAAAGAAACAAGTGTTAAAGGTTCTTGGGGAGATCACAAGTGATCATAAAATGACAGAACCATACGAGTAGTTTGTCTTTGGGTTGACATCATAAGGTTGCATCCAACGTTCACACAATCGTATCAGTTTTGCAAAAAATAAAAACGACGAATTTTTATTTATATAACAACTGACTTGTCTTTAAACATCATAAGATAACAACCAAGGAAATAACAAAACACTAATTGTTCACTGCTGCATCGTTGTTCATGTTTGCCTCATTGATGTTAAACACTCGTCCACGCGCTGGAGGTATGTTAACAAGTCTTGGGCAATTGTTCCTGTAGTGGGTAAGGTCACCACAATTATAACATGACCCCGGAGGGAACCGTGCTCGAACAGCAGCAGGGTTTGCAGCAGCTTGATTTGCATAACGACAAACATTGATCAAATGTCCCAACCGCCCACAGTGGGTACATTTATGACACTGCTCTTGCTCTAGATGATAACGGTTGCACTTGTTGCACAAAGGTGCGGTACCAACATAGTTTTGCCTTTTGCGAGGTTGTGCTGGTTGGTTTGCTGCAACCTGTTTGTCTTGAGCAGTTACAGCGTAGTTTTGAGAGGCTTTGCGCTTCTTCTTCTTGGATACCTCTGCATGTTCTTCCTTTGGTTCAACTTGAGCAGTCTTGTCAGTTGGTCTTGAGTCGCCCTTTCGAAACAGCTTACGCTTCCTGATGTGGGATTCAGTTAGAGTGGCAGACAGTTCAATGGCTTGTCTGACAGTAGTAGGGTTACTGCCAGTAACAATATCCTGAACTAGGTCAGGAAGACCATCCGTATATTTCTCGATCGATTTATCCACATGAGTTACCATAGCAGGGCACAAAAGGCTCAATTCTTCATAACGGTCAGTATAGGCTCGATGCTCGCCACTGTCTTGCTTCAAATCATCAAACTCCCTCTCCAAAGCTCGCAGTTCATGACGAGGGTAAAACTCCTTCATCATAAGAGCCCTAAGTTCACCCCAAGTTTGGGCTAAAGCAACCTCAGCACCACGGTCTCTCATCACCCCGTTCCACCATGTAAGAGCCCTCTTCTGAAATACACTGGAAGAAAACTCGACCTTGCGATTTTCAGGACACTGAACGTGACGGAAAGTATTCTCAATGCTCTCGAACCATTGAAGAAGCCCAGTTGCTCCCTCAGAACCACTAAACTTGAGCGGTTTAGCTGAGTTAAAATTCTTGAAATTGCATGGAGCATTGTTGTTGTTGATGGCTTGCATCATTTGAGCATAAAGATTTGGGAAGGCAGCAGCCATTTGCTGCGCGATGATTTCCGCCAGTTCGGCATTCGCCATCTGATTGTCGCGTCGAAGAGGCATTCTAAAAGAGGAAACATGAAAGGAAACGAGTGAGAGAATTTCGGTTGGTTCAGTTAACTTTCAAATTCAGTTTCAGGAAGCAGATGATTTGTCAAAAACATGGTCAACGTAGTAAAATGTGAGCTTTTACACCAACCAGAATCAGGGTTCTCAAAACAAGGATTGTTCTAATAGATTAACGAGAATAAACCATTTTTTTACCAATTTTTAACCATAGTATATAGATTGTATACGGCCTGTATACAATCTATCGTATACATTGTATACGATCGGTTAAATTTTTTTCACCTGCTGTATACGGCCGTATTAACATGGTAAAAAATTATCTGGTAATTTTTTTTCACCATAGTATACGGGCCGTATAATTGTATACGACCCGTATAAGTAGGGTAAAAAATGGTTTATTCTCTTTAATCTATTAGAACGATCCAAAAAACGAAGAACTAAGTCAATTGGTTACAGAAACCACTAACAGACATGTCGTGCATTGTTTAAATCAGAATCAGCTTCTCAAAACAAGGATCGGTCTAATAGATTAAAGAGAATAAACCCTCGTTTCTTCATCTTCAAGAACAATGATGAACAGATGAGTCTCCTCCTTCGTTCCCGATGCAACAACAAGAACAACGTCTGATTCAGATATCTATTCGGTCATCTTTCCAAACTACAACACACGATAAGTTTACACTTTATAGTGTGTGATTTGACCAGTGGATGCATGCATAAAGTTAGAAAAATACTCAAATTGAACGGACGATATGTATCAGGAAGCTCAACTTGAACGGACGATATGTATCTTCTATCATGCGACGTAAACCCCTTCTTTTAATCTATTAGAAGTATCCTTCTTTTAATCTATTAGAACGAGGCAACTTTCCTTATCACCCGAACCGGTGATTTCTTATCCATACTATTCTTCATAGCCATATTACCACTCACAAGTTGTTGATCTTTGGGTGGTGATTTACTCCCGAACAAACCATGCCCACCTTGACTAGAATAGATAAGCGTATCACTCGATCCATTTACATTCGAATACCCTGATTCAGATACACAACGGTCTCTTTGCTTCGTCCACTAGAACTATTTGTGTATGCATTCTTTTGGTCCCTAATTTCACTGCTGTGAACTTGTTCTCTATGAAATGTCCCACTTAACAAGAGACTCAACTAAAAGTTAACTAGACCCCTCAAGTTTTCATTCATAGGAGAGTTGATGCAATTTTCCAAGCATTTTAGAGAGACCTTTAAGTACGGATCCTACTGCTGCATTTGGAACAACCGGTCAAATCACACACTATAAAGTGTAAACTTATCGTGTGTTGTAATTTTAATGAAGCAATGAAGATTGAAAATGCAAACCGCTTCCGTTTTGTATACGGAAACAGTGGCTATGGGAAATACAAACCCGACACGTCTTCTGTGATGATTCGAAACATTCCGAATAACTAGCAGAAGAATCTGTTTTGGTCCACTTGTACCTCCATTCCCTAGAGAGAATACTTGTCTACGTTTGGTTTCCTCAACGAAGAACCATCAGGCATTATCTGCCCTTTTTCCTTTGGTTTTCTGGTTGATTTTGAGAAAGAGAGAGAGAGAGAGAGAGACAGGGGAGTGTGAGGGTTTTGAATTGATTCCTGCGCTCAACTGAGATAACGGACATCCATCAAGCTCAAAAAGAAAACTTGTGTTTCCCATAGTCACAAAAGATTGCGGTTTGTATTTCGCATAGCCACCGTTTCCGTAGTAAAAAACGGTTGCGGTTTGCACATTCAATCTTCAATACTTCATTAAAATGAGAAGAACCCGACACGTCTTCATGTTACGGAGAATGTTCTAGAAATTGAAGGAAAAGGAAAAGATTTGTTGAAATCGAATTTGACAACTATGACAGCTTATTAAAAGTAGCAATCACCTCCAATCATTTCCCGGTCAAATCACACAATATAAAGTTTAAAGTTATCGTGTGTTGTAGTTTGGAAAGATGACCGAATAGAGATCTGAATAACAAACTGTGGAGAACTTGGTTGTGTCGTGCACTGAACCTTCAGTTGTGTACGCAAATTCACCACCGGTTTCTACAGCACAAGCACATACACCGGTTTCCAAGTAGGGTTTAGAATGTTTGAAGGAAATGTTGGTTCAATATCAACTCATCTTTAGTAGTGTTTGTATCAGACTATTTCAGTTATGGGTAAAAAATAAAATTGTATCAGACTCTCTCCCCCTCCTGTATACATTGATTGTGGATTTAACTTGCAAGAATTGGGTCCGTCGCATGATAGAAGATACATATCGTCCGTTCAAGTTGAGCTTCCTGATGCAATTTGTTGGAATTTGTGGATTTCGGTTGGTTCAGATATCGGAAGTACTGAACAACAGAAATAACAGCTTCAGTTTCATCAACCAGCTTTGAAAACCCGACGGAATCTACGAAGAAACTGTTGGAATTTGTGGATTTCGGTTGGTTCAGAAACTTAACAAGAGAAGCAACTAAAAAAAATACAACTGATTACTCGGTCGAATAATGGCCAATAATACGTTCATTATTTTCACAGTGGTGCCAATGTCCTACTACTACTACAATCCTTCCAACGCCTGATTCCGATACGGACCCACAAGAGTTGAGCTTCCTGATCTCACAATCGTCGCTCTCGTCGGCTTCAGTTATCGTGTGTTGTAGTTTGGAAAGATGACCAAATAGAGATAACTGTGGAGAACTTGTTTGTGTCGGGTTCTTCTGCTAGTTATTCGGAATCGATAAATAACCAACACGAAGATCTCTGCGATCGCTAAGGTTTCCATCAACGGACTGATCGGTAACGTTACTCTACTTGTGCTCCGATTTATGCGGCGTGTACAGATCAACGTTTATCGACATTGTTAAAGTTGATGAAGAGTTTAGAAACCCTAGAATGATTGTGTTTTTACCGGAAAAAACGTGATACTTGAAAAAACACCATTATATACGGCCCGTATAGAGTTATACGGCCCGTATAAATGTGGTAACATCAAAAACATCCCAAAATAAATCCATTGAGCCGTATACGTTTTACAAATCGTATACCGATGTATACGCCTCGTATATCTATATACGGCCCGTATATAATAAAATCAAAAAAACATTCTCTGCACGTTTTCCTATTAAAAAACATTCTATACGGGCCGTATACACTAGGGGATGTGAAAATAAGATATAGGGGATGTGGAAACAAGACACCCCTTGTATAAATATAGAGGTGTGAAAATAAGATAACTACAAAATAGTTGGAACATTATTGTTATCCATTTAGAAAAAAAAGGTTGCAACTGGTATCCGTCAATTTGGCTTTGACTAAATCAACATGATCTTCTATTTCAATTTTCAAATTTCCATTTATCCCCCTTCTCTCTCTCTCCCACACTTTGGTTATATAATAAAAGCTGCAAAAGCCTTATAATCATGACACTACACATTGTTAACTCTCCCCTTTCTGCTGTTCAAATTTCACATCTTCTCCTTCATTAATAATAAAAAGTGTCCAACACTTTACAATCATTCTGTTCCACTTTTTTCATTTGTTATATATTTTCTTTAACTTACATAGAATAACATTTTCATAACTCTTGTTTTGAGTTTGAGTTGTTTGTGTGCAATGGGTACATGGTGGTTTGTGGTGGCTGTAGTGGTGGTTGTAATGGGTGGTGGAAGTGGTTATCCGGTGGAGGATCTGGTGGTTAGATTGCCTGGACAACCAGTTGTTGGGTTCAAACAGTATGCTGGTTATGTTGATGTGGATTTGAAGGCTGGAAGAAGTTTGTTTTATTATTTTGTTGAGGCTGATAATGATGCTCATCATAAACCATTATCTCTCTGGCTCAATGGAGGTTTGTTTGTTTCTCTCTCTCTCACTCATCAATTATTTATATATATTTGTTTATGAGATATATTGGTTTGTTTTGAAAGTCATAATTGGATGGTTTATTGGATTTTGCATGTGAAGAGGTGTGGGTGGGGTGGGTTGGGGGGGGGGGGGGGGGGGGGGTTTGTAAAGTTTTATATTAATGTTGTAACATTCAGGGGTGAAGTATAGAAGAGGCGGGTGGGGACCTCCGAACTTTTCGTTCAGTAGTGTTATATATGTAGTTTTCGTATAGAAATTTTTGGGTATATACGTTTTCGAACCCCAGGTTCTATAGAAATTTTTGGGTATATATGTTTTCGACCCCCGTCCTTCGGGTCAAGCTTCGCCACTGGTAACATTTTTTTTATCCGCAAAGAGTTCACGGATTTATTTATGTTGCCGAGTTGAGAATAATGTTATGATAGTTGGTATGTCTAAAGCGCGTTGATCGAATTTGATTATGAGTATTTGTTATTTGAAATTTGCATTTGAAATGATTTTTGGGGTAAAAGTTTGAATTAATGTTATTACATTCCGTTTTATCCGCAAAGAGTTTACGTATTTGTTTATACTAGTAGGGTGCCCGAGGAATACTTTAACTTCAGGGATAGTATTGTCTAAGATTTTAGATTGTTGGTTATTTTAACATTTTCTTTTGTTTTTATTAGGAAGTAGAAATTTATAGTGTTCCCACTTACAGCTATGAAACAAATTGTACTTTAAGAAGAAGCATGCTCTTCTTTTTTTTCTCTTTTTGGTCCTAGGGTGAAAAGCTAATAATTTTAGAAACAACTAGAGTACTTTACCATATTCTACTTATTTTATGGATAAAGTGTTTTAAGTCAATTATGTATTCAAACTAGTTTTTACCTCGCCCGCGTTGCGGGACAATAAACTGAATATTTCTCTCTCATAACATGTATGTCTGTATAGAGGGCAAAATCGTAATTATATTTTGAGCTGAAGGCGAAATCATAATTTTAAACTGAGAGTAAAATCATAATTTTGAGCAGGGGGGAATCATAATTTTATTTTGAACTGTGGGCAAAAACGTAATTTTGAGCTGAGGGCAGAATCGTAATTTTAAGGTAGAGGGAAAACCAACATTTTATTTTGAACTGGGGGCAAAACCGTAATTTTAAACGAAGGGCGAAAGCGTAATTTTAAACTGAGAAGAAAATTAAAAATGAGTTTTTGAACCGAGGGCAAAAGCGTAATTTTGAACTAGGGGCAAAATTATAATTTTATTTTGAGCTGGGGGTAAAAACGTATTTTTAAACGAAGGACGAAAGCGTAATTTTAAACTGGGAATAAAATTAAATTAAAAAAAGGTTGGTCCAATGGGGGAGTGCCAGGCAGCTGCCTGGCACTATTCCCCCGATCTTGTAAATGTATATGTAGTATAATATAATATAATGTATATGCAGTATAATATAATATAATTTGTAAGTAATTGCATATTTTATTATCATTTTTTCCATATTTTCCACTTAAAGATAATAAATAATTTCATATATGAAGCATTGGAAATAATTTATTTTGACTACCAAAGTCAATTTTCTTTGTGTTGTACACACTGTAAAATCTTTATTTTTATTTTAAAATGAACTAGTCTGTCTACAATAATTGCTAATTATAAAAAAATAAAATTTATTTATAAAACTGAAAAAAAAAAACAATATTTTTTTTGGTTTTCTTGATTTGGGTGTCTGAGTAGTTGAGGCAGTGTCTAATTAATACCGTGAGCTGGGTTGAAAAAAATTCCTTGGGATTGCTAAATTTTAATGGGCTGCATTATTTTTTCTTTAATTAAGTTCAAACTTCAAGATATAAGTTTTTTTATAAATAGTAAAAAATGACGATTTTTGCTTAACTTTGTCTTTTTCTTTAGTAATGCTGCTGTGCTTTAGCAGTATCCAGATGGCTTTCTTTAGAAAAGGTTACCTGTTGAAGTCTCATTCAGTCATTCGTGACAAAATGTCATACGTAAGTCATGGGTTTTACTACACCAGGCCTTCGGGCGGTGGGTTTCCCCTAAAGTTTGTGACGGGCTGAGTCACCAGCGTTGTCTGCTATCGCAGACATGGGTCTACTCGGAGTCTCGGATGGTCGGGCTTTGTTTGGGGTTAAAAAAATATGTATTTTTCCCTTAAACATTTTTGTTTTTCACTTAGTATTACATTGTCTGAATTACAAATTACTTCTTCTTGTTATCACTAAAAGTATCGGTTTCTAATGAAGTTCGCCTTTCAAAAAAAAAAAAAAAAGTATTGGTAATTTAATAAAACCATTATTTGATCACATTAAAGAGATCAATTATTTATTTGATTGTACATCAGTAATTTAATTAAAGTATTAATTAAAGTTGATATAAATTTGAATTCCACCATGTGTATGTATAGGCCCAGGTTGCTCATCAATGGGTGGGGGAGCCTTCACAGAGTTGGGCCCATTTTTCCCATTGGGTAATGGCAGGGGCCTGAGAAGAAATTCAAAATCATGGAACAAAGGTACAATAATGTCTGTTATGTGCATTTAACCATTTGTACTTATAACTATAAAGACAAATGGAAAATCTTTTTTTCATATAAACAAGAAGATTTTTATTCTTTATCTTTTTAAAAGATTAAAAAAAATTCAACCCATTTACTTACTGGAAAAAATAAATATTAGCATTAAAGAAACGTGTTAAACGGGCCAAACATACAGAAAGTTATGTTTTTGTTAATTGTTTTTACTTTTTAATACATAAAACATTTTAAATACTTTTATTAAAATGTTTTGGGTCACATTCACGCGACCCATGAAAACAATGACATGTTTTGATTCGTATTCAACCTGTATGACCCGCCCATTTTACCACACGTATTATTACTAAACAAAATGTTGTCTCTTGTTTTGAACTAGCGTCCAATCTTTTGTTCGTCGAGTCTCCAGCTGGCGTCGGGTGGTCATACTCGAACACAACTTCAGATTACACCACCGGGGATGCCAACACTGGTAAACATCACATTTTCCATTTACCATTTTACCCTCATTATATTAACACATATGTCTAACAATAGTTTCTCTTGTGTACAACAGCAAGGGATATGCATACTTTCTTGCTAAATTGGTACAAAAAGTTTCCATCTTTCAAATCACGCGATTTGTATCTTACAGGCGAAAGTTATGCCGGTATGTATCTAGAAAAAAGATTTAAAGAGCTCGAGCTTGGCTCGTTGGTAGTTTCTCAAGCTCGAGCTTAGCTTGTTTATTATCTATTAATTAATATATTACATAAAAATAATATAAATAATAGACTCATTTAGGCTCACGAGCTCGATAAGTGAAGCTTGGGCTCGGGCTCGTTTACTAAACGTGCATATTTTTAAGTTCGGGCTTGGCTCGTAAACAAGTTTAAATAAGCTCGGCTCGGCTCGTTTACTAGACGACTTAAATGTTATTAAATATTAATAAAAACTAATATTACAATAAGGCTTGATAAGTCTTGACGAGCTTCAGATGCCAGGCTCGAGTTCGGGCTCGATAAATAAACGAGCTTTATTTTAGGCTCAAGCTTGCCGCTTGGCTCGTTTGTACCCTTAGTTACTTGCATACAATGGGTAAAAGTTGAAGTATGTTACATACTTGCATATAATGGGAAAAAAACTGTTTTTTCTTACATTTTGGTGTCATTAACTGTACATACATTATGGTGTTACTTACATGTAGGACATTACATTCCACAACTTGCTATTGCACTTTTGGACCACAATGAACATTCCACTGGCTTCAAGTTCAACATCAAAGGAGTTGCTGTAAGATTTATAACCATTTATAGTGGTGGACTTTGCTACTTTATACTTATAGCTTTATCCTGTTCATCACTCCATTTGTTGAATCAGATTGGTAACCCGCTCCTTAAACTTGATCGCGATGTGCCAGCTGTATACGAGTACTACTGGTCCCATGGGATGATATCGGATGAAATTGGCCTTACGCTCATGAACGATTGCCTTTTTGAAGATTATACATTTGCATCACCTCATAATGAATCCGATGCATGTAACGATGCCATTTCGCAAGCAAACAACATAATCGGCGAATATATTAATAACTATGATGTGATCCTTGATGTATGCTACCCGTCTATTGTAGAACAAGAGCTTCGTTTGAAGAAAACGGTAACTATATTTTTTCTTTTCGTCCCTGAGGTTCGGCCAGTTTTGCGACTTTCGTCCAAAGGTTTGTTTTTTGTATCTGGATCCAAAATGTTTGAAATCTTGCCATTATTATCCGGTTCGTTAACTCCATCCATTTTCTCCGTTAAGTCCGGGGTATTTCCGTCCTTTTTGTTAACTTAAAGGGCAATTCGGACTTTTTTTCACTTTATGTAAAAAGACCGAATACTCCTGAAAAGGACTGAATTGCTCATCAAATTAACAAAAAAAAAAACGGAAACATTCTTGACTTAACGGAGAAAAATGGATGGAGTTAACGAGCTAGATGAAAATGGCAAGATTTCAAACCTTTTGGATCCAGTTTTGTTTTTTTGCATCTGGATCCGAAATGTTTGAAATCTTGCCATTTTCATCAGGTTCGTTAACTCCATCCATTTTCCGTTAAGTCGGGGTATTTCCGTCTTTTTTGTTAACTTATCTGGATCCGAAATGTTTGAAATCTTGCCATTTTCATCAGGTTCGTTAACTCCATCCATTTTCCGTTAAGTCGGGGTATTTCCGTCTTTTTTGTTAACTTAAAGGGCAATTTGGTCGTTTTCACTTTATGTAAAAAGACGAATACCCCTGAAAAGGACTGAATTGCCCATTAAGTTAACAAAAAAACGGAAATATCCTTGACTTAACAGAGAAAAATGGATGGAGTTAACGAGCCGGGTGAAAATGTCAAGATTTCAAACCTTTTGGATTCAGATGCAGAAAAAACAAACATTTGGACGAAAGTCGCAAAACTGATCAAACCTCATGGACGAAAATGACATTTTACTCTTTGATACATGATTTTTTTTTATTGATGATTTTATTTTGTGTGGGGTTTTAAAGGCTACCAAGATTAGCTTTGGAGTAGATGTGTGCATGAGCTATGAAAGACGGTTTTATTTTAATCTTCCTGAAGTTCAACAGGCGTTACATGCTAACCGAACAAAGTTGTCATATCCATGGAGCATGTGCAGTGGGTAAGTCGTTTGATCATATAGTATCATATTAACGCGTTCAAACGGGCTACAAAAAAACGATAACAGGTTTTTGGTTAACTAGTTTTCAGTTACTTTAGTTTTTGGTTGATTTAGGTTCAGTTTCCTCTATTTTCGGTTCGATTTTGGTTAACGAGTCAGTTATTACTCACCCTTAGACACTGTTAATCCAGTAATGTATCAACTTTTTTAATTGAATTAATTATGGCAATGCCATACTCAAATTAAAGAGAATAAAGTGCTCGTTTTTTATGGTGTAATTAAAAAAAAAAAGATATTAACGTATGTAATAGTTATGGTTAAAGATGCGAGAATTAAATTGTAATTTAGATGAGAAGATTAAAGTGTAATTAGTGTTTGAAAGACTAATTTATCCTCATTTTAGGATTGTGCCTTGTGCCTTTTGTTATATTTTTTATTTTCCTTGTAACAGAATTTTAAATTACAATGACAACGACGGAAACATCAACATTCTACCGTTGCTTAAAAGGATCATCAAAAACCGGATTCCAGTTTGGATTTTCAGGTACATTTTTCTGTTCATTAGAAAAAAAACATGTAAATATGAATCAAATAATACATTAACTTCTTAATATGTGCATATTTTATAGTGGTGACCAAGATTCTGTAGTCCCGTTGCTTGGATCACGAACGCTTGTTCGCGAATTGGCACACGATTTGCAGTTTAAGGTTACTGTTCCATATGGAGCTTGGTTTCATCAGGGCCAGGTACTTTGTTAGCCTATTCATATTCAGTTTGACTTTCATAGTCAAACAATTTAGTTTTTAGAGTAAAATGCCAAAATGGTCCCTGAGTTGATGCCACTTTTGCCACTTCAGCCTAAAAACGAAACTTTTTGTATTTGGGTCCATAAGGTTTCATTTTTGTTGCCATTTTCATCCAGCTGGCAAACTGAGTTAGAATTTTCAGTTAACTTCTCTTTTTTGTCGTTTTCCTCGTTTAATTAAAATGTATTATGGTATACAATGATGATTATACCTTTCATTTAAATGAGGAAAAGATAAAAAAGGGGAGAAATTAACAGAAAATTCTAACCCACTTTGTCAATTGGATGAAAATGGCAACAAAAATGAAATCTTAGGGACCCAAATACAAAAACTTTAATTTTTGGACTGAAGTGGCAAAAGTGACAAAACACAGGGACCATCCATGTACTTTTGGAAAAAGCCGGGGAATAAATGCGTTACAAAGTGCAAACCACACGGACCATCTATGTATTTTTCAAAAGCTAGGGACCAAATCCAAAGTTTTGGTAAACCACATGGACCATCTGTGTATTTTTCAAAAGCTTGGAACCAAATCCAAACTTTTGGTAAACCATATGGACCATCTGTGTATTTTTCAAAAGCTGGGAACCAAATCTAAAGTTTTGGTAAACTAGAAGGACCATTCGTGTACTTTACTCTAAAGATTATTAAATATATTCAGATTTAGAAACTTTTTTATTGGTAGTCCAATTTTTTATAAATCAAGATAGTTTCATTGTTTTATTCCAATATAATGAAATTCATCACACTTTTGCATCCTAATTGTTGACTGGTTTGACCAAAAAAGTCAAAATGTAAACAATTTAGTCCACTATGGTTTAGTCTGACTTTCATGGTCAAGCAAGTGACTTTTGTTTTTCAATTTCTAAACATAAATACTATATTTAGTATCTTTAGCATTTGTTAATGGTTTTCCTAGTATTGATTAGTGTATATACAAAAGTCAAAATGTGCATTTTTATGGTGTAGGTTGGAGGTTGGGTGACTGAATATGGGAACCTGTTGACTTTCGCAACGGTCAGAGGTGCGGCTCATATGGTGCCATACGCTCAGCCGTCTCGCGCTCTACATCTGTTTAGTTCATTTGTTCGCGGTTCAAGACTCCCTAACAACACCCGTCCCTCTATTGAGGATTAATGTTGGTTTTGGTTTTAGATCGAACTTGACAATATTTCAATTTCTAGTTTTCTTCACGTGGCCGAAGGCGAAATTAAAAAAAAAAAAATGGTGAGATAGGTTTTCTCAATCTTTGTAATAACGAAAATGGATTAAGAATGTTTATCATAGGCCATTTAAAGCGAAATTTGGGTGAAACCGAGCTTGTTAAATAAACTCGAGTCTAGTTTATTACACCCGTGTTCTAACTCTAAGCCAAATACACTTTGATATAGAATGTATTGTTTTATATCTTTAAAGTATGTTTATTTTGGTATCTTTCATACGACCTTGTGTTAAAACTTAAATCCTAAACTTAAAGATCGAGTGTACATGGCGTTCGAGCTCAGCTGTTTAGATTGGCACGTTAATCACACCTCTAGTGGTTGGTTAAAAATGACTTGATGATGTTTGATGCAAATCCAAAATTTATAAGATTGGAGTTAGGGTTTTGGAAAGTTTTTTAAATAGTTAAAATACATTTCATTTCATTCCATTTTATAAACAACAATTATAAACTATAAATTCTAGTTTAGATACTTTTACTATATACATTGAACAATTTACAAACAACAATTATAAACTATAAATTCTAGTTTAGATGCTTTTACTATATACATTGAATAAACAAATGATGATGCATAACAACTTCAAATATAAAGTTTGCATATACCAAAGTATATGTATAAAACCAGACCGAACCGTAAGAACTAGCTTTAAAATATCTTATCTAACGTATATATCTTATCTAACAATACGTTAGTAGAACCTATTTTAATAGTCATTTTACCAACAATATGCAAATGTAAAACCAAATAAAAGCAGGCCATTTCTAACAATGTTATAAAATCAAACATTCGTGAGGCTTGTTGTTTCAAAAAAAAAAAAATGTTTAATGATAATAAAAGAAAAGGAAATACCATCTTAATTTTGACATTACACCCTTAATTCTTGAATCAAACAACACACAATAGACATTACACCCTTAATTCTTAAATCATACATGCAATAGACATTGCACCCTTTATTCTTAATCATGTTATTTCAAACTCGCTCTTTCAAATAATAATAAGGTGGTATTGTGATGAAAAAAATTATGAAGTAACTAACATCACGATTGAATCAAACATGCTATTAACTTAAGATGAACGAAATGGACTGGAGAAGTGAAGATGCTATTTCATGTAATTGAGGTCTCGGAGATGGTCTAAAAATGAACGACTTACTAAATAAAGAGTGTAGATGGACTCGTCACTCGATTTGGAAGATGAGCAAAATCGTAGAAGGCTAAAAATGCTTATGTGAATCTGTGATTCTGTAACACCCCAATTTTCGTATGTCGTAGTATAATAAACTAATAGTGATGATTTAATGATAAAGAATGGTAAATATAGTTTTTTACCATTTTGAAAGTTAACTAAGTTACACCTGTTGGACCGGTTTGCGACCCTAAACAGTCAGTTGAGAACATTCATCTTCACATACAAAGGCGGAATCAATGCACATGAAGTTACACAACTTTTCCTTTTCAATTCCTTCTCTATTTATGCTTTCTGAATCAATTTTGACAGAGTTTGGTTACATAAAGCATGACCAGGTTCCGCTCCAACGTACATACATGAATGAACTCATCAGGTATTTATAGGGTGACAGGTTTCGCTCATATGGACTGTCATATAAGCGAAACTACCAAGTGACATATAAACGAAACTACCTGATGACCACATGAGCGGAACCATATGTACATATAAGCGAAACTACTTCTAACCTATGTACATAAAAGCGAAACCTCAACATAAAACCCTAATTTTGACTTTCAAGACCCTATGTTGACCTATCTTGACCTAAGACTTAATGTAGACATAGTCAACAGACATTCCATGCATCAACAGACTCCCCCTTGGATGTTGGCGAAGTCTTCAGCTCCGAGTCTTCAGTCTTGGTCTTTTCTCCATCTCTGTCTTTTCATCATAAACAACTCTATCTTCACAGGTTCAGAATCTTGTCCTGGCTTCATCTTCAGACTCCCCTTTGACTTGTTGATCCAGACTCCCCCTTTCACAGACTCCCCCTCTCAATATGCTAGAATCTGAGGTCTTGATCTGGTTCAAGCTTTGACATTTAGCTTCCGTGGGAATGATGAAGTTTAAAACCTGTGTCTCAAACATCAAACATTACAAACTATCTTTTCAACAATAAATCACAAACTCAATCAGTTTTAGAAATCCACTCAAGTATTCAGGTCCAAGTTAATGACCCTGATCACTCAATTAATCTACCAAGTTCAATTTAATGACCTCGGTTGATCATTTGACGAATCAAACTGATTTTGAAAACATTTTCAAATATTTTCTGAAAATAACAAGTATCAAGTTAATGAACTTGTTTTTGACTTTTCAATAAAACAAACTTCATCAAGATAAGCTCTCCTCATTCTTCAGTCCAGAATCTCCTGCATCTGCTTCAATCATCTGAGGATCCAACAATCAACTCTCCACTTTGGTTTGTAAAAAATAAAGCAGAAATAAAATCTTTTTGGATTTTATAAAGTATTCTAAACTAAGAAATGAAATACAGAAAACTTAAATTGCAGAAAGTAAACAAAGTAAACTATTTACAAACTTATTTTTGGCGAGCGTGTCAGGGAATCATATCAGCTATCAGACAAATTACAAGTACCGTTAAGCTTCATTTCATACTCAGACTTAAACAATTCACCTCGATTGTCGATATACTGATCCATCTTAAATTCTCACACAGATTTCACATTACTCAGGATACGATTTAGATGTTTTATGAACTTAGCTCATTCATGTGTCCCACCTCTTGAATATACTCCCGTATCCAGAATCCCAATATTCAATCTTACAGGTGAGTATACTACAATGATATCTGTACATAAATTAGGTAATGCGAGGGCCGAGGGATCTCAGGTCGATACTTCCGTATACGCAGAGAGATATCAGCTTCGACTTTACGGTATGTCCCCTTTAGAGGATCTTTTAGCTACAACAGCAGCGACTATCAATTTTATTGTTTCATCTGCATACTGAGGGTTTATGCTATGTTTCAAGCATTTGTGGAAAGTATTATCCAAGGACTAGGTCAGAACTTCCATTCAGCAGAAGTCCCGGAATAATACCCCAGACATCATTGAGTATAAAAACCTAGTATATCAGAATACAAGACATTTCAAACGAGATTTCAGGGGTTACCTATATATCCAAGTAGTGTTCCCCACAAATTTCCCAAGTTTGAAATTTTAGGTTTATATCCCGAATAAATCTACTAAATGTGCGAAAACCTATCGACACATCATTAGTGAGACTGTTTAACTCATTTAAACTTTACAAATCTTTAGCATACTGTAATTGTCTAGCCGATGTACTATCATTTTCCTTATATACACAAGCTCTTTTTCAGATTTTATATTGTTTTTGTATTTTTGCATTTTATCATGTTTTTGTATTTTCTGAAAATATATCTATATACATCTACTACTCCCCTTAAATACCAAAACATGTAAAAAATCGACAAACCATTGCAGATTGTTTCTCGTCTTCATCCGCAACAGTACTCTCATCAACGCCGATAATTCCATCCGACACCGAAAGAAGCTTCATACCATTTAGTTTTAACAAATATATGAACCGATTTTTATCAAAAGCTTTGGTATGTAAATCAGCTTTCTGTTCGTCAGTGTGGATTTTCTCAATTCGTATCAACTTTTTCTCAAAACAATCACGAATAAAGTGATGATGAATTTCTAAGTGTTTAGTTTTAGCGTGATGTACTGGATTCTTTGTTATATTTATTGCGGCCTCATTATCAACAAAAAGAGGTGTGTTAAGAAACTGCAAACCGTAGTCGCGCATCTGTTGCTGTATCCACAGGATCTGAGGGCAGCAACTGCTAGCAGAAACGTACTCCGCTTCACATGTAGATAGCGCCACAAACGTTTGTTTCTTACACTGCCAGGTAACCAATCTAGGTCCAAAGAACTGGCATCCTGCAGTTGTTGATTTTGAATTTACTTTGCAGCATCCGAAATCCGAATCGGAATACCCTTCGAGCGTAAAATCACCTTTCCTAGGATACCACAACCCCAATGAAGGAGCTTCTTTCAGGTAGCGCAATATCCTCTTCACAATGATCATATGCGAAGCTCTCGGGTTAGATTGATATCTTGCTGCGAGGCACGTTGGGTACATGATATCAGGACGTGAAGCAGTTAGATACATCAAAGAACCTATCATGGATCTATAAAACGTTTCATCAGCCCTGTCTCCGGTGAGATCTGGGTGAATCCCATGATTTGTTGCAAGTGGGGTAGCAGCTGGAGTAGAACTTGACATCCCAAATTTCTCTAGAATATCATGAACGTACTTTGTCTGGTGAATGATAATTCCCTCAGGAAGTTGTTCAACTTGTAGACCCAGAAAGAATTTCATCTCCCCCATTGATGACATTTCAAATTTTTGCTTCATCACTGATTCAAAATCTTTGCACAGACTTTCATTTGTTGACCCAAAAATTATATCGTCCACATAAATCTGAACTATCAGAAGATGATCGTCGACCTCTTTAGTGAAGAGAGTGGCATCCACTTTTCCACGAATGAAGCTGTTGGCTAGTAGGTGTTGAGACAAATTCTCGTACCAAGCTCTCGGGGTCTGGTGTAAACCATATAACGCTTTGTCCAATAAGTAGACCTTGTTTTTGTGGATTGGATCGGTGAAGCCCGGCGGCTGTCCGACATAAACCTCCTCTTTTACCTTCCCATAGAGAAAAGCCGATTTTACATCTAACTGATATACTTTGAAGTTTTTCCAAGATGCAAATGCTAGAAAAATTATGATTGCCTCTAGTCGTGCTACAGGAGCATAGACTTCTGTAAAATCAATCCCCTCATGTTGACTAAAGCCCTGAACAACGAGTCGAGCTTTGTTCCTTACAACAACTCCTCTGTCGTCTCTCTTACACTTAAATACCCATTTTGTATTGATTTTTCTATGACCATCCGGCAAATCAACTAACTTCCACACTCCCAACTTCTCGAATTGGCTCAATTCCTCCTGCATTGCATTAACCCAAGAATCTTCTGTAAGTGCCTCTTTGTAAGTTCTTGGTTCAACCTGCGAGATAAAACAACTCAATGAGAATTCAGTTTGCAAAGGAGCAACTGTTGTATAAAAACATGTAAGCCCTTTATCAATCTGTCTTCGAGTGCGAGCGCCTGTCTGCAATTCTCCTATGATCAACTCCTCTGGATGATATGAGAGAGTTCGCGGCATCACTTCACTTGGAAAATCTACATTGCCCTCCAGATTAGTAACATTCTGATCTGCATCTTGTTCACCAACTTGGCTTGTTTGACTTGAAACCTGAATTTGCTCCCCCTCAGAATCTGAATCACCATGATCAAAGACTGGCATGTTTTTAGCTTCTTGATTATCATTCTGATCCGACTGATTATCCTGAGCAACTTCATTCTGTTGGACATCATCATGTTCACCAGCATTACTCGGACCTGCTTCATCATCATTTGAAGTTTCCCGCGGTCGCCTCGAATACTCAGCTGGGAACCTTTGCTGAGACTCGTATTCGCGCAAAATATCCAACTCATCAAAGAAATCTTCATCATCCTCTGATTCTTCTCTTATGTCAAACGAATCCCACAGTTTGTCATAATGATAACGCCATGAATCTCCAGGATTCTGCGGCGGCATAGTATAACCTTGACATTCAACATTTCCAGCTTCAATAATCCGCTTCTCACTTGGAACGAAGACACGTCGCATCGGATTTGCATAACCAACAAATATTCCCTCAATGCACTTCGGACCAAACTTTCCATGAGGCTCTATAACAATACAGGGTGACCCGAACGGTTCTAGATACTTCAAATTTGGTTTGCGGTTATTGATTAGCTCAAAACATGTTTTGTTGAACTTTTTGACAGTGAGAACCCTGTTGAGCGTATAGCATGCGGCGGAAACAGCTTCAGCCCAAAAATTTATCGGTAACTTTGAATCTGCGAGCATAGTTCTAGCCGTCTCGATTAAGGTCCGATTTTTGCGTTCTGCGACTCCATTCTGCTGCGGAGTGTACGGAGCACTAAACTCATGCAATATACCTCTTTCATCACAAAATTCTTCCATCTTACTGTTCTTGAATTCAGTACCATTGTCACTACGAATTCTTTTGATACGCCTTTGGTACAGATTCTCAATTTTCTTGAATAACGCCATCAAACTATCAAAAGTTTCGTCTTTCGTCTTCAAGAAAGAAACCCACGAAAATCTGGAATAATCATCAGTAACGACCAAACAGTAGTAATCTCCTGTAATACTTTTGACATTCACAGGACCAAACAAATCCATGTGAAGTCTTTCCAGAGGCCTCGAAACTGAATTGACTTGCTTTGCTTTGTAGGGTGTGACTTTTTCTTCTGCTTGCCTTTAACACAGCTAATGCACTCCCCTTCCAGATGAAAACCTTTGACATGAACTCCAAGAACCAAATCATTGTGCACCAAGTGATTCATCTTCCTTAGGTGAATATGCCCCATCTTGCGGTGCCACAATCTCGATTCTTTCTCAGTTGCTTTGGACACAAAACAATGAGCCTGACCCGTGGTTGTAGTAGCTACGCTCATGTCCAACACGTACAGATCATTAACTCTCGGTGCCCTCATGATAATCCATTCCTCAGGTATTACAAATCCCGGTTTCAAGATCAAACATTCTTTATCAGTGAAGTGAGTAGTATACATCCTGTCACAGATCTGGGAGATACTCAGCAGATTGTTCTCTAGCTCAGCAATGTAATTAACTCTTTCAAACGTCACAATCCCGTTAGATAACGTTCCTTCACCTATAATCCTTCCTCCTTGATTACCCGCAAAACCTACGTAACCACCATTGATATTTCTCATATCATATAGCAACGCAGTCTTCCCTGTCATATGTCTTGAAGCTCCACTATCCATGATCCATCTGGATACAAGTTTTGGAAGATCCTGCACATAACAAACTTTGACTTAACCAACTTCAATAAAGATGCCGATTCATGCTTCGCGATCAAGGAAGCTCCGGCAATTCAAACTGTTTAGTCAAACATGGAGTCCACCCAGGCCTCATCAGCCTTAGGTGTAACCTTGACTCTCGCAATTTGAATTTTGAAGTTTTCAGCCTTAAGAGGTGGAAAATTTGCATCATAATCAATTTGAATTGAATCCTCAGAAGGTGAAATCTTTTTCTCACTTTTTGGTTTCCAAACTTGTTGAGATAATGCAACCCGCTTGTAAAATTTGTCATTTTTAGTTACCACTTTCTTTACAGGTTCATTTTTCACTTTGATATTGTCATTTTTCACACTCTTTTTCTCAACAACCATTTGTGCTTTACCCTTTTCGTCAACTTTCTTCTTTTGAATCTTCACAGTTTCAGTCTTAGGCTTCACATTGGTACACTTTCGTGCAATGTGACCAACTTGATTACATCTGAAACATGTTCGAGTATCAACAACTCGACTTGTGCCTTCAGACTGAGACTGTGAAGCTCTTTTCTCAAAGAACTCTTCATTCGATTTTGAAAAAATCTCTTTCTCTTCATCAGCAAGTGAACTAGAACTGTTCACAAACTTTTTCTTTTCAGGAAACCTCTTGTTTGGAACATTTCTTTTCTGATAATTCCTACCACCCTGATAACCACCCGACCAGTTATTTCGATTGTTATTATAAAAACGTGATGGATTAACAGATTTCTTGTAGTATGATTTATCTTTCTCAAAACTCATTTTTCTCTTTGTTTGACTCAGATTGTTCACTTCTGACAACTCAACTTCGACCAACTTGAAAACATTTGTCAATTTGTTCATATTAACATTCTCAATCGGAAACTCAGAATTCGAAAACAACTTATCTGAACCCAACATCTTGTACATGACAAGATTTGATTCTTAATTTAAGTTGTTCTTGGACTTTTGTTTCGGAATGTAGTTGTCCAAGAAACACCCATCTTCCTCAGTAGTGTCACTATCCGTTTTTAGCACATTTTCAACAACACCTTTTACAATATCATTTTGGACACTATCGTCATTGGAAGATGTGAACGTGACATCAATTGAATCCGGAAGATTCATTTCACTTTCTTCTTCAATTTCAACCAACCCTGATTGCTTTTTCGTGTAGTTATCAAGAACAGGTGGTGGAACTTGATGAAAACCCACCCCAGTTCCATCAGAGTACACATCTTCTCCTGCTTTGTCTTTCCCGATGGGTTTGGGAATAATGTGTTGCACCACAAAGCTTGCGGAGTTGTAACTTTTAAGCTTCAACTGGATTCGCTCATTTTCAATTTCAGCCTCTTGAAATTTAAGTTTCAGTTTAGCGATTTCATCCAGTTGTTGATTGATTGATTCTTCTTTTACTCTAAGCACTGCTTTTAGTTGAACGTTTTCTTTATAAGTTTTACCATTTCGATCATCATTATCTTTCATTGTGCTTTTGAGTTTTTCAAACTTCTCAGAAATCTGACGATTTTCAAGAATTAACTTTTCATTTTCTTGTTTAATTTTTCATGATCAATTTTATCATTTTCAATTTGGCTAGTTAATTCTTTTATCCGTTCAGTTGAAGCTTTAACTCTTTTGTCACGATCAAGAATTTGATTCTCAACGCTTCTGACTTTTGCTGTCAGATCATCAACTTTCTTCCCGTTGAGATACATGACTGTGTTACAAAATTTGCACTCTTTGTTGCAATTTTTGCAATCAGCATTTCCATCAATTTTCTTACCTGACACATTTGTTGACAAGTTTGAACTGACCTGGCTTTTTGACTCAGACACGGAGTTAGAATCTACCTCAAGTGCCTTAGCAGCCAGCACTTTGTCAGCCATTTTTCTGAGGTTTTCAGCAGTTAACTCCTGCGTTGTGTCAATAACCCCAGTGTCAACTTTCTTTGACTTCTCTATCTCTTGTTTCTCCTTTTTCTCTTTCTCTTCTTTCTCCTTCTCGTCTCCAGTTCCCCACCATTTATTCTACCAATACTCATCCTCATCTTTGAACTCCTTTATTATGGCTTCCAGATCAAGAGTTTTGTCATCAACTGCAATATTTCCATATGGATCAAGATAACACTCCCTGTCCGGATCCCATCTTCTCGCTCTTCTCGCTTCCAGATAGATACCAGAAATTCTAATTATTCTGTTTTCAGCCAACATTTTCCTGTATCTATACTTCTGCTCTTCAGTTCTGTTGTCTTTCCACGGAATAGGTTCATTCTTTGCCATGAAAGCGTAACCAACCGCATCCTCCTCCGGTAGAACATCTTGACTCCAATCATACCCTTCATCATCATAAATCACTGCAAGAGCTCTAGATTTCTCTTTGTTGTCTTCAACCTGCTTCAATCTAGGCGGCTCGGATTTATTCTGATGATATATTGCCTTTTTGTAGTAATCCTCTCTGAAAGGGTTCTCCGACTCATCAGCATATGCGTTTCTGCATTCTCGCTTGAAGTGACCTTTCTGCTTACACTTGAAGCATGTCACCTTGGACTTATCGAACCCCAGCTTGGTAGATGGACCACCAATTGTCTTCCTACCCGTGATTTCCATAAAACGTTGTGCTCGACGAACAACACTTGCCATACACCAACGAATGTCGATCAGCTCCATTTCCTCCGGATCAATCTGATCATAATCTTCTTTCGTCAGGTTGGTGTTGCCTATCTTCCCTGCTACTAACCCTTCATACGATTCCAACACAGATGCTAAGAAAATCATCTGTTGTTTAGCAGACACCTCGTCAAAATTATGAGCATTCTTTAAGTCTATTGCGATGTTACATTGAAAACGATTCTTTGCATCAGAATGACTTGCAGATGATGAAGATCCACTATGATAACCACTGTGATTTCCACTACTTTGATTGCTTTGACTTTCTTTGCTTGCTGTGGACACATTCTCAGCAGAAAACGCAGTCTTGGGAGAAGTTGCTTTTGGCATCATGCTTTTTGGATAATACAAATCCAAATTCTGCTGATAAGATGAGTGATTGACTTAAATGTCTTCTTCAGTTCCAACTCGTGACTCTCGAGTTTCTCAATCAACAAATCTAAAGTCAACTTTTCTGGAGCCTTGATGGTATTCTTCAGCATCAACGCATAATATCTCCAATCCATCTCGTCGGGCAACGAATCGAACAATTTGTCGATAAGCTCATCTTCAGGATATCTGATATCATGTCTTGCTAATTCCAGCTTCAGATGACCAAACATTTCTATCATTTTACAAACTGACTCGTTCTTTAAACATCCAAAAAGATCAAACTCTTTTCTAAGAAGTTTTCTTTTGTTTTTCACAATTTCCGAACTTCCTAAACATTTTGTTCCTAACTTTTTCCAGAGATCTTTTGCATTTGAATAATCGATCAATGAGATTATGTCTTCCCGAACTGACTGAAATAACAATGCCACACATTTTTGTTCAGCCACAAATGATTCAATCTCCTCAGCTGATGTTAAAGTTTCACCAATTTTGTTTCCATGATCATAACCGTTTTTCAAACTCTTCCAGCTAGAAAATGCAAATGCCATCAACCAGTCTTCAAACTTTCTCGACCACCGACTGTATTCCTCGATAGCCATTAGCTTTGGAGGTTTATTGAAGGTTCCAAAGGCACTTTCAGATTCCCAAGCTTCCGTTAACTTTTTCTTCGCATTTGGCGGGTTCTCATTCGCATTGCTAGACGAAGAATCATCGTTTCCGGAATTTCCAGCGAATGCGTACATATCGCTAAATGGGTTCAAGAAAATGTCATCCATCTTGAATGTACCTGCAAAATCAGTAAACACTTAGAAAAATTTTCACAATTTTGAACAATAGTGACAAAAGAGCGAAATATCAGCTATTGTGACTGATAAGCGAAAGTGTCAAATAAGCGAAACCACTCTTGTCTGAATGAGCGAAAATGATAAATGACCGTATGAGCGAAACTATATTTGTCCGTATGAGCAGAACTAACTTGTTCGTATGAACAGATCTAACTTGTTCGAATAAGCAAAACTATCAAGTTATTTCGAGCGAAACCTATGTATTTCGAGCGAAACCTGCGATGTCCGAATAAGCGAAATATGGTTTTCAACTGATTTATACCATTTTTAAGCCGTATTTTAAACTGATTCTTTCTAGGGTTTGTTAATTGTATGTTTTACACGTTATACTCAAAATTCAGACCATTTCAACCGTAGGAACCAGTTTAAATCGAAAAAGTATAAGAGAAAGTGAGTAGAAATGAGAGAATTTTGTCGAATCAGCTGTAGTAGTATGAACTCCTCGTCCTGAAGCTCTGATACCACTTGTTGGACCGGTTTGCGACCCTAAACAGTCAGTTGAGAACGTTCATCTTCACATACAAAGGCGGAATCAATGCACATGAAGTTGCACAGCTTTTCCTTTTCAATTCCTTCTCTATTTATGCTTTCTGAATCAATTTTGACAGAGTTTGGTTACATAAAGCATGACCAGGTTCCGCTCCAACGTACATACATGAATGAACTCATCAGGTATTTATAGGGTGACAGGTTTCGCTCATATGGACTGTCATATAAGCGAAACTACCAAGTGACATATAAGCGAAACTACCTGATGACCACATGAGCGGAACCATATGTACATATAAGCGAAACTACTTCTAACCTATGTACATAAAAGCGAAACCTCAACATAAAACCCTAATTTTGACTTTCAAGACCCTATGTTGACCTATCTTGACCTAAGACTTAATGTAGACATAGTCAACAGACATTCCATGCATCAACAACACCCCTTGTATGTGATTGAAGTTAACTAAAGAAAAGTAACCAAGTTAGTGTGAAAAATCCCTAATATGAACACACCATAAAAACTAGGGGCTGAATGTGTAAATGTAAAAAGAAATTAGATAAAAAAAAAAGAAGCCAGCCTTGTCTGGCAGTATGTTCGATCGAGAGAGAGGGAGGAGCCAAGGGAGTCAAAACCCTAACATCATAAATCTCTCAAATTGAAAGGGAAATTCGAAGGTTAATCAATGCATGAGTTATGAATGTTCATCCACTTGTTGGACCGGTTTGCGACCCTAAACAGTCAGTTGAGAACGTTCATCTTCACATACAAAGGCGGAATCAATGCACATGAAGTTGCACAGCTTTTCCTTTTCAATTCCTTCTCTATTTATGCTTTCTGAATCAATTTTGACAGAGTTTGGTTACATAAAGCATGACCAGGTTCCGCTCCAACGTACATACATGAATGAACTCATCAGGTATTTATAGGGTGACAGGTTTCGCTCATATGGACTGTCATATAAGCGAAACTACCAAGTGACATATAAGCGAAACTACCTGATGACCACATGAGCGGAACCATATGTACATATAAGCGAAACTACTTCTAACCTATATACATAAAAGCGAAACCTCAACATAAAACCCTAATTTTGACTTTCAAGACCCTATGTTGACCTATCTTGACCTAAGACTTAATGTAGACATAGTCAACAGACATTCCATGCATCAACAACACCCCTTGTATGTGATTGAAGTTAACTAAAGAAAAGTAACCAAGTTAGTGTGAAAAATCCCTAATATGAACACACCATAAAAACTAGGGGCTGAATGTGTAAATGTAAAATGAAATTAGATAAAAAAAAAAAGAAGCCAGCCTTGTCTGGCAGTATGTTCGATCGAGAGAGAGGGAGGAGCCAAGGGAGTCAAAACCCTAACATCATAAATCTCTCAAATTGAAAGGGAAATTCGAAGGTTAATCAATGCATGAGTTATGAATGTTCATCCTCTAAGTGAAATTAACATCAAGTAAGTGAAATTTCTTGATTTGATGATGTTTGATTATGTGGGTTTAGTGTAATTCGTGAATGTAATGCAAAATCTAGTATGATTAATGGTTGCTATGGTTGTTAAAACATCAAGAAATGCTAAATCTTGAATATGAGCATAGTTTAGGGCAAAACCCATTTGCATGTCAAAAGATGGTTAAGAATATTGTGAAATTCTATATGTTTGTTAGATTAATGATGATGATATTATGATGAATAGGTGATTTAGAACAATGTGTATATGCTCATAATAGTAAATTGTTAAGTTAATAGATGCTATGTTAATCAATGGATGAACTATGGAGAAAACATGCTTTAAGTACTTGTACACTATGCTTATTTGTTAGTATGCACACCAAGTGTTTGAAGAAATGCCATAGAATAATTTAGTTGCGTTATGACATAGAATTTGGATGGAATGATGTTATGGAAAGAAAATGAATGTATGCTTAATCATATAACGCCATGATCAATGAATAAATGCATAAGTAATGTAAAGCATACAAAAGCTAAAAGTGTAAGGATATGACATATAGGTCCGAAGAAGGAAGAAGGCGCAAGTCACTCGAAGTCACAAGCATCTCAAGATCGCGGTAAGTTCATATGAACTTTATGTACTCTACTTGTAGATTTATGAATGATAACATTTAGTACTATGAACTTAGTGTAAGTTTCATTGTGATTCATGATTGATTAGATGTAAAGAGTTTATATGGAGAAATGTCCAAAAGTTTATATTGTAGTAAATTTGAAATGACTCGTCTAATGGGTTGGAATGATAAGTAAAATGATCGTTGGAATGTTTGGGAATTTGACTTGTCCATAACGGGTCAAATGATGTAAGTATATTGAAAGATATAGTATGTAGCGCTTCATTACAAATGAATCGGAAAGTAGTATGATGAATGTTCCCGAAAGAGAGTGATAGTGTTAGTAAAGTAACATGTTATGTTAACGGGTCGAATAATGATACGGAAGTAAAGGATTTCAATTGTTATGTATTATGAACTAACAAGTGTTTTGTTGTTATGAATGATAAGTGAATCTCATGATTAATTGCGGCGCGCTCGGACCGAACACACACGCAACGTCGACCTTATGCGCTTCCGGTCCAAGTTGTTTATTTTGATGGGTCAACTTACCATTTTGTGTAGTAAATGTTAATTAGTAAGTGTCTAGTTTGTTAGTAAGAAGTTTGGATCCTAAACTTTTGTGTAGTTGTACAAAATGTTCATGACGAACCTTTTATGGTCTTAACTTTTGTTATGTTGGAAAGTGTCGTAGTGTTAATTAAATGGTATTGTTAAAAGCAGGGAGAAAAGTTCTTAATACGAACGGGTCATGCCAAATTTTTTGTAAAATTGTAAGGATTTTATGTTGTTGGCCGAATGAGTAAATTTTGGGCGTTTCAAGTTTGTATCAGAGCCTAGGTTTAAGGGATTTAAGCATCAAGTGCTTGAACTCAAACTGAAAGCTCGTGAGAAGTGTGTGTTTGATCCGCGACACAAAGCAAGTAAGTGTTTTAAAAGTTGAAATTTTTTGCATTACTAATAATTAGTTACGGAACGTTATGGAATGGTTACGGGATGTTGTGGAAAGATGTGGGATGAATCGGATCAGTTTGGGGGTTAGAATGGGTCAAAAGGGGGTAAAAAGCATAAAAAATCAGCCATGTACGCTGGGCGTCACCGTAAGCTACGGTGGCTACTGTAGCTTACAGTATCACCTGGGAGAAAACAGTCACCGTAAGGCAGTAGCCTAGTACCGTAAAGGAAAAAGGGGCCACCGTAAGCTACGGTGGAGGCCATTTTCAGCCAAATTTGAATATGTTGTTCTGTTTGATGTTTTTATCACACGAGAAGTATTAAAAACGTTATATTAAGACTTTAAAGAATAAGAAAAGTGATACCAAGGTATATGGGATAAAGAATACTAGGATGTTGGTTGTCGGAAACGTTGAGTTTCCAAAGAAAGTTTAAGTATGATTTAGTCGCGAGTAATTTCTTTTACGTATTGGAAAGAATGAGAGCTACGTATTACTAGCATGGTTATATGATAGAAAGGATGAATGAATGACTAAAATAAAGAATGATACGATACGATCGTCAATGACGATAAGACACGAAGTATGAATGATGAATGGAATGTGTCATGATAAAATGATGTTAAAACATGATGATAGGAAGTATGAAATGAAATTTAATGAATGTAATGAATGTTTTATGTAGATGGCTGATGTGGTGAATATAAATGATGACGATGAAGCACGCCGAAATGAAATGAGAACAATGATTGTGGAAGAAGTAGAGAAAGCGATTGAAGCTAGTATTCCTCGACTAGATCAAGAGGTGGAAGGTCAAGTATTGGGGGTAATAGATACTCTAGTAACGTCTAAGGTGGAAGAACTAAAAGAGATGATTAATGAGCTACAAACAAAGAAAAGTATTCGAAGGTGCACGTACAAGGAATTCATGGCATGTAACCCCTTGCCGTACAAAGGGGAAATTGTCCCGATAGCTTGTCAAAGATGGATTTCAAGCACCGAGGAAGTGTTTGTAAGAAGTAGATGTGAAGTGGAGGATCAAGTGATGTTTGCTACGGGCCTCCTACAACTCCAAGCAAAGGATTGGTGGGATGCACATTCGAAGGAATTGGGGGATGCCAAAGTACAAACGTTAACATGGCAAGAGTGCAAAGAGCCATTTCTGAAATATCATAGCCTACAATCCGCAATTGATAAGATTCAAGAAGACTTCTTACGACTTCGACAAAAAGACGAAACGATTGACGAAATAACGAATAAGTTCCTCGAAAGGGTGAAATTTTGTGGGGAGATAGCGGGGACTGAGAGGTTGAAGATCATACGTTATCCTGCTATGTTAAAGGCTGAATATCGGGAGTTTGTAAATCCCTCCAAGTGTGCAACGTTGAATGAATTAATCGACTGGGCAAGAGATAGGGAGATCGAGTTAAGAAGGCAAGTTGAACGGGGAGAGAAAAGGGTGGCGGAGAAGCCTACCAACACAAACCCATCGAAAAAGGCAAAATATCAAGATCAAAACAGGAAAGGGAAGACAAGTAGTGGGATTCCGACTTGCAAGACATGTGGGAAGCATCATTCGGGTGAATGTTTGTTGGGAAAGAAAGGATGCTATAAATGTGGGCAAGAGGGACATCCGTATTATAGGTGCCCCGAAAACTCGAAAGCGTGTTACAATTGTAACCAAACGGGGCACATTAAAGCGGAATGTCCGAAACTCCAACAAGGGGCAAAGAAAGAAGGAAAGAAGGATGAGTCTTCCAAGGCTCGTGGGAGGATGTTCCAGTTAACCTCGGATGAAGCTACTAAGACTAGCCCGGATGTGGTCTCAGGTATATTCTTGGTTAATTCTATGCCTATGAATGTATTATTTGATTCCGGGGCTAGTAGATCGTTTATTTCTAATGAATTGTTAGTTTATCCATCGTTTAAGCTTGAAAAGATGTTAGTACCCTTAGAAGTGGAAGTTGCTGATAGTAAAAGCTATTTGTTACATGATATTTGTAGAAACTGTAAGATCTTAATCGAAGATGAGGAATTTAGTATAGATCTTGTCCCGATGTACATGGGGGAATTTAAAGTAGTTGTAGGAATGGATTGGCTTGCCCAAAACCACGCTGAAATTCAATGTGAAAAGAAAGTCATTCATGTAGTAACCTCGGGGGGGGGGGGGGGAAACGGGTAAGTGTTCAAGGAGATAGGGTCATCAAGTCGAAATTGTGTTCTATAATCAAAGCTGTCAAACATGTGAAGAACGGAGGTAAGGCGTATCTATCTTACGTGATTGACACCAATCGAGGTGTTCCAAAGCTTAAAGACGTGAATGTAGTGAACGAATATCCGGATGTATTTCCAGAGGATTTACCTGGGCTTCCGCCCGAACGGGAAGTAGAATTCAAGATAGAGCTTAATCCGGATGCAAAACCGGTAGCTAAAGCTCCTTATCGGTAGGCCCCGACCGAAATGAAAGAATTGATGATGCAACTTCAAGAGTTGCTCGATAAGGGTTTTATTAAACCAAGTGTTTCACCATGGGGAGCGCCCGTATTATTCGTGAAGAAGAAAGATGGTTCGATGCGAATGTGCATCGACTATCGAGAGTTGAACAAGTTAGCGGTGAAGAATCGTTACCCGTTGCCCAGAATTGATGACCTATTTGACCAGCTTCAAGGGGCAAGTTGGTTTTCGAAAATCGATCTGCGGTCAGGTTACCACCAACTGCATGTACGAGAAGAAGATGTGCCAAAGACTGCGTTTCGAACGCGGTACAGACATTACGAGTTTTTAGTAATGTCCTTTGGGCTAACGAACGCACCAGCTGCATTTATGGATTTAATGAATCGAGTGTGCCGACCTATGCTTGATAAGTATGTAATCGTTTTTATTGACGATATACTAATATACTCCCGAAGTGAAGCAGAGCATGCTTCCCACCTACGTGATGTATTGGAAACGCTTCGCAAGGAAAAGTTATATGCAAAGTTCTCAAAGTATGCCTTTTGGCTTAGAGAGGTACAATTTTTGGGTCATATAATCGATGCGGATGGTGTCCATATGGACCCGTCCAAAGTAGATGCGGTAATGAATTGGGTACCCCCGAAGAATCCAAGCGAAATAAAAAGTTTTCTAGGCTTGGCTGGGTACTACGGGAGATTTATCCAAGATTTCTTCAAAATAGCCTCGCCTATGACGAAGTTAACAAAGAAAAGTGAAAAGTTTATATGGGGCGAAGAACAAGAAAAAAGTGTTTCAGACTTTAAAGGAAAAGCTCTCAAAGTCCCCAGTGTTGACATTACCGGATGGAACGGATGATTTGGTGGTGTATACTGACGCCTCTCACCAAGGTTTAGGTTGCGTGTTAATGCAAAAGGGTAAAGTCGTTGCTTATGCTTCAAGACAACTCAAGCAGCATGAAAACAATTACCCAACTCATGATCTAGAATTGGCGGCGGTCGTATTTGCCTTGAAGATATGGAGGCACTACCTATATGGGGTGAAATGTACTATTTACTCGGATCATAAAAGCCTCAAATATTTTTTCGAGAAGAAAGATCTTAATATGAGGCAACGAAGATGGTTGGAACTCATTAAGGATTACGATTGTGACATTCATTACCATCCCGGGAAGGCTAATGTAGTGGCGGACGCTCTGAGTCGAAAGGAGTACCCGCCCCCGATCCGGGTAAAATCTATGAAGATGGTAGTCACTCCTAAACTCCTTGATGAAATTCGAGAAGCTCAAACAAAATCTCTAAATGCTGATGACTCGAAGAAAGAAAGGACGAAAGGATTTATTCATTAATTGAAAGAGAATGCAAATGGTATGAAAACGAGGTATGGCCGAATCTGGATACCTCGGGAATGTGATGTGAAAGAATTACTATTGAATGAGGCTCACAAGTCTCGATACTTCGTTCATCCGGGAGCTACAAAGATGTATCGAGACTTGAGGATGAATTATTGGTGGCCGGGAATGAAAAGAGACATTGTCAAGTATGTTGCTAAATGTTTGACATGTTCTCAAGTAAAGGCCGAACACCAAAGGCCGTATGGAAAGTTGCAACCGCTGGAGATACCGGTGTGGAAGTGGGAACATGTAACAATGGACCTGGTGACTAAACTTCCTAAGACAAGAAAGAGACACGATGCTATTTGGGTAGTCGTTGACCGACTAACCAAAAGCGCACATTTCTTACCCATTCGGGAAACCTATAATTCGGAAAAGATGGCAGAAGTTTATACGAATGAGATAATATCTCGACATGGGGTTCCGGTGTCCATAGTGTCCGACCGAGATACCCGGTTCACATCTTGTTACTGGAGGAAGTTTCACGAAGAATTGGGGACCTAGTTACATATAATCACCACCTACCATCCACAAACCGATGGTCAGTCGGAACGAACTATTCAAACATTAGTCGATATGCTAAGGGTGTGTGTTATGGATTTCGGAGGAAGCTGGGATGATCATCCCAATTTTCGTATGTCGTAGTATAATAAACTAATAGTGATGATTTAATGATAAAGAATGGTAAATATAGATTTTTACCATTTTGAAAGTTAACTAAGTTACAACCCTTGTATGTGATTGAAGTTAACTAAAGAAAAGTAACCAAGTTAGTGTGAAAAATCCCTAATATGAACACACCATAAAAACTAGGGGCTGAATGTGTAAATGTAAAATGAAATTAGATAAAAAAAAAAAAGAAGCCAGCCTTGTCTGGCAGTATGTTTGATCAAGAGAGAGAGGGAGGAGCCAAGGGAGTCAAAACCCTAACATCATAAATCTCTCAAATTGAAAGGGAAATTCGAAGGTTAATCAATGCATGAGTTAGGAATGTTCATCCTCTAAGTGAAATTAACATCAAGTGAGTGAAATTTCTTGATTTGATGATGTTTGATTATGTGGGTTTAGTGTAATTCGTGAATGTAATGCAAAATCTAGTATGATTAATGGTTGCTATGGTTGTTAAAACATCAAGAAATGCTAAATCTTGAATATGAGCATAGTTTAGGGCAAAACCCATTTGCATGTCAAAAGATGGTTAAGAATATTGTGAAATTCTATATGTTTGTTAGATTAATGATGATGATATTACGATGAATAAGTGATTTAGAACAATGTGTATATGCTCATAATAGTAAATTGTTAAGTTAATAGATGCTATGTTAATCAATGGATGAACTATGGAGAAAACATGCTTTAAGTACTTGTACACTATGCTTATTTGTTAGTATGCACGCTAAGTGTTTGAAGAAATGCCATAGAATAATTTAGTTGCGTTATGACATAGAATTTGGATGAAATGATGTTATGGAATGAAAATGAATATATGCTTAATCATATAACGCCATGATCAATGAATAAATGCATAAGTAATGTAAAGCATACAAAAGCTAAAAGTGTAAGGATATGACATATAGGTCCGAAGAAGGAAGAAGGCGCAAGTCACTCGAAGTCACAAGCATCTCAAGATCGCGGTAAGTTCATATGAACTTTATGTACTCTACTTGTAGATTTATGAATGATAACATTTAGTACTATGAACTTAGTGTAAGTTTCATTGTGATTCATGATTGATTAGATGTAAAGAGTTTATATGGAGAAATGTCCAAAAGTTGATATTGTAGTAAATTTGAAATGACCCGTCTAATGGGTTGGAATGATAAGTAAAATGATTGTTGGAATGTTTGGGAATTTGACTTGTCCATAACGGGTCAAATGATGTAAGTTTATTGAAAGATATAGTATGTAGCGATTCATTACAAATGAATCGGAAAGTAGTATGATGAATGTTCCCGAAAGAGAGTGATAGTGTTAGTAAAGTAACATGTTATGTTAACGGGTCGAATAATGATACGGAAGTAAAGGATTTCAATTGTTATGTATTATGAACTAACAAGTGTTTTGTTGTTATGAATGATAGGTAAATCTCATGATTAATTGCGGCGCGCTCGGACCGAACACACACGCAACGTCGACCTTATGCGCTTCCGGTCCAAGTTGTTTATTTTGATGGGTCAACTTACCATTTTGTGTAGTAAATGTTAATTAGTAAGTGTCTAGTTTGTTAGTAAGAAGTTTGGATCCTAAACTTTTGTGTAGTTGTACAAAATGTTCATGACGAACCTTAAATGGTATTGTTAAAAGCAGGGAGAAAAGTTCTTAATACGAACGGGTCATGTCAATTTTTTTGTAAAATTGTAAGAATTTTATGTTGTTGGTCGAATGAGTAAATTTTGGGCGTTTCAGATTCAGTAGTTCACATAGGGTTTTGATTGATGTCAAAATCAAATACAAGTTTATGTCCTAAATACCTCTACTAGTAAGGGTAAATAAGGTGTATAACAATGGGGGATTAATGGAAAGTGTCACAATTTGTGTGTTTCATTGATTAACTATTCTAAAACTATTATCTTTTGTTTGATTGAGAGAACGATTATGCAACAACTTGATTTGATTTATTGAACACAATTATGAGGATTTCAAGTTTGACAAAACTCAACTTATATTGTTAACCTAGTGGAAAGTCATTAAGGATGTCTACGTGTATTATTAATCACGTAGTAGATGTGGAACCAAACTTAAAGGGTTCTATTCACAGTCACACAACACCAGTTTAATTATATGAAAACAAAGTTCCAACACAATCAAATCTTTTAAACGAAAAACCACAATTCAATCTAATCAAAACTTAAAGGGTTACATATTCAATCCCAAAACCTAGCTAGGTTAAACAAGTATCAAAGCGTTTATTACAAACCCTACACCCGAAGGAGATCACGGGTGAGATTAGCTATTTATCATCATCGTAGATTCTTCACTGGTTGTTGTGGATCTTGAAAACATCAATCAGCGTGCTTGGAACGGGTTGGAAACCTTGAAATCACCTTTGGAATGCCTAAAAACTGTTGGGGGTAAGATTAATTTCGTTTGGAAATGTTTAGGTTTAAATAGGGTAACAAAACTCTAAATTCGTAAACATAACCAACCTAGGACATGAAGTGGCACGCACAAGGCGCCAAGTGGCGCCGTCACCTAAAAATAGGGATGAGCAAATGGTACCCGGTACCGGTACCGACTTTTGACATTTTCGGTACCGGTCCGGTACGGTACCGGTAGTTACCCTCAAATACCGGTACTGGTACCGAACCATACCGTATCGGGTATTTTCGCTTCCGGTACCGGTTCAGTACCGAGCTCATCCCTACCTAAAAACTTCACAATTCCTCGCTGTTGTCCGCCCTATGTGGCGTCCCCTTTAGCTGGTTAGGGCGCAAGGTGGCACCATCACCTAACAAACCATTTTTTCATGTTCAGCTTGTCGAAACAGGGCGCATGATATATGATCAAAATGCACTCAAGTATAATAAGAATTCTCTCATTTCTCTATTTCACATTCTTTTTATATTCTTTCTATTATATTATACATATTAGATGAAGCTATTACGCTGTTGTTTCAAACTAATAATAAAGTATTAGTGGTTGAGTGGTGTTAGGATCGGAGGCTCACATGATTGTGCTAGTTTGTGTAAATTGTATAATCAATAGAGATGAACAGAGATTAAGTGCAGCGGAAATGATCACAAACTTTGTAAACACAATCAATGGAGAAAATAGTTTGATAAACAATTGCTTCTCATAGAGTCAAAGGATTTACAAATCAAAGCAAAAGATTACAGATATGCTTACAAACTAAACTCCCCCTCAGCCTAATGCCCCAAGGTTGTTTGCACATAAGATGAAAGGATTAGACATGAGGAGAAGAACCCGCTCAGTCAATCAAATGTAACAGTACAGGGTACTGTTACATTTATAGGCAAACCAAACCACTGAGGTATCTCAGCTGACGTCACCATGAAAGCGACGTCTAACAGCCTAACAACCTGTATCTACTGTCCTTACACAAACACTGCTAACCTAACCACTGACTATACATAAAACAAACAATTCACCAAACAGCTGCTCTCCCTTTATGTCAGTGCTTTACTCAAGGTTGATCAGTCCTTGACTGGGCAGTGTTTTATCATCAGTTGAAGGACCAGCAGTAGTTGTATCTGAACAGCGGATAAAGACCATCAGTTGTTATAAATCACTTTCAAGGGGAAAGCTTAATGTAAACTGCTGCTTATTATGAATCCACTGTTGTGACCTGGTTTTGGCTTTACATTATCTGTTCCTCTGGTAGGGTTCAATCCCAACAATCTCCCCCTGGAACAGATAATGCCAAAACCTGTCATTATTCTGGATCTTTATTCCTCATCAGAAGTTCCCTTGCATGTCTTTTAAATTCTTCTTCAAATTCCTTGGAACTTGTGTCATCTTCATCCCTGCACAGTGTAAGCTCAAGGAGATCTAGTTGATCTTCAACACCCAGGCCTAGTGCTTGATTCCTTGATATATGCCTCACTTCTCCATTGGTTCTTACCAGAGTCAATACATGGGTCTTTTGATCAGAGAGCCATTTTAGTATTTTTAAACCAAATGGGTTTCTTGGGAGAGATTTATTTCCTGATGAGCTGGATGCATTTGGCCTTGAGAAAAACTGTAGAGCAGTATCTTGAACTTCAGACATTCTTTTAAAAGCTTCTTCTATGACTTTGTTTGCTGCAGCTATATCTTCTGCAACTTCTTTGTCAAGCATCTCTTGTTTCTGTTGTTGATCAAGCTCACTGTCTGTGATATCTGCTGATGATGGTTTGCTTACTACTTTGACCCTTTTGGTGAGGTCTTGTAGTTTTGCTAAGTTTTCTTTATCTGAAGCCAATTTCTTGGTAGCTTCTTCAATCAGATCATCTTCTTTATGCCTTTCTTCACCAACAGTCAGCATTTCCTTCCTTTCTTTTCTCAACCTTGTAACAAAGGCTTCTGCTTTGCTGATCTGTGTTTCAAAAGTCTTGACCTGTTCCTTCAGCTTTTTGTAGTCAGACTTTTTAGGAGTGTCCCTCCTTTTCTTAAGTCTTTCATAAGCTTCGTCTGTTTGCTGCTTGGTCCATTTTGCTATGGCACTTGCAGAATCCACTCTTGCATCTACCAACTCCTGCTTCTTTCTCTTGTATTCAGAAATAAGATCAGCTATGAGCTTCCTGTATTTATTCCAATTTGAAGCTTTCTTCTTCTTTCTTGGATCATTTTTAACCTTTTCAATTCTTTTTGCCTCATGCTTTAATGCAACTATTGGCCAATCTTTGAATTCTATTTCTTCAGCAGGATAGAACTTCTCTTTCATTATGTATGCAAGATATTCCTTCCTCAATTCATTTCGTTGATCTGCTTTAGGAGATAGACTTGACATTTCCATGTTCAGATCACTTGCATATTCTTTTATTTGCTTAACCTTGTTGAGCAGGAATTCTCTTCTTTTCAAAATGGCTTCATCGCCTTGATTCTTGCATTCAATTCTGGCTCTTATCCTTGCTTGTCTTACTTTCATTTCAAGATATTCATCCATGTCTTCTGGAATTATGAAACCTATGAGAGAAGGAAATTTCCTTTTTGAAGGATCATCTTCAGTATAAAATTGTTTCATCTCATTTTTCACAGCTTCTAATTCCAGTGGATACTTAGCAGCAACAGGATCATACTTTTCATCAGTATCCTGAGTTGTTTCTCTTTTTCGTTTGTGAAGCTTAGGAGGTTGTGATGTAAGATTGGTGGGAACAGTGGAAGATGACTGACTAACAGCTGTTGAAACAACTGGTGTCTCAACATCTGTTGTCATTACAACTGCTGATATGTCAGCAGATGTCTTCTGCTTTTGAGCAGGGGATGGAAGAGGTGAGGTAGTTTTTTATGGTGGTGATGAAGGTGGTGACTCATCATCAAGGGTGAAAATCCTTCTCCTTTTTACTGTAGGAAAGGCAGATGATGTTTTGGGTGGATCAGTGGTTTGTGACAGTGATTGACTGACAGTGGTTGAAACAACTGGTGTTTCAATCACTGTTGTCATTACAGCAGATGTTGTAACATCTGCTGTCTTCTGCTTTATGGCAGGAGGCAGTAATGATGGTGTGATTGTAGATGATGGTGGTAGAGCAGTAGTTGTGGTGGTGTGTGGTAGAGTGGTGTGTGTTGAAAGTGTGTGTGTTGATGACATGGCAGCTGTTTGGCTACTGACAGCAGTTTTTGTAACTGCTGCTGTATCAGCTGTTTGGCTAACAGGTTTTGAGACCTGTTTTTCTTTTTCTTTTTCTGGCACAATATGAAGGCCATGTTCTATTCCCTTCTTCTTCATTTGCTTCATTATCTCCCCCTTTTTGGCATTATCTGCAAGGGGGTCATCAAAGAATAGTAAAGTTGAAGGAGCCTTGCCAGTGGTAGTTTGGATACTGGCCTTAATAGCCTTGATATCTGCTTGAGAGTCCTTGAACCTTGATTCCACCATGTTGGTCAGCATTTGTATTTGAATAGCATGCTTATGATCAGCCATTTGTTGCTGTTTTTCAAGCATGGGTTGGAAAATATTCCAAAGCTCATTTGCAGCAGGTGCTTGTTGTGGAGCAGGTGCTTGAGCAGGAACAGCAATGGATTGTGCTTTCTGAGCTTTTAAAATCTCTTGCACCATCTCCTTTATTTCAGAAACTGATTCTTCAAGTTTTTCCACTCTGCCCGTCAATTCCTGATATCTTGAATCATCACCCATTTTACTGGGATCATCTGAATCCCCACTAGCAGTGGTTATATTAATGTGTGATTTAGGAACAGAGTCCCAAAAAACACCCATTGATGCCCCTTGTTCTTGGTACTGGGGACTTCTTTCTTCAGCACTTGATAAACCTTTGATGGTGCCAGTGGTTAGATCCAACTCACTGGTGGTTATCGAAGCTGCTATGGAAGAAATTGCCTTCAAGGGAGTCTGATTTATGAAACAACTGGCCAACTGGAGACCTGTTGATCCACCAGTTGTAGTTGCTGCTCCACTTGAACTACCACCGAGAGTTACTTGTAACTCAGGGGGTGTAACCTCCTCAATTGTTGCTGGGATAGCAGGAGTAGTAGCATCAGACCCAGTCACCTGTGGGGGTATGCTCTCAGTGACAGGTGATAGAGAGGAACTGGTTTGTGTCTGAGCTATAGCAGCTGCATGCAACAAGGGTAGCATGGATTGTGGCATTATTATTGGTGAGGGTATGGGGGTTGAAAGAGACATGTCCTTGGGATCAGGACTGAGGAAGATGGATCCGAGTGGATTCAGAGCTTCATATTGTGGTGTCCCTGTGCTTACAACCTGATCCTTTTGTGAGGATGCAGGAGGAGTTTTAGGCATGGGTTGAGATCTTTCTTCCAACTGCTGTGAGGAAGTAGCAACAGTGGTTTGTGGTGACTTTTGTGTTGTCACAGGCATTTCCTCTGGGATCTCATCTTCCAGAGTTGCCTTTGTTTTGGGTTTGGTGGGTTTTCTGGATGGTTTTCTTTTGGTCTTTTTGGTAATGTCAGGTGTGGGTTTCAAAGCAATGGTTGTGCTGCTTTGATCACTTGGAGCAGTGGGCTCAGCAGCAGATGTCTAAGGAGCAATTGTAACTGCTAAATTCTGCTCAGGCACCCCTGCTTTTGTTTTTATAGGTGCCATCATCCTTGAAAATGTTTCTTTTGTTAAGCTTTTTATTTGACAATGAACACCTTGTTTGAGCAAATTTACATTTTCCTTTTCAAATTTTTGTTCAAAATAATAACTCAAAAATCTTGGAAAAAGTAAAAATGCTTTGCTATCAACATTTTTTATTAAGTCATTAAAGATCTCCTGGGAGTAGTTGTAGTTTTTGTTGTTTAGAATAGCATATCCCAGGCATTGAATCTTTAATGGTATTTCATTGAACGATGTTGTTTTATTAGAAACACACATCAGAAGTGTGTGAAATAAAAACCTAGGTGCAGAAGGGAAATAACCTTTTTGTAAGGTATCTACCTTTGATTCTTCTGCATATCCCCTTTTTACGAAATCAGTTTTCATCTCGGCTTTATCAAAAGAGATTTTTCCTTCTTGATCGTCCAGATTAAAGACTTCGGAGATTGATTGTGGTGTGATTTGAATCACTTTACCCTGTATCGAGGAGTTAATGGCTATGACTTTGTCGTCTTGTTTTTCAAGCGTCGCCTTTTTCCAAAACTCTCTCTGGGTTTGCAGATAGATGAGAGCATTTGATGTCAACAAAGTTTTGTACTTTGATGCAGATATTATTTCAATGATGGAGTCGAAAGTATAGTTATCTTTGGGTTTTGTGAGTAAACCCAAATAGTTGTGAGATTGTTTGTTTTTCGATGGATTCTTCGGCCGTTTGAGCGACCTCTTTTGAAGGTGGTGGTGATTTAGGTTTTGATTTTGATTTTGACTTTGATTTTGTCATTTTTGCAGAGAAGAACGAAGAACGTTTTTGAAGATTTTGAGAAGAAGGGTTGGAAACTGCTTTGAGAAGAGAATTTTGGAATTCAAATCGACAGTGTAAAACCCTGTTTGGGGTTTAGGGCAGGGTTTTATTTAGGAAAAAAAATGATCGCTGATGTGGCAGCGGTTATTACGATCTGAGGGCTAAAAACTGACCACGTGTCAAACACTGATGAAACGGATGAAGCATGGAGAACAGTTGTTTTAAGAGCCACTGACGTATCAAGCATCAGTGGTTACAACGGGAAAATTTGTGAGCAGTGGATGATTTTTACTATTAGTGGATAACATATCAGTGGATAAGACACTGATTTTGAGCATCAGTGCTTTTCAAGAAAATGAGGGATCAGTGGTTAACTTTCAGCAGTGGACAGTGTTTAGAGATCAGACGTTGGAACAAAACAGTGGTTAGGGTAAATGGTACAGATCTGAAAGACAGGTGTTTCAGCAACAGTTTTGAAGATTTTCATTCAAGGTTTTGCCACATGTCAATTTTGAAAGACAGTGGTTTAGTACCCCAGATGATGAAAACTTTTTCCTAAGGCAACTCATTTTCGTTTAATATTCAATTAAAACATGAGTACCCTAGTAATTCAAGCACAGTTTGCAATCAATTTTTGATGAAAATTTAGGAGCAAACCTGAGTATGACATGATCATGACATATGTACCATTTCCTTTTGACCCATTTATGAGGACACTAATACCATCAAAAATAAGGTATTGCATCCTGACAGGAGCTGAAACTATTGCCAACAAAAACAAGCATAAGTTCCAAATATATTATTCCAAAAAAATGAATAATATATCCTGGTTATTCGAGAAAATCCTTTGAACACAACAAAAAAAATGGTTAAAGGATTTTCTAAGAATAGTATCAAAAAGATCTGGTATAATTTCAATAGAGAATATAATCACATCACTCACAAGTTTTTGAAAAATGGTCAGTAGTTTGACAACAGTGGTAGGAAACTTTTGGAATACATTTTGACCACTGTTTGGTACCATTTTCTTTGTCAGTTGATTGCAAACCTGAGGACACATGGATAAATTTTTGAACATTTGTCTAGTCCTCTTTGGAGTTCATTCACTGGAATCAAAACCTTTTCCTGAACAGATGAATGCACATAGTTGCTTAATGACCATTATTACCCTAAACTTTGACTCATAAGTGTTTTATGTTTATACTCTTTTCTTTTGACTTCAAAAGTTTTGAGATAGACACACTTCTGAGTTTTTGTGAATTTCCTCAATGTATTTTAACATAGTTGATTTTGTCCTTTTGAGGAACTCAACCTGTTTTCAACACATAAGATTTGAATGACTAAAGTTTTAATTCCCTCTTTTTGAGTTAACAAGACATCAATGTTTTTATGAACATATCTTTTGTTATTCTGAGGTTCAGACTTTAGTATTTATGGAAAACATCACAAATTACACATCAACATTTGAAATTAATTTAGAAAATAAGAAGTAATCTCATAGTTTAACAGATATTTATTTCAGATCTAGAAACCATGAGTGTTTTGTGCTTAAATTCACTTGTTGTGTGAAATTTGTGTGTCATATGACATCTTGGTTGATGTACAGAGTTGTTGAATAACCATTTTGATCATGATTTACTCGATACTCTGTTTTTCAACTAAATACAACCAACCTTAGTATCAATGAACTTCGAGCCGAACTGTTATGTCAATTTGACTGTTAAATCGAAATTGACTGTCCAGGCTCTGATACCAATTGTTAGGATCGGAGGCTCACATGATTGTGCTAGTTTGTGTAAATTGTATAATCAATAGAGATGAACAGAGATTAAGTGCAGCGGAAATGATCACAAGCTTTGTAAACACAATCAATGGAGAAAATAGTTTGATAAACAATTGCTTCTCATAGAGTCAAAGGATTTACAAATCAAAGCAAAAGATTACAGATATGCTTACAAACTAAACTCCCCCTCAGCCTGATGCCCCAAGGTTGTTTGCACATAAGATGAAAGGATTAGACATGAGGAGAAGAACCCGCTCAGTCAATCAAATGTAACAGTACAGGGTACTGTTACATTTATAGGCAAACCAAACCACTGAGGTATCTCAGCTGACGTCACCATGAAAGCGACGTCTAACAGCCTAACAACCTGTATCTACTGTCCTTACACAAACACTGCTAACCTAACCACTGACTATACATAAAACAAACAATTCACCAAACAGCTGCTCTCCCTTTATGTCAATGCTTTACTCAAGGTTGATCAGTCCTTGACTGGGCAGTGTTTTATCATCAGTTGAAGGACCAGCAGTAGTTGTATCTGAACAGCGGATAAAGACCATCAGTTGTTATAAATCACTTTCAAGGGGAAAGCTTAATGTAAACTGCTGCTTATTATGAATCCACTGTTGTGACCTGGTTTTGGCTTTACATTATCTGTTCCTCTGGTAGGGTTCAATCCCAACAAGTGGTAAGGGAGAGACCTGCTATTCCAAGTGACCCAGGTTCAATTCTTGCCCCCGGCATTTAGTTTCTGCGGCACCTGGTGATGATGGGAGACTAGGCGAGTAGGTGACGATCGCTAGTTCGATCCTTGAACTGAGCGGGTTTTACCTCACTGCACTGTCGTGCCTACGGGCGAGTGTTCACAGGCTTCGGCCCTATGTGAGGGTTTTCCCGGTTCAGAGGTGAGTGTATCCCGATGTGGTGAATTTCATCAGTAGCTCATTTAGAGGATTCGTTTGCCTTTAAAAGATATATATGTACTTCACCAAAAATATTTCCCAAAATCACCGACAAAATATCATTTATTGTTTCCACCAAATAAGGGGGTGTTTGGCCTAGTTTTTTTAACAAAGCTTATAGCTTTTATTTATTTATTTATTTATTTTTTACAAAATAAGCTTAACTTGGTGTTTGGTTTAGCTTTTTAAGCTTATGCTTATTAGCTTATATAAGCTAATTTGAAGAAGTTTATTTGAAGATGGTTTTTTAGCTTATTTAAAGAAGCTTATTTGTGTAGGGTGTAAGTTACTCATTTGCACTCAAATGATGGTGGATTAATAATTATTGAAGCAACTTATTACTGTAACAAATTAAAGAATGGTGGATTTAACAAGTTATTAAGACGCATAATAAGAGGCAAACGGTGGATAATTAATAAGAGGCAACTTATTACTGTAACAATTTAACAACTTATTGACGCATAATTAATAAGAGGCAAATGGTGGATTTTCGGAGAAGAGGCAAGTTGGTGGATACAATTTAATACGTTGGTGGAAGATCAACTATTAATTAATTATCCATCTACATTTTTTGGTCCCTATTTAATAAGTTGGTGGAAGAAGCAAGACGTTGTTGGTGGATTAATAATACACATAAGGGCTTTAATGCCTATACACCGTAACAAGCCAACTTGTGTAGAAATTGGTGATAATTATTGAAGCAAATTAAAAGAAGCCAACTTCTCCAGGAAGCCATTCTCGTGAAAATTGCAGAAGGTTGAAGCAAATACGTATTCATTTTCTCGTCAAAATTGCAAAGGCATTAGTGGAGAGCTTTTCTCAAGCCATATGGAGAAAAGATCAACTCTTACCATCTATCTACCGTTTCTCAAACCATTAACTCTTACGTAAAAAAATCCTATTTATCAAACACCCATCTACCCATTTATCAAGCATTCAAAAAATTTGCTTGAAGTGGAGTAACACCAACCTGTGATGAAGGATTTAACAAGGCGCAACAAGAATCTTACACTCCAAATAATGGTATTGATAGTCGATGATCTAGTGACATTAATGAAATAAATGTAGACACAAGTACACAACGTAGAATATAGATGATTTATACATGAGTGCAGTATGATTGTAGGAGATCTAACCAAACCAAGATGAATGTTTATTGAATATTAATGTATTTTTGTAGAAGTTTTGCGTCATCCTCGATATAAATTAATCCAAAAATGATGGTATAACTCATAAAAACAAAGTAGATACATATAAAATATAAGTTATGTGATAATATGTAACTATGCCCCTCTTGGTCATTTTACTAACATATGCTAAATAAAAAAAAGCTAAGACAAACACTTAAAAAGAACTTAGAGTAAACTTCTTTTTTGCTCCCTGTGGTTTGGTCACTTTAACGGTTTTGTCCCAAACCTTTAAAAATAGCAATTTTCCTCCAATAGTTTGCTATGGTTTTTCCATTTTGCTCCCTGCCTCTAACTGCATCCAAATTGTCTGTTTTTCTATTTTGCTCCATGCAGAGAGCAAAATGGAAAAACTATAGCAAACTATTGGAGGAAAATGACTATTTTTAAAAGTTTGGGGCAAAACCGTTAAAGTGACCAAACCATAGGGAGCAAAACGGAAGTTTACTCAAGAACTTATTGATGCGTGTAAAGTGTCGTATAGTTTTTAATGTATATTTTAAGCCCTTTAACAGTTTTAGCCAAGTTTTAAATTTATAAAACACGATATTTACTAACACTAAACACACATATAGGCAAGTGCACCCATCGTGAGCGTAGTATAGTGTTGGTAAGATACCGAGGTCGTCCAATGACAAAAGAGCTTTTAATACCGGTTTATCCTCAACGTCTAATCAAATCAAAAATTTAGAAAAAAAAAAAGGTTTTAAACTAGAAAAATAAAACTAATTAAAATGCTGAAAAAATAAAATAAAATAAAACAGATAGTCAAGATGAATCACTTGGATCCGACTCGTGTTTAGTGTAACCTTTGATTATTTCCGCACTTTTTAAGAGATTATCTTAGTTATTGTAGTAGGCCTCTCTTCTGAACGTGACGTTACCCTCAACCCAGTAGTTTGAGTCAGCAAGGATACTGATAAGTGGTAAAATACATATATTTGTCCCGTGTACATTATGTAATTTTTGTATAGTTTTTATTTGTTTTTATTTAGTTTTAGTATTATATTATATTCTTTTGTGTTTTGCCAGGTCCTGGCGCAAATGGAGAAAAAACGAGTAATGTGGAAATGACCAGCCAGTTGGGCAGAGTGGAGTGCCAGTGACCGACGTAAAATCGCCGCATTTTCTGTGATTGGGCCGAGCCCACTATATCTATTTTATAAGCTAAAAATGGCCATAGATCATACTAACCATCACAATATATAGATAAATTCTATGATGGTTAAATATGAGTGGTAAATCTACACAAGGAAATTATGAGTGCTGTTGTGTTGTGCACAGAAAAGAATAAAAAGAAAAGGTCAAGTGAATGAAGGAAATTAGATCATGATGGGCTGAATTCAAAATATAAGTGAAATGGCAATTTTGTCTTTTGATGATCTATTAATTTCAAAGAATGTCAACGTCTCCATTTATTTTGTTTTGGGCGTGCTGGAGATGCAAAATAGGCCCATTACATGTCAGAAATTAATTGGGCCAAGCCGCACATCGGAAACGATTGGACGCAACTTATAAACAATATGAGATACATCGATTGGAGGAAGACAGTGGGCTTTGGACGCCACTTGGAGAAAAAGAAAGCCATCTATTTTTAAAAAGAAGGAACCGACTATGTGGCGCAATATATAGACATCAATATTGACGGCAACGGAGGCACGGAGGCAACATCAGAGACGCACGAAGTCAGCAAGACAAAAACGAATCTTGGAGTTCTTGGACTGCTTTGAAGGCTGATTGGAGTGGTTTAGAGCATTCGGAACGTGTGGAATCATCGGGTAACATCTTGGAAGCATTCGAGAGTGAAGATTCGGGTTTAATCGTCCTTATTCTCTCGTTTTCGTTTGTTTAAACCTTGTTGCATGATGAATTCAGTTTATACATTGATTTATATTATGTTCTTGACAATGATTTGCGGCTAAATTTTATTAACTACCTAGGCTAATGACTATATCTAAATAAAGTTTGAATCTTTACTCGATTTTTGGCGTGGTTGTGGTTGTTCTTGTATTGTAAAAGCTCCGGGAATTTAACTTGGTGCATATGCGTGTTTGACCATTGTTTTATTATTGTTTATTGCTTCATATAATCCTTGGTGACGGTCTTTATCACATAATCGGGTTGTATTAGGGTTTATTGATTTAGGTGACGGTCTTTATCACATAATAGATCATTAATCCTTTAGGGTGAAAATCTAGTAAGTAACCTTAGAAGTAATATTCGGTAATTTAATAAAATCAAATGTGCTGCTAAACTTGTCGCGGAAAGGCTCAAGGGTATTAATAGGTCTAGGTTTGGTTATAAGTCCTTAACATTCCATAGTCTATTAAACCAAGATTAAAATCCGTTGTCGCTTTAGACGTTCGCGCTGAAAGGTAGAGCGTCTTATATAGGCACTTCCAAGAAACTAGAGGACGGAAAAGAAATCTAGAAAACCGGTGAGCATAACATCCTAGGTAGTGCCACAAGAATCGCCTTGAGAGTGTTTGAGGGGCTTAGTGGTGTCTTAATAGGGTTAGGGGCTGTTTGGTAGCCTCTGAATGGTCATTAAGAGGCTACCTCTTAATGGAACCATTAAGAATTTTACCAATGAGAAAGTAGAAGAATGTGACATGTGATGATTTACCATTCAGAGGTTACCTCTTAACCATTCAGACTTGAGGTTACCTCTTATTCATTCAGAGGTTTTAAAACATTAAGAGGTAGCATCTGAATGGTCATTAAGAGGCTACCAAACAGCCCCTTAGTATCCTAAGATCCCGGTTCCACACCACAAAATCATCGAGTAGAGATCCATTATGAGTTTAGCTTACGTCTAGCCTAGGTAGTCTTCATTCATCACTGGTCAAAGTCTTCGTTAGAGTTCGTGTTAGTCATTTAGCTAATCTAGTTTTTCATTACTTGATTTCTTAGGATTTTTAGAAACCCCCCCCCCCCCCCCAATCAATAAACAAATAGTTGAGTCGTGTCAGTCTTAGTCTTTATAGAGTCTTAGCGTAATTCTTAGAGTCTCGTGGGTTCGATACTCGGACTTACTGTAGCTATACTACATTGATCGGTACACTTGCCGGTTGTGTGGTTTAGTTTTAGATCGAGTCTTAGTTTTATAAATTTAAAGCTTAGAGTGTCTAGATTTAGGTTAAATTTAGTTGTTTTTATTAGACCACTTTTAGCACATCAGATACAATCCTAAAGGGTTGGATTATTGAAAGATAATTAATTAAGTTATTAATGCATATTGTGGTAGGCCCCTCTTCTGGAGGTGACGTTACCCTCGGCTAAGTAGTCTAAGTCTGCAGGGATACAGTCATAAGTAGCCGGGTTAAAGTTTTAATAGTAGTTTACATATGAGGGGGTCAAGGAGTTCGGGCCCCCGCCATCCAATACCAGTGGGTATTGAAGGAGGTCCTACTAAAGTTGACCCAGGTCCTTGCAGGATCTATACACTGAACAAGGCAAGACTCTTACCAAACCGTTCCCTTAACCCCCGACCAGATATCCAACATACCTCCATATAGACCGTGGAGATATGAATGGTGAAAATCTTTTATTTTATATAGACACTAAAATATTGCCAAGACACCACGGACAAACGATAAGGAAGACTCACCTTCAACATAAGAAACTAGTTATTAAAGTCATTAATACATAACCAAATAAAAAGTGCGAAAAAATTAAAAATAAAAAGTATTACACTAGACACTTGTCTTCACCAAGTGATGTAAGAGACTTAGGCAAACATGGCCTTTGATTTTCAAGAACTCTTACGATCAATCTTGGATCCCGAGACTACTCACACACTCTATGATGGATGATGGATGATGGTGGTGGATGTGGGTTGTGATGGTGGTGGTGGGTGGGTGAAGTGTGAGAGAGGTGGTTTGCCAAGGGATAGTTTGCAAATGAGCCAAGCACCCCTATTTATAGCCTGCACAGAAGCCCGGACACGGCCCCGTGTCCACCCGTCTTCTCTTCCTTCATTAATGCAGTTTGTCTGCATTAGTTGACCACGACCCCGTGTGCAGAAGCGTATCTGTACTATCAAAATTTCCTCAGATTCTGCGAATCTTAGAGTTGACCACGGCCTCGTGTCCGCTGGGCACGCCCCCGTGGTGGGTGACAGAAGCTTCTACAGCTTTGTCTTTTCTGCAGACACTTGGGCACGCCCCCGTGCTCATTGAGCACGGGGCGTGTTCAGCCTTCTGTGCTCTTGTTTTGCTTGGGAAGATGCTGTTGAGGGGTCGGGCATGCCACGTTTATTCCCTTTCTTGTATTTATGTTAGATTTAGCTGCCTTTTTGCTTCTTTTGTTCATTTGAGCCCATTTAATCCTGAAAATACAAAAGGAAGACAAAAACACACTTTTTCCAACATTAGTACTAAAAAATGGTTAGTTTAATGTCACATTTGATGTAATTTATATGTTGCATTTTGCGCACATCACTTATCAACTTGTAGAATAATAATGGGTGTTAATATTCCCACACCCCTCAACTCTCTCTCTCTATGTATACATAGATTTAGAGAGAGATAGAGTGAAAACCATGTGGGAATAAGATTTAACCATATGGTAATAAGACACCCCATAATATAAGCTAGGGTGTTAATATTCCCACACCCCTCAACTCTATCTCTCTATATACATAGATATATTTAGAGAGAGATAGAGTGAAAACCATAATATAAGCTAGGGTGTTAATATCTCTCTCTGTAAGCTAACTCAAACACCTAAAAAAAAGCTTATCAAATGATTAAAAATAAGCTACAAACTAGGGATGAGCAAAATGGACCCGGTACCGGTACCGAACCGAATTTACTGAACCGGGTACCTTTTCGGTACCGATTCGGTACCGACTTTTAACATTTTCGGTACCGGTCCGGTACGGTACCGGTTTTTACCCTCAAATACCGGTACCGAACCGTACCGAACCAGGTATATTCGGTACCGGTACCCACTTTTGAGGATTTTCGGTACCGGTTCTTTCGGTACCAGTACCGGACGGTACCGAGCTCATCCCTACTACAAACTACTGCATAAGCCAATAAATAAAAGCTACCCCAAACACCCCCCTAAATAGTTTATCTTCTCGATCTCAAGCAACCACCATTAAAAATGATTAAAATACACCAGTTGACAAAACATCAAGATTAAGATTCAAACCAACAATTTTCGCTTCAACTTTACTCTTTACTCTCCGATCTTGCATCAATCAATGGCCACTCTTTCTGCAGACCCACTGCTTGTTTCACATCAATGGTTCTAGGGTTTCATTCAGGTGCTCATTCTCTGTTATTATTATTACAAAGATTTGACCTTTAGAAAAATCAAATGGTCAATAGTGTATATTGGAGTTCCTTTAGGTCTTTAATCTTGAAATGGGTATATAGAAAAAGATCCATTTTTAGGTCATTCAACAAGTTAAATGTGATTAGTTCTTGTTTATTCATTGTGTTAACTATAATCTATGGGTATATAAACTTATTCAAAGCTGTTCCACATGTAATTGTTGAAGAACAAATTAGCATAAGTTCAAAAGATTCTAATGAACCTTGTGATCTTTATGATGGAACTTGGGTTCTTGATGAAGGGTACCCTTTATACAATGCATCTCAATGCCCTTTTGCCGAAACTAGTTTTAATTGTTTAGCAAACGGTCGAAAAGACAACGGGTATCTTAAGTGGCGATGGAAGCCGAATAATTGCGAGATTTCGAGGTTTGATGTTGGTGTTGTGTTGGAAAAGCTTCGTGGGAAGCGGGTTGTGTTTGTCGGTGATTCGTTGAGTAGGACTCAATGGGAGTCGATGATTTGTATGCTTATGAACGGTGTGGATGATAAGACGAGTGTTTATGAGGTTAATGGGAATAAGATAAGTAAGAAGATTAGGTATTTGGGTGTGAGGTTTAGTTCGTATAATTTTACGGTTGAGTTTTATAGGTCGGTTTTTTTGGTGCAAATTGGCTCGGTTCCGAGACATTCACCGAAGAGGGTTAGGTCGACGGTTAAACTCGATGAGTTGGATAATGTTAGTTCGAAGTGGATTGATTCTGATGTTCTTGTGTTTAATACGGGTCATTGGTGGAATCGCGCAAAGCTTTTTGAAATGTAAGTTTTCTTATGTATTTAGCGTGATTTCTTGTTGATTATTGATGAATTTGACCCTCTTATCTTTGACTTATGTTGTTTTTTTGCTGCTTCTTATCGTTAAAATGGCAAATTTGATGAACTGATATGGTGTTTTCATAACAAAATCTATCTGTCACATACTTTTATATTATCAGTGACGATGTCCGTACGTATTTTTATCCAATCAAGATGGTAAACCATAAATCTAATCATCAAATGGATTGATAGTACTAGAGGTAGTATAATTAAGCGAGTTGGGTTGCGGGTTAAAGCATGTAACTTTTTGGTTCACACAGAAAAGGGTCGGGTCAGGATGGATACACCAGAAACACAATTTGTACAAGATTGTCGTATTTTTATAAGTGGCTATTGCATCAGTATCTTAAAAAATTTAATATTATAGCGGTCATAATATGATTTGAATAAAATGATTAGGAGGTTTTATGCATTAAAAGTACTCTTTGAGACCCGTTTGACCCATTTCCTTATTTACAGATTTTAACAGGTTTTAAGGATGTATATACTTTCACATGTGAAATCTGAAGGAAAGTTAAACTGTTAAACGTTCGGTAATACATAAAACCTTCTTAACCATTTTATTCAAATAAGTAGAATTACTATTTAAATAACATATTTTTTGTTATCGTAATAGAGACACCAATTATACATGAGAATTTCAGGCAAATATTGTTCTGAGTCAACCCAATTCGATCTGAACCCATAAATCATCCGTTCTACCCCTTTTGAGTTTTGCTATCTCTAGTTAACATGATTTTTTTTGTGAAATGCTATAATGGAAATTGGAATATATCTGAATATAAATTTGCGACAGGGGCTGTTATTTTAAGGTCAATGGAAGGCTAAAACTTGGAATGTCAACAATGGCTGCATATACAACAGCGTTAAACACGTGGGCTTCATGGGTCGAAAATATGATTGATACAGACCGGACCCGTGTGTTTTTTAGGACTTTTGAGGGCAGTCATTGGAGGTGAGTTACCATATAGTTTAATTTAAACCACCATGAATCGCTTCTTGCTCTTATAATGTACGTTTTGACATTCGTGGTCAAAGTTGAATTGATTGTTTTGACTTTGACCTTAAAAGACTCCTTTTCTTGAATGCAAAGTAGTAAATGTTACTAATAACATCTTTTTACGTTTACAGCGGCCCAAAGGGTCACACTTGCAAAGTCACTGAAAATCCCTTGGCTCAAAGCAAGAGCGAATACAGTGAATACAGAAGTCAATTCTCAGATATTATAAGAGAAGTGGTGAATAACATGACGGTTCCTGTAACAGCAATGCATGTGACCCCCATGGGATCGTACCGTAGTGATGCACACGTTGGCACCTGGAGTGATAATCCAACGGTTCCTGATTGTAGCCATTGGTGCTTACCCGGGGTCCCTGATGCATGGAATGAAATCCTGTTTTCATACTTATGAAATTGTAAGTTGACTTTTTGTCTCTTTTGAGGTCAAATCTTGTTAATTTCAAATCCAAATTAGATATATCTCTTATAAATTTATAACTTTTTAAATAAACTAGTAGTTTTAATGGATAAATCTAGTGGGCTAATGACCACCACATGAATGAATGGCCCATCAACATCCTCTTGAATCGATGGCATATTATTATTTTGTGCCACAACTTAATTAGACTTTGCATCCATGGAATCCACATTTTCAGGGATCTCGAGCTTATCAATAAAAGTTGCTACTTTTTTTTAATAGAACTAGCGGGTTACCATACCACCCGCGCTTTGCAGCGGGTTCGAAACGTAGATAAAAATAAGCAAACCGCGAGAGGTAAAGTTGTTTGATGTTTAAGTTAAGGGGTTAAACATGCCATTATTAGAGTTGAGGGGCTAAAGGTGTTAATTATTAAAGTTGAGGGGCTAAAGTTGTTTCTTATTAAAGCTGAGTGGCTAAAGTTATTTGATGTAGTTAAGGGGCTAAACATGTCATTATTAAAGTTAAGGGGCGAAACATGTCATTAATATAGTTTAGGGGCTAAAGTTGTTTATTATCAAAGTTGAGGGGATTAAGTTGTTTTAGTAAAGGGGTTAAATTTGTTATTACCAAGTTGAAGGGCTAAACATGTCATTATTAAAGTTGAGGGGCTAAAGTTGGTTGATTCCAAAGTTGAGGGGCCAAAGTTGGTTGATGTGACAAAATAACATATTTGTAATATATATAATATAATGTTTGATGTGACTTTCATAAATTAAATTGTGCAACTTTATTTACAGTCATATCCAGATTTCAAGCTTGAGAAGTTGAACTCTCTGCGCGAACGGCATCAGCAGGCGTTTGATCCAAGTTTTTTCCGACTTTTTCGTTCTTCGTGCACTCATCTTGTTCATCGATATGCAAATCATCGTCAACTGTAATCGAAACAGCTTCCGTGCCATTTGGGCCTTTCACAACATTCTTTCTCACTTTTAAATGCTCATCAACATGCACCATTTCGTCTTTGTTAGTCGTCTTGCTGCATTTCGCTGTGTTCATGATGAAACACCAAGCAACTAAAGCAAGTCCCGCGAAGAAAATGCAGCCAAACGAGACAAAAACGACAACTATGACGGTCATTGTTGAGATTTCTCTATAGTTAGTTGATGAGTTTGGTTAAATTTGTATGTTTTTTGAGATGGGTTTGATGTGAAAAATAGCTTTGAAGGTTGATTATTTGTAGTATAGCCAGTGAAAGGTGGGATATGACTTTCATGTTTTAAGAAACTTGACTTGACTCTCATATTAAGCAAGCAAGTTTGAGTATTGTAAAACACTTCTCACATGTTTAGAAGCCTCATTTCATTTCATTGTATTGTATTTATTTATGTTTATTATGTATATTGTTCTGATCAACTTATGGATTGTTATTTTTCTCAAACTATGGATTCTTATTATTCTCAAACTATGGATTATTATTTTATTTAAACCCTCATTACATTATAAGCCTATTTTAGTTAAGAACATATTCTAAAGACTGTTATTCTAGTAACGGTGCTTTAATCCTTTGCGGTGCCACAATACGTGGTAAGACTGCCTCGGGTTCTTTATCAGATGTCTCGTTTTTAAATCTTGCTTCCATTGGTATGTGTCTTCCTTGTGTTTTACCTTGTTACAGTGACGGACCTAATAATTATTTTACTGGTATCACCATGCTTATGTCTTCGAATTTCTTTCAACTTGGGGATATTTACCATAATCCCAACAATAACGCAAACTTTAAATCATGAAATACACTCAATGTTTCGATCTGACTCATACAAAAACCTTAAAACAACCTCAAAACTTCTCACTGTTCTTTTTTGGGCTTACTGTGATATCGTCCGAAAGCCTATATAACAGATAAAAACTAGTTATACCAACACAATTTCTTAACACACCTTGACTTTTTTTTTGAAGAAAAATGAGCTGCAAAAATGGACATCCAAATCTTTGGAGGTGTCTTACAATACAAACAATCTACAACTCTACAACCTTAGCATTGTCTTAAAGACAAGTTTCTTGAAACTTCAAAGATATGTATTATATCCTACCAAAATTTCCACAACCTTTCTCTACTACAAATACCAATCCACTTCATTTCATTTCTCACACCAAACCAACCTCAAAAACCAACAAAGTTTAATTAACCACTCTCATCAAAAAGATTCAATGAAGACTGTCATATTCGTCGTTTTTATTTCGCTTGGATGTGTTTTCTTTCTTGCACCCATAGTGATTACTTTGTGTTACTTCATGAAGAAATGGAAATGCAACAAAAGTGTTGAAAAAAATGAAATGGTACATGTTGATGAGCATAGGAAGATGAGTGAGAACATTTTTCAGGGTCCAAATGGCAACAAAACTGTGGCTATCACCATTGATGATGACTTGCATGTTCATGGAGAAGAAGAGGTCACCAAGAATGAGAAGATTGGGAAAGGTGATTATTCAACTTCTAAAGTTTGAAGTTGTATGTGATTGTATTAATTAATTGTTTAATATTGTGCCAATGTGTTAAGAATGAAATAAATTAAATGTTGGAAGAAGCATTTTATGCAAGTCTTTTATATATATGGACATGTATAATCCATCATCATCATCATCATACTCATTAAATTCCACCAATGGCAAAGCCAAGGTAGGATCTGAGGAGGGTAAGATGTAGACAGTCTTACCTCTACTCCGTAGGAATAGAGAGACTGCTTCCAGTGAGACCCCCGGCTCGATGGTAGTTTTGCATCAAGCTTTGGACATAAGGCATATAACACTCGGCAATTAAGACAAAGGCCAATTAGTCCATGTATTCCCTTGTCTTTCGGCTATCAACGCCACCACATGATGCATGATTAACCATCCCCTCTTTTTAATATTATTTTCATGAAATTAGTAAAATAACGTTAAAATTAGTCACTTTCACTTTTGCCCCCCGAGCGCCCATACATATATACATTATATGCGTATACCGCAAGCGGGGCATATGTACATGTGTAATCCATAGAGAGTAAATAACTGAAAATGCAACTGAATCAAGAACCAAATATAGGAGAAAGGTGAGAAGCAAATTAACTCATCATCAATCACAAAATGGTTGTAAAAAAGCATATACAAACGTTTTAGCATTACTTAATGGTCAAAATTGTTTTTTACAATCATAATCAAATAAATGGATCGAAATACTTACGAATCGGCAAATATGAATGGTGACGTAGACATAAAATATCAGCCGATGACCTTTTGGTCTAGTTGCAGCAGGTGTTTATCTCCACCAAAGTGATACGGTTTGAGTCGCACTAAACGAGCATTAGGTGGATTTTAGGTGTGTTCGCCTTTAGAAAATAAAAAATATCATGACTGTGCAAAGAAAATATTAATAAAAAATGAACTTTTTGTTATGGTTGTTGTTGTTGATTATAACCCATTTGTTGTGGAGGATACGCGTATCCTCCTGGTGGATACCAGGCGGCCCCAGTACCATATTGGCCGCCTGGGCCGGGGTAGTTTACATACCCCGGTGTCTGATGGTAAGCCGGAACATTCCCTTGCTGATTATTCACATATGTCGTTGGAGGATGAGAACTACTCGTTTTTCCAGCGGCATCTCCACCATGAGAAACCTTTTCTCTCCGGAGCGAAAACGTAAACGTACCAACGGGTTTTCCTCTCATGGTCTGCACCTGATAATCAACGACATGCTCCGAACCACCGGAGTTTGACTCGAGGAGATCACTAACCGGGATCGACACCTCACCGATGTCCTTATCACCCCATATCCGGTGTTGCCGGAGGACAAACAGGAGGGTGGCAGTACCAACAGCCGACTCATCCACCGGAAACTTGATCCGGTGGTTCCATTTAGGGTTCCTGCCACGCGATGAATGCGTCTTCTTTTCGACGACTGAATTTCCATTTATCAAGGACACAACTACGTACACTTTCATCCTAAAGAACAAGAAGATGTTTTTAAGGCCACTGGCGGAGATGACAGTGATGTCTAAAGGACTATGATTATCCATGGTTTTGTTTCTTGAGTTTGTTCATATGTTGGTTGCATGCATGTAAAAGAACAAGAAACATTGTTGCTAACTTGGGTTTGTTGTGAGGTAAGGTTGTAGGTAACTTTGGGGTTGTTTGACACGGCAGAAGTGGTGGTGCTACGGTGGATAACTGCGGCGGAGTTGGTGGTCCTATGGCAGCTAGGATTATGGAGGAGTTGTTGCAAGTTACCGGAGAAGGGTAGGGAGATTATGAGAGAGGATATTAGTTATGAAGGATGGAAGAGAGGGATTAGCGGATCACCATTGCATATACATCTTAATTTACATGCACAAAATTTAATGTTACAATAGTGAATGTTGTTGAACTCTAAAAATATGTTCCAATATGTGGAACATAATCTTGAGATTGGATATAAATTTGTTACATTTTTGTGTTATATAAATAGTAATTAATCTGATAAATTGATAAGTAACATAAATAAGCAAATGTGGATTGAATTGTCATTGGATGAATACCTTCTTATTATAATTTTTTTTTGAATGAAAAATTTGGATTACTGACGGACTATCGGGTATTATCGTGTCACGAGTGGAATCGTCGATCATATACATCTCCACTAGGCTATAATGCATTAATGCCTATACATAAATTCAGAAAAAACCCCAATAAATCTGAAAAAAACCTATTGTGGGTCTTATCCCAAATCTAAAATTCTACTAGGCTATAATGTGATAGTCATCGATGTATACAATGCTTCTATGTTCTCCTTTTCTACTAGTTTTTTTTTTTTTTAAATAATTAGGGGTGCATGATAACTCAATAAAATTCAATTTAATATCTGTTTGGTTTGTAGAATTAGTTGGATTTTGAAAATGAATTTACAATGTTTGGTTGAAGAATGGGAAGAAAATGATACTAAATTTAAATTTGTTAAATAAGTACATGATCAAACATTTCTTTAAAATAATGACAGAATTTAATTTAAATACTCTTAATAAGCAAGATTTTTAGGCATATGAGGTTATACCTTATGTTTTGAGAGTTTTTTTTTATGAAAAAAACAATTTGGTTTTTTACTTTTAATCCAAAGGTTTTTACCTTTTGCAATTTTCACCCTACACATTTTTTTTAATTTTAACCCAAAACTTTTAATTATTTGCAATATAACCTCACAACTTTTTTACTTTCAACATTTATTCCCTATACTTTTCATCTTTCGCAAATTCCCATTTTACGTTTCGTTCTATTTTTTTCAAGTTAATACGACGCAATGTAGTTATGTGGTTCAACGTTTTTATGTTTCGTTCAAAATTTTGCGAGTTAACATGGCGCAACGTGCATGTGTGGTTCAACGTTTTTACGTCTAATTTTCCTATTTGATAGGTTTGTCGCAACGCGCAGGTCCTAGGTCGAGTCAGTGTTGGTGGTCGTTGGCGGTGGTGTGACATTGGTATTATTTGGCATGGTTTTACGCCCAGCCGCAACGCGGGGTGCTTAATTCTAGTTCAACCAAAATAGTTGGAATCGTCATCTTCATCGCTAGCGTCACTACCACCATAGATGTAGTCAACCTATCACCCACATCGTCCCCACCGTGGCCACCACCCCCATCCCCACTGCCATCATCACATCCGCTACCACTACCACCACCATTTTCGTCGCCACTTTGCAACCATCGTTGCCATCATGTTAGCCATCACCACCTTTACCAACATGGGAACCACACAACATTCCAAGTTTTTTTAACATCTTTACAAACAAAACATGTTTATTTTGGTAAACAAAATGGATTAAGAAAGTTCCAGATTCGTCAAATTCCAATTCCTTAGACAAATTTTGTTTTTGTCAAATTCAGGGGCGCCCCTCTTAATTTTTTATAGGCAAAAATCTCGATTGCACCCCTATAAAGTTTGGTTGAACCCTTGTTCGCACACCCATAAAATAATTTATGGGTTCGCCACTGATCAAATCTACTTCCTTTAAGATAAACTTAAAGAACAAAAAAAAACTCATAGTGTTGGTGTTGGGTTATAAAATAACAGTATAACTGTGTTTGTGTGCGCACACATAAAACAACAAACGTAGCCTACAACTTATTGTCTCAAGTCAAGTGCATTCTATCCTTAAAGCAATTTCTCATTCAATATTGGACATATGGGAACCTCTTTTTTTTTTTTAATAATAAGCTGCTAGCAGCATTATGCATAAGGTTTCATGGCAAAGTTCTTCACAAGAAAAAAAAAGGGTAAGTAGTATCTTTTGTATAAAACGTACTTCATGGTGGAAAGTCGATCGAGCTACTGAGTTATCAAGGATATAAAATGATAAACAATCCATTATGTCTACGTCAAATTCACTAAGTTCCATAGGCATTAGGTCTATAGGGATAACATGGTTGTTTAAGCTTATTTTACAATTCTTAACAATGTCAACTATCTCTTTTTGACTTCCATCGGCTATTTCTACTGTAAAAGTATGATCTAGGCTTTGGGATACCTAGTTCAAGTAAGGTCTAAAGGTAGTTGACACTAGACTCTTATTTGCACCAGTATCAAATAATCCACGGGCATAAACATCATTTACGAGATACGTACCAGTGATAACATCTGGAATGGTCTTGTTTTTCTCTGTGGTGAGTACAAATGCACGCCCCTTTGGTATATTTGGTTGTGTTCTATCATTCCTTTTGAGTTTGGGACATTCAGGTCTCATGTGGTTGGGATCACCACACTTAAAGCATCTCCCCTTCTCCTTGCACTCTTAGAGGGTATGCCCAATCTTTTTACAGTTGGGATACTTCTGGAGGCAGCATGTCCCATAATGAGGTTTATTGCAGGTTTGGTAGAAAGGCACTCCATTTGGCCTTTTGAAATTAAAACTTTTATTGTTCTCTTTCCTTTATTCCCATTTTCTCTTTGATGCAAGAGATTCGGGTTGTTGCAGAGTCATCTCGGCAACCATGATGGCACCAACTTCAACTGTTTCTTGAAAGGTCTTGGGGGATTTGGATTTGATAAACACCCTCATTTCGGAGGGTAGACCCCAGATAAACCTATTGATCAATTGTTCCTCAATTATGGCTAAATATGAAACCAATCGAGATATGTCGTTGAAACGAGTAACATACTCTCGGTATGTTTTAAAATTTATAAAACGACATCATCTATATGCTGGTGAGCTCATGTTATACAATTTACAAAATAAACACACTGACAATTATGCGTACATAATATGGGTTATGACTACCGTACTGGCTGTCCCAAAACCATTGTACAACTGACACACTAACCCCCAGTAGTGTCACCACATCCATCATGCAGGTATGGAATCCGTTACTGAGTGTATGGTCACCCCTTGCCTTATTACAGATTTTCGTATGTATCCATTAAGCACATAAGGATCCTTTATACCCCCACAGATATACGCATATTGCAACATTCTCAGTTATCACCAGTTTGGAGACAACGAGTATACTATCACAGTATTATAAACAAACATGATAACTCAACTGTTTAAGAGTTGCTTAACAGCTGCTAGTACGATTGGGTAATATCTCATAGTCCTGACACAATTACATAAACCTAGGTTAGGTAACGGTACACCTAACTAGTCCTTATCATGGTTGGATATCGGTTAACGCTTCCTTGTTTAAGCATGGTTGATCAATCCATGCCTAACTAAGGCTAGGCTACCCAATACCCGCCTCTGAAAATAACCCTAATACCTAAAAATAAATCTACTAACACTACTACGAATAATAATACTAATATTAACTATTATAATAAATAGCTAAATATAAACTTAAACAAGAACATACCTTAAAACTATCTATGAACAATTGATGTAAAGTCTTCCTACTTGCTCCTACTCATACTCCAAAAACGATTACTAACATGGGCGGCTATGATGGTGTGCAGGGAGGACTTCCGCACAAGGCCCGTAATTTCGAGGGGCACGCGATTATAAAAAAAAATCCGACATATATATGTTATTTTTTTTAAATAGTAAACAAACACATACCAATTCCAATATAGAATTTAGCCCACTTAGCATTAGGTTTATTAAGCCCAATACTAATTATATATTTTTTTTTTAAAAGACTAATAAAACATTATGGGAGGGCACATTTTTTCGAGTTCGAACAGGATACGTGAATTCTCAAAGACGCATCTGATTACTAATAACACCCAACAAGGTATTGTGAATTCAAGATTATCTTATACTAGAGCATTTTCGTCTATATGCTTCTATTTATACAAAAAGAGGAAGCTGCTTAATGTTTGTCACTGGTTCGATGTGTGATGCAAGTGACGAGCTTGCTAACTAGCTTGCTCACTTCACGTAACTCAGTTTCTATTATGTTATAATTAAACATTATTATATTATAATAATTAATCAAACTCCTTCACTCGTTTATCTCTTATAACTTTTAAAATATGATATTTTATAACATTACAAATATACTGGTAAGACGAGCTTATTTTTCTCTACGTTTTGACCTAAGTTTCGTTGAAAACGGAGCAGTGTCAAGTATAATATATTTTGTTATAATTATTAAACGGTCTCGTATAATACTAAATGCTCATCTAGATATTTCAAACAATCATTCTACTCGTTGAACAATATATGAAATATAAATTACATATTTCATATATTTATGACGAGTACATTAAGGTTCTAAGTTTTACACCTAGATATTGAGGCCTCACCTCAAAAGCTCTTCCATTATGACTGTAACATCAAGCCTCTCGTACCACCAATATTGTACGCGTTGTCCCTTATGGGTTGCCAATCCAAAAACTCACATATCTGTTTTTGGTTTCCCTGCTGGATACTTCCCAGGAGGTCACGCATCCTTGTACTACTCCTAACTGAGCACGCTTAATTGTGGAGTTTTCATGTGCTCCATAGCCAATTAAGCCCAAAACGCGTTGGTGATTTTAGAGGCAGGACATTTCTTATGAACCAAGAATCTCTCCTGTCCATGACCAATATGGGATATGCCTAAATTGTTACACTGGTCCATAGTATTAATCTTCTCGGTATCGGTGTCGTTACAATGACCAGCTGGTGTTTTTATAGCCAACGAATTCGGTACTATAATAGGTCGGTAGTGACTTTCAACTCCTTGAATGAGGGCTCTATGAATTACCTATCGAACACCATCAACAAACTGCAACTGATCACCCCAACACGATTGTTGATTCTCTAATTTCCAGCATTGACCCATGGAGTCCTATGTTGAACTCGGTTGTTATAAGGGTATGGACCTAGGATGCGGTTCTCTGATTATCCTGTTGTGAGGTGGGTATTCTTGATCCATGTTGTAACCATCCTGATTATCCCATTCGTCATACCCATAATCAACATACCTTCCATCATACTAGTTTTGATTATTTCATCACAACTGGTTTCCCATGTATGAATACTTCCTTCTCTGTATTGTAAACCCTCATCATACTCGTGTTGATCTTGTGGCTGGTTAAGATGGACAATTAACCCTTATTGAACTGATTGGTTCCCTGGTTGGTTTTGTGGTGTTGGGTTAAACTGTTGGATTCAACACAAACTGCTACAGACCGATGCACCATTTGCATAGTTTTCCTTTATATGTTAAGACAAAAAAATGCCTCACGTGTATACTTCATCTCATTGATTCAATGTTATATTAATCTCTCATAGTGCTTTAGAATCAAGCATTTTAACTCATAAAAATCGACACCACTTCCACCTTCAAATAGGTAGACTGTCTCAAGAATGTTTTCATAACTAAAACTCGCTAACATACTATACGTTATAAGTCCATTAAGTATATTTAAATTCGAAATGGATAAACATTGTAGTACTTTAGTCATGTTTGCATGATTTATTTTCCACCTGAACTTGTGACTTGGTGTATAACCAAGTGTCAAGACTTCCATTGTAAGTGACTATGTATGTGGGCTTGTTCCCATCTTTGCTCGATTAGTGATATGTGGTTAAAAACTGATGCTCGTTATCGTATAACTTGATGTTTTTACGTAAGTTTTAATTTCGGATAGCCTACTTTTAATCAAAAATGTGTTTTGTAGGTTTGATGGAGTTTAAGGAGCTTTTCAGGAGCTTTACGAGTAATCGGGTCGAAAACCGAAGCACCGGGATGCGTTACGGGTCAACTGGGAGTAGAAGATGCAAAAAACGGAGATCTCACAAATGAGAGCCCGTCGCCGACGGGGTTCAGGCCGTTGGCGACGCCTTCTTAAAATGCCCGTCAGCCAGAAATCTCTGTATCCAGCAATACAAGCCGTCGGCCACCTTTCTGTTTTTGGGAGCCCGTCGGCGACGGGGTGGGACCCGTCGGCGATGGGTAGCAGAACTCCGATACGCGAATTTTGGGTCTTGTTAGCAAAAACTCGATTTCTATTGGTGGGGAGCATTCAATTGGGGAGTTACACACTCTTGGGAGGTTTGAACTTGATCTTGGAGCCAATACTCATTACCATTCACCTACCATTCCATCTCTATTACACATCTATCATCACCATCACCAACTCTGAGTGAATTAAACACTAGCCTTTCATGTTTAATCTCAGTTACACAATTGCACAATCCTCGATTCTCAAGTCTAGACAAAGAACTTAGGGAATTTCCAAATTTTTGGTTTTATTTCTAACTTTGTCTTATATATATTTCTTGTTGTATCACTTGTTGTTTTTGACAGGTTCACAAAAATGCCGCCACGTATGAGAGAAGAGGCAGAGGACAAGGAGCACATGTAGCCCCAAACGACCACGAGGCCAGACCGTCACACCGGCGAACGCCTTCGGATCCCCATAACACAGATGCTCAAGATCTTTGGAGGTCTTTTACTGAACCAGCTAGACGCTCAGTCTCACTGAGTACCTCCCCGTCTATCCCACACTCCTTCGGGCCTCATTCGGAAAATGAGCCCCACAACTCTCACCAGTCCTACATTCCTCTACTAGGACGCAATTCACCCTTTGACCATCCATCACCCGTCTTCCAGGGCCAATTCAACCCTGACGACTACTTAGGAGCAGCAGTGGGTTTTAACCCACTTGGACCCGAAGACCACTTTTCTGGTGGCAACCCGATGGACATCGATGAGGATACCGATCCTGCAATGCCACCGTCCGGAACTCCCAACCATCCCATTGAGATTTCAGATGGGTCACCGTTTGTGGGATCACCGTACAATGGTCCCGACAGCTTCGAGGAGAAATTCAGGCAGTATGACTGGGTATTTACTCCCAGTTACCATAACTCTCCTCTGCATCAGCCACACCACTCTCCCCTGCACCAGCCACATCACTCTCCTCTACACCAGCAGGAGCAGCCACAGCAGCAGTAGAATCCTTCCGAGGATTCTCGACTTGTCGCGGTCACTCCGCCGCCACCACCACCTCAGCTTCAACCTCCCTCGCCTCCGAGGTGGAGGAGAATGACAGTGCGAATATCCGCACGAGGGGGAGTGCGTATCAGCACCCCTCCACTTTCGAGTGGCAGCCGTTACTCGCCGGTCCACGAAGAACCAGAGATGGGAGAATCTTCACACCCCGTCTCAGAAGTGAACTCTGCGCCAGTCGCGCCACAGCCACCACTGGGTTTTGGAGACCCAATACCTGCTTACACTGGGGCGGCAGCATACAATCCTTTCGAGCAGCCGATGCACACGAACTACAACTTTTCAGAGGATCCCTACTGGATAGCAGCAAACTCCAACACTCTCCATCAGGAAGGTCCCTACGGAGGTCCCTGGGCTACGGGACACTCGACCTATGGATACCCACCATATGGGTATCAACAACCGCCTCCTCAACCTCCGCTTTACCAGCAACCACAGCCTCCTCAACCTCCGCATTATCAGCAACCACCGCGGACACCGGTGATGTCGCCGCCACAATTTCAAGAAATCCTTCATGAGATACATGAGGTGCGACAAGAGGTGCAACATGGATTGCGGGAGGAACGTAGGCATAACCGGGGGATGTTTAAGAAGATGGTGAATTTGATCAAAGGGAAAAGCAAGAAGGATCACTAAATCCTTTGTTTGTTTATTTATTTTAGTTGTACTCATGTCCCTGCGAGGGCATTTATTTCTGTACTCTGCCCCTGCGTGGGCATATTATCCTTTCTGTTCTGCCCCTGCGTGGGCATGTTTTTCTATTTTGGCCCCTGCGTGGGCGTGTTATTTATGTAAAAGTCCCGTTTAGGGCAAACTCGTACTAGTTTAAATTTTATTTGGAATGGTTAATTTAAGTTTTTCATTTTTAAATTATGTGCATGAACATACTGTATGAATAAATGAAAAATAACATTTATTATTTTGATTTACCATTTTAATAATAAGAATCTTAAAAAGGTAAAACCTAGCTTGAATGTCATATTAAAGACCTGGCCAATATGGTAGAACCTGTTTAAAAAGATTCAAATCTCTGTTAACATCTGCAAACATGTTAACATTCTTGGCTAGTGTGATCCGCAAAATCACACATGCCACCCTTTTAATAAATTATCCAAGTTTATATTTTTATATATATATCTGATTGTGACATAATGCCTACGGGTTATAACTAATGTCATATAAAACAAAAAGGCAGCCGTAGTTTATAGACTCCCTGCCAAGAAAAGGATTGATTTGTCTTATTTATTCAAACTTTAATCCTATAAGATCTAAATTTATAATTTAGAAATTTGTCTACGTGACTAGGCCTATTGTGCCAACATTTTATTTCATTCTAGGATAAAGTTATTAATAAAAAGTCCTGAATGAAATTACTTAACAAATTAACTAATATGGCTTTTATTTACCGTGGTTAATAAATCGTCAAGAACGATAATACTGTTTAGGCTTCTAAATAGACCTTGTCCTTATTTTTATGTAGCAGTTAAAACTACATGGCTAAGTCTGAAGAAATAAACAGTCATCCGGTGGAAAACCCTGATAACACTAAAATACTTGTAACTGGTGCGGAGCTACAAGCATTAGTAGAAAATGCTGTTACCAAAGCCATTGAAAGGAAATATAGTGAATCAAACGGGACCCGGAGTAGGACCCGATCCACACCACATTCCAAGCCAAAAGTTCACTCTGAGGCTCATAGCAAACCGCCCTCTAAGAAAGATGAAATTAAGAAAGATGAGCTCAAGAAGGATAATGAGGATCATCACTCCTCTAACCAAAACAGTGTCCCGATAAAGAAGGTCGAGCAAAAACAGGAACCACGTAGTAAGTCCTGTACGTATAAATACTTCGTCTCATGTAAACCCAGAGACTTTACTGGGGAGAAAGGAGCGGTCGACTGCATAACCTGGTTGGACGAAATGGATACGGTAGTAGACATCAGCGGGTGTGCTGAAAGGGATGTAGTGAAATATGTATCCCAATCGTTCAAAGGAGAAGCACTGGCGTGGTGGAAATCTCTCATACAAGCTGCTGGAAAGATCCCACTCTACAACTTATCATGGGATCAGTTCGTTGCTCTTATTAAAGAGAATTATTGCCCGCAACACGAAGTTGAAAGAATCGAATCAGATTTCTTATCTTTGGTGATGAAGAATCTAGATTGTCAGGCTTACCTCACCACTTTCAATACTCTATCTCGGTTGGTTCCGTACTTGGTAAACCCAGAACCGAAAAGGATTGCTCGTTTCATCGGGGGTTTAGCCCCTGAAATTAAAGCAAGTGTTAAGGCATCGAGGCCTGCAACCTTCAGATCAGCAGCTGATCTATCTCTATCTCTTACCTTGGATGTAGTCAGGTTGAGAGCGCTCAGGAACTCAGAAGAGAATAAGAGGAAGCGTGAGGATGATACCTCACGAAGATCAGATAAGAGACACCGAGGAAATAGCGACCACAAGAAAGGGTCGGGATCTAAGAAGGATGGGCAACAATCGGGGGATAAGCCCAAATGTAAAACTTGTAAGAAGAACCATTTTGGGAAGTGTCGATTTGAGTCGAAATCCCAGTCTCACATGAGATCCTGTGGGATTTGCAAATCTACGGATCATAAGACTTTGGAGTGTAAGAAGCTGAAGGATGCAACATGTTACGGTTGCAATGAAAAAGGGCACATTAAGTCCAATTGCCCAAAGAACGCCAAGAAAGCCGAGGATGGGAAGAAGACCAATGCGAGGGTCTTTAAGATGGACGCTAAGGAAGCTGTTTAGGATGACAACGTGATTACAGGTACTTTTCTTGTAAATGATGTTTTTGCTAGAGTATTGTTTGATTCTGGAGCAGATAAGTCTTTTGTTGATGATAAGTTCTGTAAGTTATTAAACCTACCTGTTAGAACCTTAAGTGTGAAATACGAGGTGGAATTAGCTGATGGAACCATAGAAACAGCCTCAACTGTTTTAGATGGATGTGTTATATCCATTAGGAATCATTCTTTTCCTTTGTCCTTACTTCCCTTTAAGCTAGCCGGCTTTGATGTAGTTATAGGCATGGATTGGTTATCGCATAACCAAGCCCAGATTGTGTGCAACAGAAAGCAAGTGATAGTCAAAACTCCATCTGGTAAGTCACTTACCATTCAGGGGGATACCCAGCATGGATTGCCTGAGCAAGTGTCCATGCTCAAGGCATCTAGATGCTTGGGGAAGGGTTGTGTCATTTATATGGCACAAGTTACTATTGATGAGCAGAGACCCAAGATTGAAGACATTCCTGTCATTTCGGAATATCCTGAAGTTTTCCCTGAAGAACTACCTGGTTTACCACCAGATAGGCAAGTGGAATTCCGAATTGACATCATTCCTGGAGCAGCACCTGTTGCTAGAGCACCTTATAGGTTAGCACCAACGGAGATGAAGGAGTTAAGGACGCAGTTAGATGATCTGCTAGCCAAAGGTTTCATTAGGCCAAGTTCGTCTCCTTGGGGAGCACCGATTTTGTTTGTCAAGAAGAAAGATGGATCGATGCGTCTGTGCATTGATTACCGTGAGCTTAATAAAGTCACTATCAAGAATAGGTATCCTTTGCCCAGGATCGACAATCTGTTCAACCAATTACAAGGAGCAAGCTACTTTTCTAAGATCGATTTGAGGTCAGGCTATCATCTGTTGAAGGTTAAAGATGAAGATGTGCACAAGACAGCGTTTAGGACTCGTTATGGACATTACGAGTTCCTAGTGATGCCTTTCGGGCTCACTAATGCACCGGCCGCATTCATGGATCTCATGAGGTCCCGAATACACATGGGAGGTAGAATCCACGATGAAAGAAAAATACCCTCATTTGTTTCAGTAAATCTCGAGGTCGAGATTTCTTTTAAGGGGGTGAGGATGTAACACCTCAAAAATTTACGTCCAATAATGTATTGACACGTGTCATAGGCTTTGAATATGTGAAAAAGTACTTTGGAGGGACTAAAGTTGACAAACTGTGAAACTATGTGAATATAAGGGTCCAAAGTGTCAACAATGGATAAATAGGCTCTACAATAACCCTACATGGTGTTTATAATCTTAAACGGATAAATCATGGATCATACGAAGCGGAAAATGAAAGAAAGTGAGGAATTACAAACTACAGGGGCTAAATGTGTCAACATGTTGAAAGTATACCTCTGAGTGACCTTTTGGCAAACCCGAAGCCTTGTAATGATAAAATATACTCACTAGAATATGTGATAAAAATTTCATAAGGTTTCGTTATCGTATGAGAAAGTTATGATCAAAACCGTGCACGAAGGGTTAATTTCGTTAACGTTGAATTTCGTGACTTTTCGGGTAAGCACAAAGTTAATCAAGGACTTTACCATGTTTGTAAATGTCCCAAGGTCCTTAAAAATCAGATTTGAGGGTCTAATGAGCAAGATAAATAGCCAAAACCACGTTTCAAAGGACCAAGGACCAAAATGTAAAACAATGAAAATGTTTTAACCTGTTGCACCTGGTACGCGGCCCGCCTACAAGTCGCCAGCGAACAAAACTCGCAGATGTCAGTTCTTTCAGGTCTATTTCGATTGTTTCCAGCTGTTACTCGATACAAGGGGCTCTCCAATGGATTTACATGCATGTAGGGGCACTTGGACACATCTTAGAACATTTATAGACCCTTGTGGCAGCTCCTAATGAGATCAAAGTTTGTATAAAAGATCATTGAAGTTGCAACTTTCATTACTTGCATGTTCAAAAATTCACAAGACCATTTCTGGAGCTCATCTGATCAACCTCAGGCTTTCTAGTGATCTCTAAGCTTAATTAGGACTCTTGTAAGTGTTCATAACCCTTTCTAAATCGTTCTAGCTTAGTTAATTAAGCAAAAGTCAAACCATCGTAATTTAAGTTTGACTTTGAGATTAAACGAAATTTGCTCAGTCATTTCTCAAATTGAAAGTACCTACAAGTTGGTATTTATGTGGGTAACAAACCCTCAAAAGGGTATTTTCAGATTCCCACTCTAACTATGCTAATTGTCGAGTCAAAGCATACTTTAAAAAGTCAACAAAATGATTATTTGCAAATTTAAGCATGATTAGCAATGTAGGGTACATGCAACCTGTTTGATTATTAAAATAACTTGGTAATTAATGTAAGAACATGTCTCAACATGTTCATCTCGACAATTTTCAGTTTAAACCCGGATCGGAACCGAAAGTCGCATAAATTGACTTTTTCTTTGACTTTCAGTTCTGACCTGTTTATGCATGTTTGAGATCTGCCTTAGAGCTTATTTTGGACCAAGTTTCATATAAGTATAACTCTCTAAGATTTTACAACTTGGTTCAATACTTATCCGATTCATATGCATGTTTCCGATTTATGCTTAAATGTTGACTATTATGCCCTTTTTACTATAAAACGTGATTTTTGAAAAAGTGAAAGAGTAGAAACATTAATTACTGATTTATAAACTTGCACCTAAAATTTGATATCAGTTTGAGGTCTAGATTAAGAGTTATGCTCATTATCGTAATTTGAAAGCTTTATGTTAATTAATTGGCGTAATTAGCGTATAGCCTAGTTAAACCCACTTTTTGACATCAAACTTTTTACCTACTGATGTTATATAATATTTTGGGATTTTTGAAGATTTTTATTTAATTTTTGGCTGAGCATAACATAGGTCTCTAGGTTTGATTCGGTTTATGACGGTTTTGCCCTTTTAAGCCATAAAATGAGTTTTACAAATCCTTTTGACCCCAAACCTTTTTCTACTGATTTTATTTGTTAAATAAAATAGTTTGAGCTTTCTGGAATTATAAAAATATCAGATTTCTTTTAAAAACCCGGAAATGGCTCCAAATCGCCTTTTTAAGCGTTTTTAACGCATAGTATGTGCTATAACCATATTAAACATATAAGGTTAATACCTACGGATGTTTTTAGTATATTTTGAGATAATAACAGTAAGTAAAAGTTTTTGAACTCAGGTTTCCAGTCTTGACCTTTTTAGCCCTTGTGAAATTACCAAAATACCCCTAAGGTGCATAGTTTGGTTTTAAATGATAAGTTTCACATATGGGTCATACCCTACTGTTATAACATGTTAAATTAAGTGTATTTACTGTATAAATCAGACCCGTAACTCAGATTTACAAATAAACTCTTTTATAATCTTTTAAATGACCAAAATGCCCTTATGAGGCGTAATTTGTGTTTAATTCCGTTTTGGGCATAATAGAAGATATCTTACTGATATTATACCATAATTAAGACATATTAAATCAGGGAACTTGCATATGACTCTTATGGTTACCCGTAACGCCCTTTTCGCGTCCGGTTTGGTTTATGTAACTAGTTTGCATAAATTGACCGAAACGGGTCAAACATTATCATTTTTGTCTCAAAATCCAGAATGTATTTAGTATACCCATATTGTACAAGTCCTCAAACTTGTTGGGTCTAGATCACATTCTATCCGGTCTTCGCTTAATCGTGCGTTTGAACCGTATCATCCTTAAAACTAACCGGTCTAAGCTTAGGCTTAAATAAAGACCCGTTAGAAATCTAATATGTTATTATAAACCTTTTGTTCCAGAATAGAAGAACCAGTAAAAGCTACCTTCACTTGCTAGTTGTGATTTATACTTACCAAGGTAAATACTTTTAACTTATTTTCCCTATACGGGCTTGGGTTACGGTATATAGAATACCACTTGATCGAGCATCAAATCTTCCATTGTTGAGTGGTTAATTGAATAATTTGATCGGCTCGTTTAAACAGTCTTGTTCACTTAAAGCCTTTGGGGGGTTAATGATCATGTGCCGGATATCCCTGGCATCATTTTACGAAATGGCCACGACCTGAGCACGGGGTGTAGGCGTACACCTGTCAGTGTATAACTCTATATTGTGGTGTGCCTATTGATCTTTAACCCGGACAAGATCCGGGCTACTGAACGCACAAGTAGCATGTAATTCGTTCACAAGATTTTAATATCAAATAATTATCCCAAGTTATCAAAAAAAAAATGTTTTGTGCCATGAGCATTCAAATCAATTTTCAACCCTTTTTAAAATGAGTCAGTTAAATTGTATTTACCAGTGTAAACTGACGTATTTTTCCCAAAAGGTTAAGTGCAGGTACTACTCGTACTAGGTTGGCTGTCTTCTAGAGCGTCCACAATAAGTCTCGCAAGCTTGGATGACAATAAACTGTTGAACAATATCTTATTTTATTTTGATCCGCCTGTGGATCTGTTTCAACTATTAGTGATATTTAATATTACACTTTATTAAAGTTGAAATGAATCTATCTTTGCTTCCGCTGTGCATTTATATATTGTGTTGTTTATCTATGATGATACCAACTACGTCACGATACTCCCCACCGGGCCCACCGGTGACACGTGGAAAATAGGGGTGTGACAATATGTCTTAAATATGTTGTGATATCAGTAGGATACCTTCCATTATGCCCAAAACGAGTTTAATCTCAATTTAAGCCCCGTAGGGGTATTTTGGTCATTTAAAAGATTATAAAAGAGATTAATTTTAATTCTGAGACTCGGGTCTAAAATAATCAGCAAAAATACTTAATTTACTAATTTATAACAGTAGGGTATAGCCTATATGTGAAACTTACTAATTATAACCATACTATGCTTCAAAAGGGCATTTTGGTAATTTCACTTAAGCCAAAAAGGTCAAAACTGATATCTGAGTTAAACAACTTTTGCTTACTGTTAAAATATTATAATTTACCTAAAATATCAGTAGGTATCAACCCTTATATGTTTAAAATAGTTTTGGTACATACTATGCGTTAAAAACGCTTAAATAGGCGATTTGGAGCCATTTCCGGGTTCTATATAGAAAGCTGTTGGGATTGAACCCTACCAGAGGAACAGATAATGTAAAGCCAAAACCTGGTCACAACAGTGGATTCAAAATAAGCAGACGCTTACTCTAAGCTCTCCCCTTGACAGTGGTTATCTATCTGCTGATACATTCTAAAGTACTGCTCTGAAGAACAACTGATGAACCAAACACTGATGAAACAGCCAAAGACTGCTAAAAGGCAAACACTGAGCTCTATCTACTGCTGTCTCTTATGTACTGCTGAAGACCCAAGCACTGCTCATTCAAAGACTGATCACCTTTTGAAGAAAGCACTGATGGTCAAGTAATCAGTGCTTAGGCTACAACAGTGGAACGTGAACAGTGCTAAGACTTGTTTTGTGATTTATTTTTAATCAGTTGTTAGACATCAGTAGTTGTGTATAGAACTGTGTTTATAGTTTGTTAGGCTGTTAGATGTCACTATCATGGTGACGTCAACTGAGGTACATCAGTAGTTTGGTTTGCCTATAAATATGACAGTACTCTGTACTGTTATAGTTGATTCGTTTTGAGAGAGTGTTTTTCTCCTCAAATCAATCCTTTCATCTTGTGTGCAACCAACTCTGGAGTATCAGGCTGAGGGGGAGTTTAGTTTGTAAGCATGTCTGTACTCTTTTGCTTTGATTTGTAATCTTTTGACTCCATGAGAAGCAAATGTTATCAAACTATTTTCTCCTTGATTGTGTTTACAGAGTTTGTATTCATTTCCGCTGCACTTTACAAGTTTTCATATTCACAAATTGTTCAAAACATACAAACAAACATAATCATAATAGCCTCCGATCCTATCAATTGGTATCAGAGCTTGGACAGTCAATTTCGATTTAACAGTCAAATTGACATAACAGTTCGGCTCAAAATTCATTGATACTAAGGTTAGTTGTATTTAGTTGAAAAACAGAGTATCGAGTAAATCATGTTCAAAATGGTTATTCAAAAACTCTGTAAATCAACCAAGATGTCATATGACACACAAAATTCACACAACAAGTGATTTCATGCACAAGACACTCATGGTTTCTAGATCTGAAAACAATATCTGTTAAACTATGAGATTATTTCTTAGTTTTTAAATTGATTTCAATTGTTGTTGTGAAACCTGTGATGTTTTCATTAAATACTAAAGTACAAACCTCAGATTAACAAAACCTATGTTCATAAAACACTGTTGTTTTGTTAATACAAAAAGAGGGAAATTAAAACTTTAGTCATTCAGATCTTATGTATTGAAAACAGGTTGAGTTCCTCAAAAGGACAAAATCAACTATGTTAAAATACATTAAGAAAATTCACAAAAACTCTGAAGTGTGTTTATCTCAAAACTTTTCAAGTCAAAAGAAAAGAGTATAAACATAAAACACTTATGAGTCATAGTTTAGGGTAATAATGGTCATTTAGCAACTGTGTGCATTCATCTGTTCAGGTAAAGGTTTTGATACCGGTGAATGAACTTCAAAGAGGACCATGGTTGCGATCAACTGACAATAAAATGGTTCCTAACAGTGGTCAAAATACAGTCAAAATTTCCTACCACTGACCATTTTTATAAACTTGAGTATGTTATGATTACGTTCTCTTTTGTAAATACACCAGATCCTTTTTGACGCTATTCTCAGAAAATCCTTTGACCATTTTTTTCCAAAGGATTTTCTCGAATAACCAGGATATATTGTTCATTTTTTTTAATAATATATCTGAAACTTTTGCTTGTTTTTGTTGGCAATAGTTTCAGTTCCAGTCAGGATATAGTACCTTATTTTTGTTGGTATTGTTGTCCTCATAAATGGGTCAAAAGGAAATGGTTTATATGTTAAGATCATGTCATACTCAGGTTTGTTCCTAAACGTTTATCAAAGGTTGATTGCTAACTGTGTTTAAATTACTGGGACACTCATGTTTTAATTGGATATTAAACGAAAATGAGTTGCCTTAGCAAAAAGTTCTCATCATCTGGGATACTAAACCACTGTCCTTCAAAATTGACACGTGGCAAAACCTTGAATGAAAATACTCAAAACAGTGGCTGAAATACTTGTTCTTCAAATCTGTACCATTTACCCTAACCACTGTTTTGTTCAAAAATCTGTTTCCTAAAGCCTGTCCACTGCTAAAAGTCAATCCCTGTTCTCTCATTCCATTTGATAAACTCTGTTGTTCAAAAGCAGTGTCTTATCCACTGATATGCTATCCACTGATAGTGAAAATCATCCACTGCTCTACTACCAATGCCTTCATCAGTCACTTTCATAAAAGTACTGTCCTTCACTTTCACCAGGGGTTGTCACGTGGGCAGTACATATTGATCAGACCTTTTGCAACGGCTGCCACGTCAGCATTCACTTCCTTCCCTGTAAAATCCCCCACTCACCACCAAAACAGGGTTTTACTGTCGAATTGAATTCTTAAAAATTCTCTTCTCAAAGCAGTTTTTCATCTCATCTTTCACAAATTTCTTCGATCATTCATCTTCAAAATGACAAAATCGAAGTCATCTTCAAAACCCTCATCCAAATCATCATCGAAAACAGCCTCTCAAAAGGCAATCACCACTGAAATTCCATATAAACCATCTCACAATCTCCTGGGTCTTCTCACAAAACCAGGAACCACCAAAGTTTTCGATTCCATCCTTGACATCATGGCAAAATCAAAGTACAAAACTTTGTTCACCGCCGATGCACCAATCTATTTGGCAAAATCAAAACCTACAAAAAGGAAACTCTGGAGGATGAGATACCAGAGCTCCTGCCTGTGACAACACAAATATCACAAGAAATCACTGCTGCTACTTCCTCACAGCAGTTGGTACAAATATCTCAACCCATAACCGAAACTCCTCCTGCTTCTTCACAAAAAGAACAGGTTGTACAAATAGGGTCTCCACATCATGATGCTCTGGAAACACTCATTTCTATCATCCACAGCTCAATACCCGGGGCAAATCCACTTTCTACACCAAACATCACATCCACAATTACCCCACCAACTAAACTGCTGTTGGATGCAATTGATTTGAACCAGGCACTAACCAGTCCTTCTCAATCACCTATCAATGAGAATACACCTCAACAACTGACTGGGTCTGATGAATCAATCTTTGCTAACCCACCAACACAACCTGAGGAGGTTACACCCCTTGAGTTACAAGTAACTCTTGGTGGTAGTCCAAGTGAAGCAGCCATTACAACTGTTGAACCCACTGGTTTACAGTTGGACAGTGGTTACATTAATAAGACTTCCTTGGAAGCAATTCCTTACATAGCACCTCTGCCAACCACCAGTGGATTTATTTATCCTACTGGCAACATCAAAAGGTTGTCTGTTGCAGAACTCAAAGATATGCTACAACAGGTGTTACAAGTACAAAAGGTACAATCAACTGTTGTTCCATCTCAAGCACCTGCTTCACAAAAGGCACCTGCTACAAATGAGCTCTGGAATTTGTTTCAACCTTTTCTCCATCAACAAGCAAAATTAGCAAATCAGTAACATGAAAAACATGTCCAACAGCTGAGAAATGCAATGGAGTCAAGGTTTAAGAACACTCAGGCTGATCTAAAGGCTCTCAAAACTCAGATCTTGCACACCACTGGCACTGCTCCTCCAAAAGTTCGCTTCATTTATCAACTCCCAGAAGATAATGCCAAAAAGGGGGAGAAAATTCAGGAGTGTAAAAAAAGGGAATAGAGGATGGTCTCTACATTGAACCAGAAAATGCAAACATGACCAAACAAATCCCTCTGCCAGATGGAAGCAAAGAAATTGATGTGACCACAAATGCACTGGCAGAAGCAGTTGCAAGTGTAAAAAGGGATAGAGAGGCCAAAAGGAAAGCCAGGGTGGATTATCCAGATCAGGGTACTTCAGGGTTAAAAGATGATGAAAATCTTGTTGATGAAAAGAAGAAGCCTACAAGAAGAGTAAGGCTACCCAAATCCATTCCAACCAGATGTTCAAAGTCTGCTCCAAAGCCACAACCTAAAACAGCTGTTGTAACTCCTGTTGTATCAACAACTGTTGGTACTTCAGTGGTTTCATGTCACACCCCGAATTCCACGTGTCACCGGTGGGCCCGGTGGGGGAGTATCGTGACGTGGTTGGCAACGTAATAGTCAAACAACACAATATTTAATATGCACAGCGGAAGCAAATTTAAAAGATATAATACAACCGAATTAAATATTGTAATATCAAGTATCACAACGTTCGGATGTTTATCCACAGATGGATCGGAAACAAAATATAATCAATAGTTCAACAGACTTCAGGCATCCTAAGCTTGCGAGACTTTTATCGATGCTAAGGAGACAATCCAGCCAATTTCGTTTAGTACCTGCATTCAGTCTTTTTGGGAAAATACGTCAGTTTACACTGGTAAATACATTCAACTGACTCATTTTGGAAAATGATTTAAAATTGGTTTGGATGCACATGGCATAAACATTTTTTTTATAACTTGGGAGAATTATTTAATATTATAATCTTGTGAACGAATTACATGTTACTTGTGCGTTCAGTAGCCCGGATCTTGTCCGGGTTAAAGATCAATAGACACACCACAATATAGAGTTATACACTGACAGGTGTACGCCTACACCCCGTGCTCAGGTCGTGGCCATCTCGTAAGATGATGCCAAGGATATCCGGGACATGGTCATTAACCCCCCAAAGGCTTTAAGTAATCAAGACTGTTTAAACAAGCCGATCAAATTATTCAACTACCCACTCAACTGTGGAGATTTGATGCTCGATCAAGCGGTATGCTATATACCGTAACCCAAGCCCGTATAGGGAAAATAAGTTAAAAGTATTTACCTGAGCAAGTATTAATCACAATAAGCAAAATGCACGTAGCTTTTACTGGTTCTCCTAATCTGGAACGAAGGTTTAATATAACCTATTAGAATCCTAACGGGTCTTTAATTAAGCTTAAGCTTAGACCGGCTAGTTTCAAAGATACGGTTCGAACGCACGATTAAGCGAAGACCGGATGGAATGTGATTTAGACCCGACAAGTTTGAAGACTTGTTTAATATGGGTCTATTATTCACATTCTGGATTTTGAGATAAAACCGTTAAGGTTTGACCCGTTTCGGCTAATTTATGTAAACTTGTTACATAAACCGAACCGTACGCGTAATAAGCGTGACGGGTATTCATGAGAGCTATATACAGGTTTCCTAAGTTAATTATGCCTCAAATATGTTGTGACATCAGTAAGATGTCTTTCATTATGTCCGAAACGTGTTTAAACACAAACTAGGCCCCGTAGGGGTAGTTTGGTCATTTAAATGTTTATAAAAGAGTTTAAATGTTTAACTGAGTTACAGGTCTGATATAATCAGCAAATATACTCAATTTCCTAAGTTATATCAGTAGGTTAAAGCATGTATGTGAAATTTATCATTTTTAACCAACTATGCCCCGTAGGGGTATTTTGGTAATTTCACATAAGCCGAAAAGCTCGAAACTGAAGTCTGAGTTTATCAACCTTTACTTACTGTTAAAATATTATAATTTGCCTCATATATCAGTAGGTATCAACCCGGTTATGTTCAATATGATTTTTAATACATACTATGCGGTAAAAACGCTAAATAAGGCGATTAAGGCCATTTCCGGGTTTGATGCTTAAATCTGATATTTTTATATTTCCAGAAGGCTTAAAATAATTTATTTATCATATGTGATCAGTAGCAAAAGGTTTGGAGTCGTTTTGATATGTAAAACTCATTTTATGGCCCGTAAGGGCAAAACCGACATTTACCGAATTAAGCCTACGACTATGGGTTATGCTCAGCCTAAAATTAATTAAAAATCTTTAAAAATCCCAAAATAATATATTACATCAGTGGGTAAAATATTTGATACCAAAAAGTATGTTTAACTAGGCTATACGCTAATTACGCCATTTTATTAACATAAAGCATTAATTTTGCGATAATGAGCATAACTCTCAATCTATAACTCAAACTGATGTCAAACTTTGCATACAAGTTTATATATCAGTAATTAAGGTTTCTACTCTTTTACATTTTCAAAAATCACGTTTTAAGGTAATAAGGGCATAACGGTCAACATATGAGCAATTAACGGAAACATGCATATTAATTGGATAACTAATGAAACAAGGTGTATAATCCCAGAGGGTTATTCTAACATGTAACCTAGTCCAATTAAAGCTCTGACGCATTTCTAAAACATGCCTAAACGGGTCAGAACTAAAAGTCAAAGTGAAAGTCAAACTATGTGACTTTCGGTTCCGAACCGGGTCTAAACAGGAAATTGTCGGGTTGAACATGTTTAGACATGTTCTTACACTTATTACCAAGTTATAACAATGATCAAACAGGTTGTATATGGTCTACATTGCTAATTATGCATAAATCGCATTTTAAACTTTCTGTTGACTTTTTAAGTACGCGTTTGACCCGACTTTTGACCTGGTTAGAGTGGTGATCAGGGAAAACCCTTTTGAGGTTTTATTACCCACATGAATACCAACTTATAACTACTATTGATTCGAGATATGACTGAGCCATTAATCATTAATCTCGAAGTCAAACCGTAATTACGACGGTTTGACTTTTAGCTAAATAACTAAGCTAAAATTAATTAGAGAAGGTTAGGCAACTTACAAAGGTCCTAAGCTTGATTAGAGAACACTTGAGAGAAGGTTTTGAGTTCCAGAAGTGCTCCAAGAATGCAGATGAAGATGTGAGGAATGTTGGTAAACTTGAAGGCCTTATATACTAGTTGTAATCACCATGAAAGGTTGACAACTAAGGCTACAAGTGACCACAATTGTCCCACAAGTGTCCCTGGGGTCTAGGAACATTTTAGGGGTCGCCCAATAGTGAGAAATACCAGTGAAATCGGTCATAATCGCGCAAAACAGGCTGCAGCAAGATTTCTGGTCGCTGGCACTTGCTTACGGACCGTAAATGTCTGGCTTACGGTCCGTAAGCCTCTGGTCAGACACAAAAATTGTTTGTCCTTTGGTGTTTTGAAAGGGCAACCCCATAATCCGTCTTTGGGACTTTATTTTACATAAAAGGGGCTCTATAATGGGTCTTGAACTGTTCTTTACCCTACCATAATGAATTGTTTGCTTTGAATCCAAAAACAAGTACCGAAAATGAAGTATTACCATTCTTTTCTTCGTGGGATCCTATCATGCATTTCCAATTCATTATTGTCAACCCATTTCTGGATTTTAGACATAATAGATGTTTAATATATAAAACTTGGGTCTTGGGATTTATAAATGAGGTGTTCAGAGGTAAAAAAAAAATTAACATGACGCCACTTTTCAATCCTGCCAAAACATCTTTTTTTAATCCGGGTTTACAATGCGTTTTGTCTATCATGACACGTGTCGTTATTCCATTGCACACGAATTTTCGAGGTGTTACATCCTCACCCCCTTAAAATAAATCTCGACCCGAGATTTACTGAAACAAATAAGGGTACTTTTCTTTCATCGTGGATTCAACCTCCCACGTGTATTCGGGACCCCTACGGGCATCCCATTTGACCTTTACAATAGGTACATGCTTCCTTCGAAGCTTCTTCACCTGTCGATCTTCAATCGACAAAGGTTTTTCCACAAATTTTAAGCTCTCATCTATATGTACATCTGTATGTGGTATAACCAGTGATTCGTCAGCGAAACACTTTTTCAGATTGCAGATGTGGAACACATTGTGAATTCCACTGAGCTCTTCCGGTAAGTTTAGCTTATAGGCAACTGACCCGACACGTTCGATAACCTCGAAAGGTCCTATGTATCTCGGGCTTAGCTTGCCTTTCTTACCAAACCGCATCACTCCCTTCCAAGGTGATACTTTAAGCAGGACTTTTTCACCTACTTCGAAGTGAAAATCTTTACGCTTTGGATCAGCGCAACTCTTCTGTCTGTTTCGGGCAGCTTTGAGATGCTCTCGAATCTGGACAATCTTGTCCGTCGTTTCGAAGACTATCTCTGGTCCTGATAACTGGACATCTCCAACTTCCGCCCAACACACGGGCGATCTACACTTTCTATCATATAATGCCTCAAAAGGCGCAGCCTTTATGCTGGTGTGGTAGCTATTGTTGTAGGAGAATTCGATTAATGGTAAGTTCTTATCCCAACTACCACCCAAATCGATCGCACATGCACGTAGCATGTCTTCCAACGTTTGAATAGTACGCTCACTCTGACCGTCAGTCTGAGGATGATAAGCCGTACTAAAATTCAAACGTGTGCCCAAAGATTGTTGGAAACTCTTCCAAAAATGTGACGTGTATCTAGTATCTCTGTCAGAGATAATAGACACAGGTATGCCATGTAAGGCTACAATCTTATCCACGTATAACTGGGCTAACATGTCGGAGCTATAAGTCTCCTTGATGGGTAAGAAATGTGCTGACTTAGTCAGTCTATCCACTATGACCCATATTGTATCATTGCCTTTCCTTGTCTTAGGTAACTTGGTAATAAAATCCATAGTTACCATTTCCCACTTCCACGTAGGAAGTTCAGGCTGTTGTAGCAAACCTGACGGTTTCTGATGCTCGGCTTTGACTTGCGCACATGTCAAGCATTTTGCTACATGGGCGGCTACAGACTTTTTCAAGCCTATCCACCAATAATTTGCCCTTAGATCCTGGTACATCTTATCAGCTCCAGGATGAACGGAGTATTTGGAACTATGGGCTTCCTGGAGGATGACATCTCGAAGTCCTCCATAAATTGGAACCCATATTCTTCCATTCAATCTTAGTATTCCGTCCTTGCTAAGAGTTAACTGCTCCTCAGTTACTCCTAACTTTTCACTAGGATAGTTAGCTTCCAACACAGCTTCCTTCTGTGCAGCTAACACCCTTTCTATCAAACTGTTCTTTATTTCCATGCGCTTGGCATTGATTCGAATGGGTTTAACCCTTTCCTTTCTGCTCAAGGCGTCAGCGACTACATTCGCCTTGCCGGGATGATACTTGATTTCACAATCATAATCATTCAAGGTCTCCATCCAACGGCGTTGCCTCATATTTAATTCCTTCTGATTAAACAGATGCTGGAGGCTCTTGTGATCAGAAAAGATCACAAACTTGATTCCATAAAGATAATGCCTCCACAGTTTCAGTGCGAACACAACGGCACCCAATTCCAAGTCGTGGGTGGTGTAATTCTTTTCGTGCACCTTTAACTGTCGTGATGCATAGGCAATAACTTTGCCTTTTTGCATAAGCACACACCCCATGCCGGTGTGTGAAGCATCGCAGTAAACTACGAATTCTTCAATGCCTTCAGGTAATGTCAGCACAGGAGCGTTGCTCAATTTCTGTTTCAAAACATCGAAGGACTCTTGCTGCTTAGGGCCCCAAACGAACTTTACTTTCTTCTTGGTTAAGGAAGTTAGGGGTGCAGCAATCCTTGAAAATTTTTCAATGAAACGCCTGTAATATCCTGCCAATCCAAGGAAGCTACGAATCTCCGTAGGCGTCTTTGGCTCTTGCCAATTCATAACAGCTTCAACTTTAGCGGGATCCACTTGGATACCACGCTCACTAACCACATGTCCAAGAAAATGGACTTATCGTAGCCAAAATTCACACTTAGAGAATTTGGCATAGAGTTTCTCTTGATGTAAAAGTTTGAGGATACAACGAAGGTGTTTCTCATGGTCAGCTTGGTTTTTAGAGTAAATGAGAATGTCGTCAATGAAGACGATGACGAATTTATCTAAGTGTGGCTTGCAAATGCGATTCATGAGATCCATGAACGCGGCCGGTGCATTAGTGAGCCCAAAAGGCATCACTAGGAACTCGTAATGACCATAACGAGTCCTAAATGCAGTTTTATGCACGTCTTCATCTCTAACCTTCAGTTGATGGTAGCCTGACCTCAAATCAATCTTCGAGAAATAACTGGCCCCTTGTAACTGATCGAACAAATCGTCGATCCTAGGCAAAGGATATCTATTCTTTATCGTGACCTTATTAAGCTCACGATAGTCGATGCACAGACGCATCGATCCATCATTCTTCTTGACAAACAATACTGGCGCTCCCCATGGAGATGAACTAGGTTTAATGAAACCTTTAGCCAGCAATTCATCCATTTGCGTCCTTAATTCCTTCATCTATGTTGGCGCCAACCTATAAGGTGCCCTAGCAACAGGTGCGGCTCCAGGGATGATGTCGATTCTGAATTCCACTTGCCTATCTGGGGGTAAACCAGGTAGTTCTTCCGGAAAAACTTCTGGGTATTCAGAAATGACAGGAATATCTTCAATCTTGGGTTTAGGCTCATCTATAATCACTTGTGCCATGTAGATGACACAACCCCTCTTTAAACATTTTGAAGCCTTACCATAGTCGCTTGCTCAGGCAACCCATACTGGGTGTCTCCCCGAATGGTAAGTGATTCACCAGACGGAGTCTTTATTACCACTTGTTTCATGTTACAGACAATTTGGGCCTGGTTATGAGATAACCAGTCCATACCCAGAACTATGTCAAAACCGGCCAACTTAAATGGAAGTAGAGACAGAGGAAAAGAATGGTTCTTAATGGATATCACACATCCATCTAACACATTTGAGACGGTTTCTATAGTACCATCTGCTAACTCTACTTCATAGTTTACGCTTAAGGTTTTGACAGGTAGATTCCACAATTTACAAAACTTGTTATCTACAAAAGACTTATCAGCGCCTGAATCAAACAGTACTCTTGCATATATATCATTTACAAGGAAAGTACCTGTTATCACATTGTCGTCTTGCACTGCTTCCTTGGCATCCATTATGAAGACTCTAGCATTAGTCTTCTTAGCCTCTTCAGGCTTCTTTGCATACTTAGGGCAGTTGGTTTTGATGTGCCCCTTTTCATTGCAACGATAGCACGTTGCGTCTTTTATCTTCTTACAATCCAAGGTTTTGTGATCCGTGGATTTGCAAATACCACAAGCATAGGTTTTGGACTGAGTCTGAGAACTCGACGCGAGTCTGCACTTTCCAAAGTGCTGTTTCTTGCAAGTTTTGCACGTGGGCTTCTCACCAGCTTGATGCCCATCTTTTCTCGACTCCGAACCCTTCTTGTTATCACCGTTTCCACGGTGTTTCTTGCTCGACCTTCGTGAACCATCATCTTCACGCTTCCTCTTCTCAGCCTCCTTATTCCTCAGCGATCTCTGCCTGACCGTATCCAGAGTGAGGGATAAGGAAATGTCAGCTACCAATCTAAAAGTCGCTGGCCGAGAAGCTTTTACGCTTGCCTTGATCTCGGGGGCTAAACCACCGATAAAACGAGCTATCCGTTTTGGTTCTGGGGTTACCAGGTATGGAACCAACCGAGACATAGTGTTGAAGCTCGTTAGGTAAGCTTGACAGTCGAGGTTTGTCATCACTAAAGATAGAAAATCAGACTCTATCTTCTCCACCTCATGTTGAGGGTAGTAATTCTCCCTGATAAGGGCAACAAATTGATCCCACGACATATTGTACAGTGGAATTTTCCCGGTGGCTTGGATCAGAGATCTCCACCATGCTAAAGCTTCACCCTTGAAAGACTGCGACACAAACTTGACCACGTCTCTTTCAGCGCATCCGCTGATGTCTACAACCGTATCCATCTCATCCAGCCACGTCATACAGTCGATGGCTCCTTTCTCCCCAGTGAAATCCCGGGGCTTACAAGATACAAAATACTTATAGGAGCAACCCTTATTATGGGTTTGTTTCTGCACGACTATCTGAGAGGGTACACTGTGGTGGTTTGTGGACTGAAGATCGTCGTCCACTTTCTTGGGGTCCTCTTTCTTGGAGGGAGGCTTGCTGTGAGCTTCTGATTGGACTTTAGGCTTTGAGCGCGGTATAGATAGGGTCCTACTCCGAGTCCCACTATACTCCTCGTACTGTCGCTCTAGTGCCTGTGTAACAGCGCCATCTACTATAGCTTTTAATTCAGCACCCGTTAACGTAATCTGGGCGTTATCATTCAGCTCCACAAGATGGCTATTTATTTCGTCTGAATCAGCCATTTGAATTGAACTGTTGCAGAAAACAAGGACAATATTTTTATTTGGGAGTTTATTATGGAATTACCCTTTAGGGTAACTCATTAACCATGGTAAACAGAGACCATATTTGGTTAATTTATTAATCGTATTAAATTAGGATTTTCAATTATAATTTATCCTAATTATAAACAATAACAATATATATTAGCACATAAGGCTTAGTCACATAGACAATTTAAATTATAAGCTATGATTTCAGAGAATCAGGGCTTTTAAGGTTTGAACCTAGTTCCTCACCTTTATCAGACAGGGAGTCGTAGCTACCACTGTCTTTTGGCTCATATGGAAACGAGTAGGGCCCGTAGGCACCATATTACCACGTATGGTAAAAATATGATCACCTTAATTGATGATTTAACCCATGATTCAGAGATCATTAAGTTGGGTTTGGAATCTTTAGAAAGATCCTTACATAATAATTACGTGTGTGATTTCAAATGAATCACATCTGCCAGGAGTGTTAACATGTTTTCAGATGTTAACAGGGATTTGAATCTTTTCAACAGGTCTTACCATCATGGTCGGGTCTTTATAATGACACTCAGACTAGGTTTCACACTTTAAGATTCTCATTTAAAAATTTACATAGGCAGATTATTTCCAAGAGGAATGATTTTGATTTATTTATTTCATATATAAATTATTTATGCTCGTAATGGCAAACATGAAATTTATAAAAACTACATTCCATTAATTTATTATAATATTACACGCTGCCCTAAACGGGTCTTTTCAAATAACAACTTTACCCACGCATGGGTTTTAAACAAGTACTTGCCCACGTAGGGGCTTTAAACAAAAAGACATCATACCCACGCAGGGGTTAACGGAAAATAGACCCACGCAGGGGTCAAATCAACACACATACATACCCACGCAGGGGTTTAAACAAATACAGCAAATACATGCCCACGCAGGGGCTGTACTGATAAAAGGAGGTTACAACAATAATGGAAGGATTCAACGATCCTTCTTGTTCTTCCCCTTGATCAAGCTTGCTAATCCTTGGAAAAAGCTTTGTCTCTCCTGGCGGTCGCGGGGATTTTCCCGCTCAACTTGTTCCAGCCTCTGAAGAATTTCCTCCCGTTCTGGGGGAGAAAACCGAGGCGGCTGCGATTGCGTCCGAATAATAGGTCCGGGAGGTATCTGGTACCCTTGTGTTGGGTACCCTACTCCCCATGGATCTCCATAGGGTCCTTGGGTGTTGTAGTTCGCTGCTACCAGGTAAGGGTCGGCCTCCGCATAACCATAATTGTGGTGATTTGGCGGTTCAAACGGGTTGTATGCCATGGAACCCGTATATGCTGGTATTGGGTTGTCAAAACCCATCGGCGGTGGCTGTGGAACAGCTGGTTGTGAAGGTCCACCCATTTGTGGGTCCTCATGGTGTGGCGGATAGTGACTGCCACTGGATTGACGTGGGGAACTGAAATGGAAATCCCCTGCTCGTGACGACATTCGGTCACCGGTTCTCCTACGCCTTGGCGGTTGAGGAGGTGCCGGCTGTACTGGTGGCGGTGGAGGTGGTGGCGTAACTGCCACAAATCGGTGATCCTCAGAGGAATCTTGATGATGCTGCTGCTGCTGCGGCTGCTGCTGCTCGTGAGGCGACGAATGGTGAGGAGGTGTATAGTACCACTCGTGCCGGGTGAACATCGCCTGAAAGCTGTCCGGACCAACATAAGGTGATCCGTGGAATGAAGATCCGTCGGAGATTTCGATCGGATGGTTTGGTGTGCCACTTGCGGGTTCGACGGGGTCCGTATCCTCGTCCATGTCGTCCGCATTATCACCGGAGAAGTGATCGTCTGGCCCCAGTGGGTTAAAACCCACGGGTTCTGGTAAGTAATTGGCCGGATTAAATTGGCCTCGAAAGATGGGTGTGGGGTCTCCATACGAATGATGAGACAGAGATCGTTGTAATGGTATATAGGAGGGCTGAGGGTTATTAGGCTCATTTTCCGAGTATGGCCCGTAAGAGTTATGTACTGGAGGTGTCGAACTGTGAGAGACCGACCGTCTAGCCGGCTCAAATAGATTTCTTCGGTTTTGCCGTGGATCATCGCTCTCCGTAGTTGAAGGAGCTCGCACATTTAAGGGTCCTGCCTCATTGTCATTGGGGGCGGTGATTTGCCCCTTGCCACGTCCTCTCCTTCGAAAGAATCTTGGAGGCATTATGTTAATCCTGTCAATAAAGCATGAGATAACATAACAAAAATATTTGCAAAAATTAAAGGACAAAAGATATAATCAAACAGAGTGGAATTTGTCCTATGTTATATGTCTAGACTTGAAGGTTTAGAAATGTGCAATTGTGTCATTGAGATTAAACACAAAAGGCTAGTGTTTAATTCACTCAATGTTGGCTCTGATACCAACCTGTCACACCCCGAATTCCAAGTGTCACCGGTGGGCCCGATGGGGGAGTATCGTGACGTGGTTGGCAACGTAATAGTCAAACAACACAATATTTAATATGCACAGCGGAAGCAAATTTAAAAGATATAATATAACCGAATTAAATATTGTAATATCAAGTATCACAACGTTCGGATGTTTATCCACAGATGGATCGGAAACAAAATATAATCAATAGTTCAACAGACTTCAGGCATCCTAAGCTTGCGAGACTTTTATCGATGCTAAGGAGACAATCCAGCCAATTTCGTTTAGTACCTGCATTCAGTCTTTTTGGGAAAATACGTCAGTTTACACTGGTAAATACATTCAACTGACTCATTTTGGAAAATGATTTAAAATTGGTTTGGATGCACATGGCATAAACATTTTTTTTATAACTTGGGAGAATTATTTAATATTATAATCTTGTGAACGAATTACATGTTACTTGTGCGTTCAGTAGCCCGGATCTTGTCCGGGTTAAAGATCAATAGACAAACCACAATATAGAGTTATACACTGACAGGTGTACGCCTACACCCCGTGCTCAGGTCGTGGCCATCTCGTAAGATGATGCCAAGGATATCCGGGACATGGTCATTAACCCCCCAAAGGCTTTAAGTAATCAAGACTGTTTAAACAAGCCGATCAAATTATTCAACTACCCACTCAACTGTGGAGATTTGATGCTCGATCAAGCGGTATGCTATATACCGTAACCAAAGCCCGTATAGGGAAAATAAGTTAAAAGTATTTACCTGAGCAAGTATTAATCACAATAAGCAAAATGCACGTAGCTTTTACTGGTTCTCCTAATCTGGAACGAAGGTTTAATATAACCTATTAGAATCCTAACGGGTCTTTAATTAAGCTTAAGCTTAGACCGGCTAGTTTCAAAGATACGGTTCGAACGCACGATTAAGCGAAGACCGGATGGAATGTGATTTAGACCCGACAAGTTTGAAGACTTGTTTAATATGGGTCTATTATTCACATTCTGGATTTTGAGATAAAACCGTTAAGGTTTGACCTGTTTCGGCTAATTTATGTAAACTTGTTACATAAACCGAACCGTACGCGTAATAAGCGTGACGGGTATTCATGAGAGCTATATACAGGTTTCCTAAGTTAATTATGCCTCAAATATGTTGTGACATCAGTAAGATGTCTTTCATTATGTCCGAAACGTGTTTAAACACAAACTAGGCCCCGTAGGGGTAGTTTGGTCATTTAAATGTTTATAAAAGAGTTTAAATGTTTAACTGAGTTACAGGTCTGATATAATCAGCAAATATACTCAATTTCCTAAGTTATATCAGTAGGTTAAAGCATGTATGTGAAATTTATCATTTTTAACCAACTATGCCCCGTAGGGGTATTTTGGTAATTTCACATAAGCCGAAAAGCTCGAAACTGAAGTCTGAGTTTATCAACCTTTGCTTACTGTTAAAATATTATAATTTTCCTCATATATCAGTAGGTATCAACCCGGTTATGTTCAATATGATTTTTAATACATACTATGCGGTAAAAACGCTAAATAAGGCGATTAAGGCCATTTCCGGGTTTGATGCTTAAATATGATATTTTTATATTTCCAGAAGGCTTAAAATAATTTATTTATCATATGTGATCAGTAGCAAAAGGTTTGGAGTCGTTTTGATATGTAAAACTCATTTTATGGCCCGTAAGGGCAAAACCGACATTTACCGAATTAAGCCTACGACTATGGGTTATGCTCAGCCTAAAATTAATTAAAAATCTTTAAAAATCCCAAAATAATATATTACATCAGTGGGTAAAATATTTGATACCAAAAAGTATGTTTAACTAGGCTATACGCTAATTACGCCATTTTATTAACATAAAGCATTAATTTTGCGATAATGAGCATAACTCTCAATCTATAACTCAAACTGATGTCAAACTTTGCATACAAGTTTATATATCAGTAATTAAGGTTTCTACTCTTTTACATTTTCAAAAATCACGTTTTAAGGTAATAAGGGCATAACGGTCAACATATGAGCAATTAACGGAAACATGCATATTAATTGGATAACTAATGAAACAAGGTGTATAATCCCAGAGGGTTATTCTAACATGTAACCTAGTCCAATTAAAGCTCTGACGCATTTCTAAAACATGCCTAAACGGGTCAGAACTGAAAGTCAAAGTGAAAGTCAAACTATGTGACTTTCGGTTCCGAACCGGGTCTAAACAGGAAATTGTTGGGTTGAACATGTTTAGACATGTTCTTACACTTATTACCAAGTTATAACAATGATCAAACAGGTTGTATATGGTCTACATTGCTAATTATGCATAAATCGCATTTTAAACTTTCTGTTGACTTTTTAAGTACGCGTTTGACCCGACTTTTGACCTGGTTAGAGTGGTGATCAGGGAAAACCCTTTTGAGGTTTTATTACCCACATGAATACCAACTTATAACTACTATTGATTCGAGATATGACTGAGCCATTAATCATTAATCTCGAAGTCAAACCGTAATTACGACGGTTTGACTTTTAGCTAAATAACTAAGCTAAAATTAATTAGAGAAGGTTAGGCAACTTACAAAGGTCCTAAGCTTGATTAGAGAACACTTGAGAGAAGGTTTTGAGTTCCAGAAGTGCTCCAAGAATGCAGATGAAGATGTGAGGAATGTTGGTAAACTTGAAGGCCTTATATACTAGTTGTAATCACCATGAAAGGTTGACAACTAAGGCTACAAGTGACCACAATTGTCCCACAAGTGTCCCTGGGGTCTAGGAACATTTTAGGGGTCACCCAATAGTGAGAAATACCAGTGAAATCGGTCACAATCGCGCAAAACAGGCTGCAGCAAGTTTTCTGGTCGCTGGCACTTGCTTACGGACCGTAAAGGTCTGGCTTACGGTCCGTAAGCCTCTGGTCAGACACAAAAATTGTTTGTTCTTTGGTGTTTTGAAAGGGCACCCCCATAATCCGTCTTTGGGACTTTATTTTACATAAAAGGGGCTCTATAATGGGTCTTGAACTGTTCTTTACCCTACCATAATGAATTGTTGGCTTTGAATCCAAAAACAAGTACCGAAAATGAAGGTTTACCATTCTTTTCTTCGTGGGATCCTATCATGCATTTCCAATTCATTATTGTCAACCCATTTCTGGATTTTAGACATAATAGATGTTTAATATATATAACTTGGGTCTTGGGATTTATAAATGAGGTGTTCAGAGGTAAAAAAAAAATTAACATGACGCCACTTTTCAATCTTGCCAAAACATCTTTATTTAATCCGGGTTTATAACGCGTTTTGTCTATCATGACACGTGTCGTTATTCCATTGCACACGAATTTTCGAGGTGTTACATTTCAACATCTGCTCCCACTTCAACACACACCACTTCAACACACACTACATCCACTGCCTTACCATCATCACCAAAAACACTTTCACCTGCTTACAAAAAGCAGAAGACAACAGATGAGACAACTGAAACGCTCAAATTGTTGCGTTAGTGGTGTTAACAAGCCTCAGTTCACTGATGAGACAACTGAAACGCTCAAATTGTTGCGTTAGTGATTCACCTTTAACGTAACAAAATGTTTCGTACTGTTGGTTCAGGATTTCCCTATTGTTTTCTATGACTTCTTCGGTCCCCCCAAACTGTTCCTTAAGTACGTCCCATAACTCTTTGGCACTGTTACAGTGTAACAGTCCAGCATATATTTCATTGGGCAACGCTGATGCTATGATGCTAAACGCTTTAGCATCTAGTTCGAACTTTTGATAATCGGTTTCGGTATAATTTTCAACTGGTTTTGGAACGAACTTTTTAGCATCTTCAACGCTTGGCACTGTGGGAACATGGGGACCATAGATGACAGACCTCCAACAACCTGTGCTTTGTTGAGCGAGGATGTGACCCATCCTCCTCTGCCAGATGTTGTACTCATTTCTTTTTAGCAAAGGTGGTTTAAAAAGCGAGCCGATGTTGTTTTTATCATCCTGAGATTGTGACGTCATACTTGTTGTTTTACAGACACTGAGAAATCAACTTTAATGGTGATTAATCCTTGCTCTGTTTTTCAACAAACGAACAAACGATCAGTATCAACTGTTATATGAGCTGAACTATTTACGTCAAAATGATTGTTAAATCAAATTTGACTGTCCAAGCTCTGATACCAATTGTTGGATCTGAGTTTGTTTCTGATTGTATTTTGTGTTTGTATTTAAATGTCACACCCCGACCACGTATAACATACAAAACGTGGCGAAAACGTCGGGGAGTGTTGTAACAGAATTATTGTTTCACAACCATGGCATACAAAGTTATATTTTATTTATTAAACAAGAGTGTTATATTGTCTTAAACAGGAAACAAAGAGTTCATAACATAATTAAACTAGTCTATCTTCATTTTTTAGTCTCTAAGGCACAGGTCCGCCCTAGTGTCACGATCATCATCCTATGGAAAAGCTCCTGAAAACACATGTGAAAATAGGTACGTCAGCATAAAAATGCCTGTGAGATACATAGGTTTTGTGAAAATAGGATTCATGACTTAAGTTTAAGAAATTGTTTAATATAAATTGTTTTGTCTTGTAAATCATTTGAAAAGTGATAAAATAAGATGATATGTATAAATAAGATCATAAAGTATGGTAAAATAAATAACCAAGTAAAATGGGTTTGCATAAGATAAGTTGTTTTGTAAAACGATGTCTTGTGAAAAGTATGTTATTTGTATAAAAAGTCATATGTCTAAATTGAAATGATTCATATAACGCTACAATATGTAATACCATACAAACACTTATATATAGGAAGTACTAGCGGCGTATCCACCATGCTTGTATCATATTACACATGCCTCGTTACTCAATCATTTAAACAAACCACCAACGTACAAAGTCCATGTTTAAACCAATCGTCAAAAGTCCTTGTATAAGCCATGTCAAATGTTTAAAAGTCCAAACGTAGTCAAGTAGTGTGTAACAAAAGTTATGTATTGTAAGTAAAGTATTGTCACATAGTCCAAAATGTATAAATATATAAATGTACAAAACAAAGTATTTTGAATATATCAAAAAGTTATGTTTCGCAAAGTAATGCATGTTACATTGATACAAACATTTATGTGGTAAGTTAACGCATACATTCAAGCCTTGAGACAGTCGGATAACCCTTTCAGTCAAGGTTATCAAAAGAAATGTTTTTGGATTCAGTCATTCCTTACATCCAAACAAACCCGGGATGTCAGGAATGGGATTTGTCAAGTCCTATGGTACCAGTACTTACTACCGAGCGGCGTAGCTAATGTTAATGAACGTATAATAGTCTTGTTTGTGCAAACCAAATGTCATAGCAAAAGTGAACATGTTATATGAAAACAATGTACTAAGTATGCTAAGTTAACATACAAAGCAGAAAGTCATGTAAATCAATGTGCTAGCATGCTTTCAGTCAACATACATAGCAGAAATGTAAAGTAAAACAATGTACTAAGTATGCACACAATGGACATACTTAGCATGAAATGTAATGAAATCATGTACTATTATGTACTAACAAACATAGCAGGTATATGATGCGAAAACAGGAAAGCACGAAAGTAACAAGTAGGCACATGTGTTTCACCCCAAAACAGTTTGGAAAACAGTAAAAGAGGGGTCTATGTACTCACTTGAGATTGCTCAGAAGTCCTAAGATAACCACCAAGCAATGTTAGAGATCACGGAATCAAACGGCACCTAATATAGGTAACTATGTTAATAAACCGGACCTAATATCGGAGGATCGGATAGAATGAGGGTTCGTAAACCAAACGAGTATGGAGACTCGTGTGATATGGTTTAACAAAGCCCACATACTAAGATGAAACTTAACCTAAGTGTTTGTGACCCATTGCGACCCGTTTAGGTAGCTTATGCTACTTTAATGCGTCGTTCGCGTGAAACGCGTTCAGAACGCCTAACTAGTCCTATGACAAGTAAAATATGCCTTAACATGTCTAATATGGTTGTCAAATCAGTTTAGATGTCAAAAGTTATGTTACATATGTTTAAAACAAATTTTGGCATCAAAGGGGTATTTTGGTAATTTACCTAAGGCATATAAACTACCTATCATACAACTACTTAAACGAAGCGACCATAAGGTATAACCTCGGAAGGTTATTCCCTATATACTATGGTCACCTAATGTATTTGGTCGGATCCTAATGATCGACCAAATGGGTCGGGTTTGAAGGTATAAGCGATTTATTAGATCGCTTACCCTTACGACCCTAGACAACGTGGTAATCATTAGGCATAGTCACAAGGGACTATAACCATCGTGATTACAATCACGTTGCGAAGTTCAAATGAACTTCGCATTGACCATAAACTGGTCAATGCAGAAAGTCAAACAAAGTTTGACTTTCGGACTCGAAAAGTAATAAAAGAACGAAGGAACACTTACAAAGGGTCCCCGAATGCTAATCTAGATCAAAATAGCTCAGGTATGAAACAAAGGTTTCAACTTAGAGCACATAAGATCAGATTTTTGTGAGGAAAAGTGAAGGGTGGAGGTGGGTATTTATAGTTTTCGGTTCACCGTTAGGATCATTTCTTGGAGAAGAGGGAATGATCACATCCCTACACTTGTTGGAATGTTGTGGTTACTGAATTTGGCCACCATAAGAGTTTAACATGTGGCACTTGACCTTTGGGAAGTGTTAGGGGCTGCTAACTTATGTTTAAAATGACCTTTGCTGATCAGAAGAGGCCTAGCGTGACGCTAAGGGGGCTAGGCGTCGCGCTAGGGTCCCCCTGATCAGCAAACACTTTCAAATGTTTATCTTTCAGTCCCCGTTGCGTATTCAGGCCATTTCCGACGTGTTTAAGGCTCGTTAAATCATTTTCAAGGCTCCACAAGGATGCCTAAACATTGTGGGCATGAAACATGCTCAAAATATGTCGGAGGTTGGTTCGTTTGGTCGTACGATCGCGATGTTCGGTTAATTACGACGGAATGCGCATAAGCGCGAGAAACGATCTAAATGGCGTGACGAATGGATTTTTCTTATGCCAAACACAAAAATAAAATATTTTAGTGCTTACATAAATTTTTGGATGCCCGGATGTATTCAGAACGTAAGTTATGCGCGAAAGTGCAAACTTGTGCACTTTTTGACACTTTTAGTCCCTGAATGACCCAAAAGTTTATTTTAGCTCACCTAACCCCTCAAAGCCTATTTATAAGCTACATAAAGGATATTTAAGGTGTGTTTAACTTATGGTCTTGTTCCGGAGTGTTTGTTACAGTTCAAATTGGCATACTTTCGCAGCTTGTCAAATTTAGTCCCTGTAGACGAATTAACTTGTTTTTGCCATACCAAAGCCTTCAAAACTTATTTCTAAGTTATGTAAAGGTTATTTAAGGTATGTTAAGTATATGTTGATGTTCCAGAGTATTTTTCGCATTAAACTGGCTACGTTTACGCACCAGTTTGCGTATAACTCTCTAGAAAGTGATATAGAGTTTGAAATTGAATAAAAGTCAAAACATGAAAAATGTAAAACATAACCAAACAAACATTGGGATCAAATGACATTGTTTTATTGATAATGGTACTGTTCATAATGATTATAAGCACAGGTGTTACAGTCTCCCCTACTTGTGGAAATTTCGTCCCGAAATTTATTTAGAGGAAACTCGTGGAAAAAGATGCGGATATTTCGCCTTCATTTGATCTTCGCGTTCCCAAGTAAACTCGGGTCCACGTTTAGCTTCCCAGCGAACTTTGACCAAAGGAATGCGCTTGCGTTTAAGCCACTTAACTTCACGTTCCATGATTTCCACAGGTTTCTCAACAAATTTCAGTGTTTTACCAACACGAATTTCGTCAAGTGGTATGTGGAGGTTCTCATCAGCTAAACACCTCTTGAGATTGGACACGTGAAAAGTTGGATGAACATTTCCAAGTTCAGGAGGTAACTCAAGTCTGTAGGCTACCTTACCGATTCTTTCGACGATCTTGAATGGTCCAACGTATCTAGGTGCAAGTTTTCCTTTCTTTCCAAATCTGATCACACCTTTCCAAGGTGAGACCTTAAGTAATACTCGATCACCGACTTGAAATTCCAAAGGCTTGCGTTTCGGGTCCGCGTAACTCTTTTGACGGCTTCTAGCTGTCTAAAGGTTATCACGAACTTTCTTAATATTGTCAGTTGTCTCTAAAATGAGGGCAGGTCCAGTAAGCTGAGCCTCGCCAATCTCATTCCAGCAGACTGGTGAACGACATTTTCGACCATAGAGAGCCTCGAAAGGAGCCATTTTGATGCTGGTGTGATAACTGTTGTTGTAGGAGAATTCAATCAACTTAAGATGTGAATCCCAAATACCACCAAAATCGATCACACAAGCTCTAACCATATCCTCCAGAGTCTGGATTGTTCTTTCAGATTGACCATCCGTTTGCGGATGATAAGCTGTGCTCAGATTAAGTTGGGTCCCCATTGCAGATTGCATGGTTCTCCAAAAATGAGAAGTGAAACGAGCATCTCGGTCAGAAATGATGTTCAAAGGAACACCATGTCGAGCTACAATTTCATCCACATAGAGTTTAGCAAGTTTGTTAGCAGAAAAATCCTCACGGATTGGCAAGAAATGCGCTGACTTAGTAAGACGATCAATGACTACCCAGATGGCATCATGACCTTTCTTTGTGCGTGGAAGTTTGGTAACAAGATCCATAGTAATGTTTTCCCATTTCCAAATTGGGATCTCTTGTTGCACCAATAAACCCGAAGGACGTTGATGTTCAGCCTTAACTTTGAGACAAGTAAGGCATTTTGATACATATAAGACAATGTCTTTCTTTATACCAGGCCACCAATAGTGAATACGAAGATCCTTATACATCTTATCTGAGCCCGGATGAATAGAATAACGCGACTTATGGGCTTCATCCATGAGCAAGGTGCGAAGGTTATCTTGGATTGGGACCCACAAACGGTCCATGAAGTAATATGATCCATTGTCCTTCAGTTCCAGAGCAGGTGTTATGTGATAAGGAAATTCCTTATCCATTAAACCTTGTGAAACACAAGATTGTTGAGCCTGAGAAATGCGTGCTTGGATATCGGATCGAGCTTGAATAATAGATTGAACACGTACACAATGAAGCTTAGTACGTTCCTTACGACTCAATGCATCAGCTACGACATCGCCTTACCAGGATGGTAGCGAATTTCGCAGTCATAGTCGTTTAGTAGCTCAACCCAACGTCGTTGCCTCATGTTGAGTTCTTTCTGGTTGAAGATATGCTGAAGACTTTTGTGGTCCGTGAAAACCACACATTTTGTACCGTACAAATAGTGTCTCCAGATCTTAAGAGCGAAAACAACTGCACCCAACTCAAGATCATGAGTGGTGTAGTTCTTCTCATGTATCTTCAACTGCCTCGATGCATATGCTATGACTTTGTTCCTTTGCATCAGGATACAACCAAGACCCAATTTAGATGCATCACAATAAACGACGAAATCATCATTGCCCTTAGGCAAAGTCAGAACAGGCGCGTCGCATAGTTTTTGCTTCAAGTGTTGAAAAGCTTCCTCTTGCTTGAATCCCCAATCAAAGGGTTTGTTCTTCTGAGTTAGAGCAGTTAGAGGAACTGCAATCTTTGAGAAGTTCTCAATGAAGCGGCGGTAATAACCCGCTAGACCAAGAAAAGACCGAACTTCAGTAGGAGTAGTAGGCGCATCCCAATCCTTAATCGCACTGATCTTGGAGGGATCTACATGAATACCTTGTTTGTTGATAATATGTCCTAAGAATTGAACTTCTTTAAGCCAAAATTCGCACTTGGAGAATTTGGCGAAAAGTTGCTCTTTCTTTAGGAGTTCCAATGTAAGAGGAAGATGTTGCTCGTGATCAGCTCGCGTCTTAGAATAAATCAATATGTCGTCAATGAAAACAATGACGAACTGATCCAAATAAGGTTTGCAGACCCTATTCATTAAGTCCATGAAAACAGCAGGAGCATTGGTCAAACCGAATGGCATGACCGCGAACTCATAATGCCCATAACGAGTACGGAACGCTGTCTTGGGAATATCTTCTTCATGCACCCGAAGTTGATGATATCCGGAACGTAGATCAATCTTCGAAAAATAAGAAGCGCCCTGTAACTGATCAAAGAGGTCATCTATGCGAGGTAGGGGATATCGATTCTTGATGGTAAGCTTGTTAAGCTGACGATAATCGATACACATCCTAAAGGATCCATCCTTCTTCTTGACAAAAAGAACGGGAGCACCCCAAGGTGAAAAGCCAGGACGGATAAAACCTTTGTCAGAGAGCTCCTGAAGCTGCTTAGACAACTCTTGCATCTCAGATGGTGCAAGACGATATGGAGCTCTGGCAATAGGATTTGCACCAGGTACGAGATCAATGTGGAACTCGACTTGGCGTGCTGGAGGTAGACCAGGTAACTCTTCAGGGAAAACCTCAGAATAATCCCGAACGACAGGAATATCTAAAATAGACTTACCCTTGCCTTTATCTGCTGTAACATGTGCTAAGAAAGCCACATAGTTCTTCCGCAGATACTTCCGAGCTTTAAAACAAGACATGAGTTTGAGACCACCGGCAGGTTTCTCACCTTGAACCTGTAGGATCTCGCCTGTCGAAAGCGGCACACGAACAATCTTCTCAGAACAAACTATCTCAGCGTGATGCTTGGATAACCAATCCATACCCACAATGACGTTGAAGCTTCCAAGTTGCATAGGCGTGAGGTTAATAGGAAAAAGATGATCGTTAAGGTTCAACTGGCAGTTGTGAAGAATGTTGGTGCATGTTTGTGACAACAGCTTAGATTTGGTCTTTGGATATCTTGTAATTAGTTAAACGATAAACAGTTAGCGGGTTTAGCTTTGTAATAGTTAGTTGTAATGTTTGGGCTAACCAAACCCAATGAATTGGGTGTGTGGGGACGAATTGGGCCTGTCCAATTCGCAGTCCATGATGTTTAACCTTGGCCCAAGTTGCAAACCTTGTGTTATATAAACAAGGTTAGGCTTTAGGGTTTAGGGTAATCATCCAAAACAGTATTTGAGAGATAGAGAATTCGTGAGAGCTTGTGCTTGAACGAATTTGAGAGTGGTTAGGGTTTGATTGATTGTAATTCAGTTTGATTGATAATCAATAGAAACCCGGTTTGAAAGTGAATTGTTGTTTCTGTTTCCTACACGTTTTCTGCTTATTCTGATCAAGAGGATTCCGCACTCTTGATCGGATTGACAATTCTGTGAAGATCCATACACATCAAGGGGACCTACAATTGGTATCAGAGCATTAGGCTCTTGAAGGCTCGGTTCAGAATTGTGCTTGGAGAAACAGGGGAGATTTTCGAATGTTGAAACCTGAAAAATTAGGGTTTTAAAATTTTCGAAATTTTTGATATAATTTTTCGAATTTTGTTGGCTGTTTTGATCTTCTGGTTTGTTTGATTGCTGTTTTGCAGGATTTCAGGGAAGTTTTGGTTGATTCTGGAAGAGTTTTTGGCTGAATTTCTTGAAGATTCGAAGACTGTTTCTTTGTGTTCTTCATAATTTTCAAATTTTTTTTTGCTGATTTGGTTTTCTGATTTTGCAGATTTGTGTTGGAGAGAATCTGGAAAATCTCAGAAATTTGAAAAAGATTGAATTTCCTTATTACTGGCTGGCGAATTTAATAATTTCGCAGACTGATCCAGCATAATTAAACTGATCAGCGAATTTGGGACTTATATCTCGGTGAACGGCGAAGTTAAATCCAAAGGCGACTTTGGTAACCGTGTAATTATCCACAGCGAAATTACTACGGTTTTCGGTGACTTTACTGGTCGTCGTAATCGCGAAATTGACCAGCGAAGATAACCAGCGAAATTGAACAAGTAACAGAGTAGCAAAATTAATAGCATAACCAGCGAATTTAACAGTATAACCAGCGAAATTATCAACATATTTAAGGGGTGGAATTTTCATTGGCAAGCGTCGAGAAAATCTGACTGTTTTGCAAATAGAAAGTGATCCGTAGCTCGTTTGACAGAACTGTTTGGACAGTTAGATTCCTTGCATTTAAAAAAAAAAAAAACTCTGGAAAATCCCGAATTTGGTTTTTGACATTATATATCATTGGATTCGTCTTTTCGAGACGATTCTAAAGGTGTAATTTAGTAACCACTATTTTCGGAGATATTTTGTACGGTTTTACCAGTCTGTTTGCGTTAAAATGTCGAACATGACAAAATTGAATACACCTAAGTTGATGAAGGTGGAGAATTATCTTACATGGAAGGACAGCTTCAAATCCTTCATTGAATCTCAGGATGCACGTATGTGGATATGTATTGAAGATGGGTACATAAACCCTACACATGATTATGAGGGCAGACCACGTAGAACAGATTATGTGAACATGAAAGAGGATGATAAAAAGATGCATGACGCTGAAAAGAGAGCATTGGCTGCGATAAAGATGTCATTACCTGATAGCATCAAGCATACCTTCAAAAGTGATAATTCAAAGGATATGTGGGATGCATTACAAAAGCGATATCAGGGGAATGAGAGTGCCACTCAGGCATTCATGGCAGAGATAGTGCCAGTTGATGAAGCTGAAACTACTGTGAGTGATGTTGAATCTGAAGTGAAAAATGCTGAAGCTCATGTGAAGAGTGCTGAAGCAAAAGTGGATGCTGAAGTAGAGAAGGAGAGTGAAGCTGAACAGGTTGTTGCTGATGAAACCTCAGAAGTTCATGAGAAAGAGGTACAATCTATTTCTGTGTGTTTGAGATGTCGTGAACTACAGGGTGAGGTTGACAGGTTGAGAACACAAAACCAAAGTCTGGTAAGTGAGATGTCTAACATAAAAGAAGCAAACTTTTTTGCTAAAAGAAATGAATCTACATACTTGAAGAAGATAAGAGGTTATGAAGCTGAAATTGAAGCTTTAACTTGCAAATTGAATGAAAAACTTCAAGTCATAGACTTAGCTCATGACATGATGGCTGAGAAAACAAAAGAGATTTCTGAAAAATGCAATGAGTTGTCAGATGCACAACTTAAAATTGTTGAACTTGAAAAGAAATTGAGTCAATTCAGAGATTCGTTTTTTGTTATGAAACACATGATGGGTGGGTTAAAGAAGAGTAATGACAAGACCAGTGTGGGCTTCCAGGGCTTTAATGAAGTTCCACCTCCTCTTAGTCATGACTATTCATTCCTGCCTAGTGAAGATGAGCTAGCAGACTTTATGGCATCTGCACCAAGTAGTTTTCCATCCACATCAAGTCAAGGTGATGGATCTGAGAGTGATGATGCTAAGGAAAACAATAACAGGGAACCTTTGAAAAAGAAAAATTCACCGCCTAAGAATAAAAATCAAGCTTTTGTTAAAAAGATTAATTTTGTTCAAGGTAGTGATATGAAAAATGAAACAACTGTTATTGAAAATGAATCAAATGTAGAGTTTGCTAAAAATAAGAGCATAGAAAAATCTGAAATCAAGCAAACTAAACAAGGTTCTTCCAAGGGATCATCACCATCTGATAAGGGATCTACTTCAGAGACTCCAGCTAAGAAGTCTTTGAAAAGGAGATCATGCTTCAAATGTCACACCAAGGGACATGTAGCTAGCTGCTGTCCTAACAAAAAGAGTGAAGCACAACTTAGTGAAAAACAGAGAGGGAAATTACCAGAGAAGAAAGGTGATAGTGAGGAGAAAGGCTCAAATTCTCAAAAGAAATCTGCTGCTAAGCAACCAGAGAATGTTGCTGTTGGTGAAGATAAGGCTGAAAAAGGAACTCCACAAGTTCCTCGTTTTCAAAGAAATCAACCAAGATTTCAGCCTAGATCTCCACCAGGCAGATATGATAGACCTAGAAGCAGTTCACCTAGAATGAACAGTTTTAATGGAAATACAAATAATTTCAGAACTCAAGGTCAATATCAAAATCGATACCAAAATGATGGTGATCGAACTTTTTATAACAATGGCTTTAGAAATTACAACAATAATGCTTCTTGGAATCAAAAATCAAGGTACCCAAATCAAAATTTCCAAAGGTCAAATAGTCCAAATACATATAGGAACCCTCAGGACCAAAGACCTAGTGGAAATCAAAATCAAATTCCATCAACAGGTCTAAGATCCAAGACTCCAGTTAGGAGTAATGGATATTGGATGGATGTTCCAGTGGTTGGTGAATTTGGACGACCCAAGACCATTAAGGCTTGGGTCCCCCAATCTAACTAATTTTTGGTTGGTGTGTGCAGGAGCTGCTAAGGAGGATTATCAACCTATGGTATGTTGATAGTGGCTGCTCCAGGCACATGACGGGGGATGCAAGATTGTTGACAGAATTTGAAGATTATGATGGTGGAAATGTAAATTTTGCGGGTGCTAAAGGTGGTAGAATTACAGGACGAGGAAAAGTGACCAATGGGAAGATCACACTGGACAAAGTGAACTATGTGGAGCAGCTTAAACACAATCTGATGAGCGTGTCACAAGTCTGCGAGAAGGGTCACTCGGTCCATTTTACCAAGACTGAAGCATTAGTGTTGAAACCAGGTTTGAAGATTCCGGACGATTGGATAGTGATGCGAGCGCCAAGGATAAATGACACTTATGTCATGGACATGGGTGCTAAGGATCCAAATGCGGTGGTGGCGTGTTTACTATCAAAAGCATCTGAAGCTGAATCGATGTTGTGGCACAGACGCATGGCCCATATTCACTATCGAAAAATGAATTACCTTGTTAAAAATGAGCTAGTGAAAGGGGTTCCAATGCAGAGGTTTCACGTGGAAGATAAATGTCTTCCATGTCAAAAGGGAAAACAACATAAGAAACCTCACAAATCTAAAACAGTAAATTCCATAGATGCCCCTTATGAATTACTTCACATGGATTTATTTGGTCCAGTGAACGTGAGGAGCATAGGTGGAAAGTACTATTGTTTAGTTGTCACTGATGATTATTCACGTTATTCATGGGTTTTCTTTTTAGGTACAAAAGATGAGACGGCGGAGATGCTGATAGATCTTTTTACGAAATTGGAAAACGTTCATGATGCTAGGATCAAGAGGATAAGGAGTGATAATGGCACGGAGTTCAAGAATCGAATTCTAGATCTCTACTGTCTTCGAAAGGGAATTGAACATCAATATTCTGCTCCTTATACACCTCAACAAAATGGAGTTGCTGAGAGGAAAAACAGGACGTTGATTGAAGCCGCTAGGACAATGCTTTCAGATTCAAAGCTACCAGTTCTTTTCTGGGGAGAAGCTGTGAATACAGCTTGCTACGTCCTAAACAAAGTTTTGACTGTTAAACGTTTTAATAAAACTTGTCATGAATTAATGTTTAACAAGAAACCAAACTTAGAAGGCTTTGAACCATTTGGATTACCCTGCACCATTGTGCGTAATAAAGATAAACAAAAATTCGGTGAGGTGGCTGACGAAGGCTACTTTCTAGGTTACGTACCTGGCGCACCGAATAAAAGGGTTTTTAATCTAAAAACTGGTAAAATTGAGGTTGTTTACAATGTTGAAATTACTTCATACAAACCTCAACAATCAACGAGTGGTCCTGCTATATTATATGATTATGAAAGCACTTTTAAATCATTTAATATTCCTGAGTTTCCAAATGCAGATGATTCTCAGTTGATTCAGACAATGATTGGTGGAGACGATGAAGGCGAGTTCATGCCTAGATCGAATGTTGATATGACAGATGCTGCGGAAACTTCCCAAGGTGCTGCTGATCCTGATTCAAGCGATAGTGACTCTGAACCCATTGAGGGGGAGGAGTTCATTAATCCGTTTGCTGATCAGAACATTCAAGGGGAGGTTGGATCAAACCTGGGTGATAATCTGGAAGTTGATACCGTTGCTACTACACGAGCAAATAAAGATCATCCAGTTGACATGATACTTGGAGATCCTACTGCAGGTGTTCAGACGAGAAGAAGCATAGCAGCGAATTCTGGTTTATTTGTGTCGATTGAGAAGACTGGGATAGTGAACGAGTGCTTGTATAGTTGCTTTATTTCCCAAGAGGAGCCGAAGAACATTCACATGGCTCTTAAAGACAATTCATGGGTTGAGGCTATGCAAGAGGAATTGGCACAGTTTGCTAAGCTGAAAGTTTGGGAGTTAGTTGACCTTCCTAAAGGTGAAAGAGAGATTGGCACTAAGTGGGTGTTTAAGTGCAAGAAGGATGACAGAGGGATAGTGACGCGAAACAAGGCTCGATTGGTGGTAAAAGGTTTCAATCAGCAAGAAGGGATTGATTACAATGAAGTTTTTGCACCAGTGGCAAGGTTGGAGGCAATTCGTTTGTTTCTAGCTTTTGCAACATTCAAGGGCTTCAAAGTTTACCAACTAGACGTGAAGAGTGCGTTTCTTTACGGGAAAGTCCAAGAAGTGGTGTATGTCTCACAACCAGATGGGTTCGTTGATCCAGATTATCCAAATCGGGTGTACAAACTTGATAAGGCTTTGTATGGGTTACATCAAGCTCCTAGGGCGTGGTACGAGACACTGTCTACACATCTGATCAAGAATGGTTTTGAAAGAGGTCAGATTGACAGTACACTGTTCATCAAGAGGAAGAAGGAAGATTTTCTGCTGGTACAGGTGTACGTGGATGACATCATCTTTGGGTCATCAGATGAGAGCATGTGTAAAGAGTTCGAGCAGGTGATGAAGAGCAAGTTTGAAATGAGTGCTATGGGTGAGTTGTCTTACTTTCTGGGATTACAAGTTGAACAGAAGGAGGATGGGATGTTTATTCATCAAACAAAGTATGTGTATGACATTTTGAGTCGGTTCAAAATGAATGATTGCTCTACTTTCAACACACCCATATGTGAAAATCACAATCTTGGCCCAGATCATGAAAGTACTGGAGACGTTGATCCTACTCAATACAGGGCAATGATTGGTTCTCTAATGTACTTGACTGCTTCAAGACCTGACATTATGTTTACAGTATGCTTGTGTGCCAGATATCAGGCTAATCCAAAGGAGTCACACATGAAGGCGGTGAAGCGTATTATTCGTTACTTGAAGGGGAAACCTAAACTTGGGTTGTGGTATCCAGCTGATAGTGATATGAATTTTGTTGCTTACACTGACTCAGACTTTGGAGGATGCAAGTCGAACAGAAAGTCTACAACAGGTGGTTGTCAGTTCTTAGGAGGCAGGATCGTGTCTTGGCAATGCAAGAAGCAATCCTGTGTGTCTACATCTACGTGTTAAGCTGAATATATTGCTGCGGGTAGCTGCTGCTCTCAGGTTCTCTGGATACAACAACAGATGCGCGATTACGGTTTGGATTTCACTCGTACTCCTATTATGATAGACAATAATGCCACGATTTCAATAACTAATAATCCCGTGAAACACAGTCGCACAAAACATATTGACATACGTCATCATTTTATACGGGATTGTGCTGAAAAACGACTAATTGAATTACATCGAGTTGACACAGAAGATAACCTGGCAGATCTTTATACTAAAGCTTTTGACAGGGCTCGCTTTGAACATTTAGTCGAACTCAACGGGATGAGGAATCCTGAATAACTGGTTTTTCATAAGAATTTTTGTAAATAGTTTACTGTTTTTCTTAAAAAATCAAAAATACAAAAACATTGAAAAAATAAGAAAAAAACATAAAAAAAATAGAAAATTAAAAATGAGTTATCACTGTGTGAAAAAGGAGAAATGATAGTACATCAGCAAGTTAGACTGTCACACTGAAACTGAATTAAATTGCTTAAGTGTGATAGCAGCTTCATCATATGATGTACCAGTAGGCAAAAAACATGAAATAATCAACTTACCAATGTGATATAAACATAAATGAACTGAATATGAGTGGGGAACACATCAGTGGTGTATGGTTTAATGACCTTAAATCTTGCGTTGATAGATTGCCAAAATCTGAACTTTTGGGTCTTTATACTGTTATTTCATCTGGGGATATCTTGGCTGTCCTTCTGTTCAGAACTAAAATTGTACATGACCCCAGGAAAGAAAGTCACTTGGAATTAGCTCATTTCTATTTGAATGTCTGTATGTTGTCCCGATACACACAATTTTGATCTGATTCTGAAATCTTCTCTGAAAAAAGTTGTGTACCTCCTCTGCTGCATCCAGATATATGCTGACCTGGAGGTGCTAGGCAACGACAGCTTCTGCTGCATCCAGATACATGCTGACCTAGCTGTACGTTGTCGCTCTATAGATCTAATACACCCGAAAGAGGCCCTCAAGTGCCCAAAAGAAACCCAAGAAACCTATATCAAACTGAGAAAAACTCATTTGATCTGTATATTATACCATCTCTGCTAAAGATCTATTATGTTCTCTTCTCATCCTATTCCCAGTTAAGATTTCAGAAATCTGGATTGGACTTGTGAAATATGTGGTAGGGAAGATACTTGCATGATAGATTGTGTTGTTTATATTTCCAGGATTTGATTAGTATTTATTTGGGTGTTCATTGTTAATCAATCAAAACATGATAAAACAGATTATATGCAGACCTAGGCACTGTCAGGATATCTTAAAGGATGACATCAGTATACTCACCTACTACGATGAATCTCTGTGCATACCTTGATCGCGGGGGTATATCCTGTTGTGGGACACGCTAATCTCTCAGAAATTAAAATTACCTTAACGTATCATATGGTAACGGTACTTGAAATGTTCATGCATTTTGTTTAAGTGGACAAACATACTGGTAATCGTCTTGGACTGCTTTTCACGAAAAATTAAATAAAGAATTATCTAATAGTGTGAAAACAGTTTGATTGTGTTGATATGATCTTCTTACCAGTGATTCTCACAAAAATAGAGTGTTTATTGCTTTTGTATTTACTTGCTTTCAGAAAATATAAAAAATACAAAAATAGTGTCTTTTTCTGTTTAAAATTCTTAACGTACGGAAAACTGTTATTCTTGGAGGAATTGTTACTGATAGGGGGAGACTATGTTGGAAAGTGAGTTCAAAATTTTAAATCATGCGGGTTATAGGGTGTGTGATTAAAAAGTTTTGCGTGTTGGTGATAAGTTGAAAATGCTTAATCTGTGATACAATCTCTTGAAAAATAATAATTTATTTAACTTTGTTGAACAATTCTTATGTTTTCTCGAGATGTTTGTTTTATAGTATACAGATTGAAGCAATGTGTTGCTGAGAAGTTAAAGTGATGAGTTGCTGTGAAGATGAGAGTTTGATTGGATGCATGGTAGAACCTCCTTTCTATATTGCAGAAAAAGTTGAAGAGTTTGAAGATTGCTATACATATGCTGAACTGGAGTTTTACTCAAACGCTAAAGTTTTGAAGATTTGGTGATTGGATGCATCAGCTTAGGGGGAGTCTGTTGTTTGTTGCTGACAGAAGCTATTGAAGCTGAAGCTATCCAAAGACCAAAGACAGTGCAAGATTACATGAAGATTGCAAGAAGACTGAAGACAAAGTTATTTTATGAAGCTATTGTCAAGGGGGAGTTTGTTGGTGCATGTTTGTGACAACAGCTTAGATTTGGTCTTTGGATATCTTGTAATTAGTTAAACGATAAACAGTTAGCGGGTTTAGCTTTGTAATAGTTAGTTGTAATGTTTGGGCTAACCAAACCCAATGAATTGGGTGTGTGGGGACGAATTGGGCCTGTCCAATTCGCAGTCCATGATGTTTAACCTTGGCCCAAGTTGCAAACCTTGTGTTATATAAACAAGGTTAGGCTTTAGGGTTTAGGGTAATCAGCCAAAACAGTATTTGAGAGATAGAGAATTCGTGAGAGCTTGTGCTTGGACGAATTTGAGAGTGGTTAGGGTTTGATTGATTGTAATTCAGTTTGATTGATAATCAATAGAAACCCGGTTTGAAAGTGAATTGTTGTTTCTGTTTCCTACACGTTTTCTGCTTATTCTGATCAAGAGGATTCCGCACTCTTGATCGGATTGACAATTCTGTGAAGATCCATACACATCAAGGGGACCTACAAAGAACAGAATCAAGAACAATGGGTTCACCACTAGCAACCTCTACTGTCAAAGGTTTACCTAGTTTCGTTCTAGACACGCGAAGCATTGGCTCAAAAGATAATGACACAAAACTCTTATCGGCACCCGAATCAAAGAGAACAGATGCAGGCTGATTATTAATAAAGAACGTACCGTTCACCACTTCATTGTCTGCTTGTGCCTCTTGAGCATTCATGTTGAAGACTCGACCTCGAGCCGGAGCCTGATTTTGATTCTGATTCTGATTTTGGTTGGCTAGCCTTGGGCACCGGTTCCTTTAGTGGGTCAGATCCCCACAATTGTAGCACGAACCAGGAGGAAAATGAGGTCGTGCAGCTTGACCTTGTTGCTGAGCAAGAGGCTGAGCAACTTGTTGGGCTTGGTTCTGAACTGCCTGGTTCTGGTTAACAGGAATGCGACAAGTAGTGGCAAGATGACCAGATCTTCCGCAGTTGGTGCACTGACGACACTGGAGGTGTGGTGGATGATGGCCGTTACACCTGTTGCACAAAGGTGCATTGCCAAGATAAGGCTTCTTGGCTAGTGGCTGCGCAGGCTGATTTGGTGCAGCTTGGGCCTGTGCAGTAATGGCATAGTTTTGGGAAGCCTTCCGCTTCCTAGACCCTCCAGAATTCTTTCCCTTCTTGTTTTGACCTTTCTTGCTATCTTCCTTGTCAGACGACTGTTTCTTGCCCTTGTCACCCTTCCTGTGTAATTTATTCTTCCGAATCTGCGACTCAGTTAATGTCGCTGATAACTCGATCGCCTGACGGAGTGCGGCAGGGTTACTACCAGTAATGATGTCTTGTACTGAGTCAGGTAGGCCGTCGATGTACCTTTCGATAGCCTTGTCGAGTGGGGTAACCATAGTCGGGAAAAGCAGACTCAATTCCTCAAACCTATTAGTATATGCCCTGTGTTCGCCACTATCTTGTTTCAAGTCATCAAACTCCTTCTCCAACGCTCGTTGTTCATGACGAGGACAAAACTCCCTCATCATAAGAGCTCTAAGTTCAGCCCATGTCTGTGCTAGAGCAACTTCTGCACCACGGTCTCTCATTACCCCATTCCACCATGTAAGAGCCCTCTTCTGAAACACGCTCGAAGAAAACTCGACCTTGCGATTATCCGGACACTGAACATGACGGAAAGTATTCTCAATGCTCTCGAACCATTGAAGAAGCCCAGTTGCTCCTTCAGAACCACTAAACTTGAGTGGTTTAGCCGAGTTAAAATCCTTGAATTTGCATGGAGCATTGTTGTTGTTGTTGGCTTGGTGCCATTGAGCAAAGAGATTTGGGAATTGAGCAGCCATCTGCTGCGCAATAATTTCTGCCAGTTCGGCAGTCGCTATCTGGTTTTCGCGTCGAGGAGGCATTCTAAAAGAGGAAACATGAAAGGAAACGAGTGAGATGATTGGATGAAGAGAATGAGATGAAACAAAATCAACAAAAGCAAAGATGGTGGTCATTTGTCCGCATTACCAAGCAAACGAACGACACACAGTGACTAATCAAAGTAAATGAATCAAAAATAATGTATCGCGAAGACATGCTCGCCTATAAGTGAACACTCATCCCGAGAATTCCCAGGTAAGCACAACTGGTCTCGCGTCTGATGAGATATATACGAAGTGCTTGCCTAGATAGAAAACCCAGAATACAGGCATTCACCCTTCCAGTTTGCACGTGTTCACATTATTTAAAACCCAAAACTTTGACGAGATTTGAAAATTCAGAAGGCAATAAGCCAAAAATTTTAGTTAAACTGGAAGGGTTCAAAACCTTACAAAAGAGGGTTCAAAACCTTGTAATAAATTATCCAAAAACAGATGATTGTTTTTCAAAAATCGTTTCGGAAAATTGGGTTCTTGTTTTGATAATCACCTAAGGATAGGTGATGTGCATGTTTTAAGATCTAAACACAAGATAACTTGTGTTAGGTTCCTAGAAGGTTATAGTCTAGGTCAAAGAATTACTAATAACCTAATTCCCTATAACCATTGGCTCTGATACCAACTCTTCTGTCACACCCCGACCACGTATAACATACAAAACGTGGCGGAAACGTCGGGGAGTGTTGTAACAGAATTATTGTTTCACAACCATGGCATACAAAGTTATATTTTATTTATTAAACAAGAGTGTTATATTGTCTTAAACAGGAAACAAAGAGTTCATAACATAATTAAACTAGTCTATCTTCATTTTTTAGTCTCTAAGGCACAGGTCCGCCCTAGTGTCACGATCATCATCCTATGGAAAAGCTCCTGAAAACACATGTGAAAATAGGTACGTCAGCATAAAAATGCATGTGAGATACATAGGTTTTGTGAAAATAGGATTCATGACTTAAGTTTAAGAAATTGTTTAATAATAGTCAGTCATGAACCTTGTAAATTGTTTTGTCTTGTAAATCATTTGAAAAGTGATAAAATAAGATGATATGTATAAATAAGATCATAAAGTATGGTAAAATAAACAACCAAGTAAAATGGGTTTGCATAAGATAAGTTGTTTTGTAAAACGATGTCTTGTGAAAAGTATGTTATTTGTATAAAAAGTCATATGTCTAAATTGAAATGATTCATATAACGCTACAATATGTAATACCATACAAACACTTATATATAGGAAGTACTAGCGGCGTATTCACCATGCTTGTATCATATTACACATGCCTCGTTACTCAATCATTTAAACAAACCACCAACGTACAAAGTCCATGTTTAAACCAATCGTCAAAAGTCCTTGTATAAGCCATGTCAAATGTTTAAAAATCCAAACGTAGTCAAGTAGTGTGTAACAAAAGTTATGTATTGTAAGTAAAGTATTGTCACATAGTCCAAAATGTATAAATATATAAATGTACAAAACAAAGTATTTTGAATATATCAAAAAGTTATGTTTCGCAAAGTAATGCATGTTACATTGATACAAACATTTATGTGGTAAGTTAACGCATACATTCAAGCCTTGAGACAGTCGGATAACCCTTTCAGTCAAGGTTATCAAAAGAAATGTTTTCGGATTCAGTCATTCCTTACATCCAAACAAACCCGGGATGTCAGGAATGGGATTTGTAAAGTCCTATGGTACCAGTACTTACTACCGAGCGGCGTAGCTAATGTTAATGAACGTATAATAGTCTCGTTTGTGCAAACCAAATGTCATAGCAAAAGTGAACATGTTATATGAAAACAATGTACTAAGTATGCTAAGTTAACATACAAAGCAGAAAGTCATGTAAATCAATGTGCTAGCATGCTATCAGTCAACATACATAGCAGAAATGTAAAGTAAAACAATGTACTAAGTATGCACACAATGGACATACTTAGCATGAAATGTAATGAAATCATGTACTATTATGTACTAACAAACATAGCAGGTATATGATGCGAAAACAGGAAAACACGAAAGTAACAAGTAGGCACATGTGTTTCACCCCAAAACAGTTTGGAAAATAGTAAAAGACGGGTCTATGTACTCACTTGAGATTGCTCAGAAGTCGTAAGATAACCACCAAGCAATGTTAGAGATCACGGAATCAAACGGCACCTAATATAGGTAACTATGTTAATAAACCGGACCTAATATCGGAGGATCGGATAGAATGAGGGTTCGTAAACCAAACGAGTATGGAGACTCGTGTGATATGGTTTAACAAAGCCCACATACTAAGACGAAACTTAACCTAAGTGTTTGTGACCCATTACGACCCGTTTAGGTAGCTTATGCTACTTTAACGCGTCGTTCTTGTGAAACGCGTTCGGAACGCCTAACTAGTCCTATGACAAGTAAAATATGCCTTAACATGTCTAATATGGTTGTCAAATCAGTTTAGATGTCAAAAGTTATGTTACATATGTTTAAAACAAATTTTGGCATCAAAGGGGTATTTTGGTAATTTACCTAAGGCATATAAACTACCTATCATACAACTACTTAAATGAAGCGACCATAAGGTATAACCTCGGAAGGTTATTCCCTATATACTATGGTCACCTAATGTATTTGGTCAGATCCTAATGATCGACCAAATGGGTCGGGTTTGAAGGTATAAGCGATTTATTAGATCGCTTACCCTTACGACCCTAGACAACGTGGTAATCATTAGGCATAGTCACAAGGGACTATAACCATCGTGATTACAATCACGTTGCGAAGTTCAAACGAAATTCGCATTGACCATAAACTGGTCAATGCAGAAAGTCAAACAAAGTTTGACTTTCGGACTCGAAAAGTAATAAAAGAACGAAGGAACACTTACAAAGGGTCCCCGAATGCTAATCTAGATCAAAATAGCTCAGGTATGAAACAAAGGTTTCAACTTAGAGCACATAAGATCAGATTTTTGTGAGGAAAAGTGAAGGGTGGAGGTGGGTATTTATAGTTTTCGGTTCACCGTTAGGATCATTTCTTGGAGAAGAGGGAATGATCACATCCCTACACTTGTTGGAATGTTGTGGTTACTGAATTTGGCCACCATAAGAGTTTAACATGTGGGACTTGACCTTTGGGAAGTGTTAGGGGCTGCTAACTTATGTTTAAAATGACCTTTGCTGATCAGAAGAGGCCTAGCGTGACGCCAAGGGGGCTAGGCGTCGCGCTAGGGTCCCCTTGATCAGCAAACACTTTCAAATGTTTATCTTTCAGTCCCCGTTGCGTATTCAGGCCATTTCCGACGTGTTTAAGGCTCGTTAAATCATTTTTAAGGCTCCACAAGGATGCCTAAACATTGTGGGCATGAAACATGCTCAAAATATGTCGGAGGTTGGTTCGTTTGGTCGTACGATCGCGATGTTCGGTTAATTACGACGGAATGCGCATTAGCGCGAGAAACGATCTAAATGGCGTGACGAATGGATTTTTCTAATGCCAAACACAAAAATAAAATATTTTAGTGCTTACATAAATTTTTGGATGCCCGGATGTATTCAGAACGTAAGTTATGCGCGAAAGTGCAAACTTGTGCACTTTTTGACACTTTTAGTCCCTGAATGACCCAAAAGTTTATTTTAGCTCACCTAACCCCTCAAAGCCTATTTCTAAACTACATAAAGGATATTTAAGGTGTGTTTAACTTATGGTCTTGTTCCGGAGTGTTTGTTACAGTTCAAATTGGCATACTTTCGCAGTTTGTCAAATTTAGTCCCTGTAGACGAATTAACTTGTTTTTGCCATACCAAAGCCTTCAAAACTTATTTCTAAGTTATGTAAAGGTTATTTAAGGTATGTTAAGTATATGTTGATGTTCTAGAGTATTTTTCGCATTAAACTGGCTACGTTTACGCACCAGTTTGCGTATAACTCTCTAGAAAGTGATATAGAGTTTGAAATTGACTAAAAGTCAAAACATGAAAAATGTAAAACATAACCAAACAAACATTGGGATCAAATGACATTGTTTTATTGATAATGGTACTGTTCATAATGATTATAAGCACAGGTGTTACATTAAAGATGAAAATGGATGAGTGTGCAGCAGAATTATGATGAAAACAAACTTTGCATACAATCAAACGAGAGTAATACTTTAATCAAACATCTTTTCACAATGAATCGGAAGATTGAATTTATTTCAATAACGATTACAATGATTGATGAATGAATGCAAACTCCCCCTCAGCCAGAGCTCAGTTGTTTGTTCGTGCAAAGAAGACGATGATGCAAAAGAGCTGATAGAACAGTACAAAGTACTGAACTATTTATAGGCTCTTGCAAACCACTAAGCATCTTAGCTGACGTCACCATGAAAGTGACATCTAACCTCCTAACAAACTCTAACCTCTGATCTATACAAACACTGCTAAGTTAACTACTGCTATTACATTATAATACAAAACAGACTATAGATCAGCTGCTGCAACCTTCCACTGCTGTGAACCCAGCAGTACTTGTCCGGATCAGCAGTGCTTGACTCAAGGCAGTAGATTGAATCAGCAGGGCTTTAGTCTTGCATCAGTTCTTTACTTGAGCAGCAGTTGTAGGTCAGCAGTTTGCAAGATCAGCAGATAGGAGGTCAGCAGATGTTGAAACCACTTTCAAGGGGAGAGACTTGTATGTAAACATCTGCTTATTCTGGATCCACTGCTCTGATCCAGTTTTGGCTTTAATTATTAGTTCCTCTGATAGGGTTCAATCCCAACAATTTAAAGAAACGATCTTTAGCAAAAGGAGTTTTCTTATTCACTTTACTTCTGAATGTTCTCTCCCTGGATGCTCGTTTCATTCTAGCCGCGGTACGAAGCTCAGCATTTCAAGGCTCCAGATGTGGAGAATTTCTAATACAGCTTCTTCGCTTGGCGACGTATCCAATGTATATAAAAATTTGGAAGCAAAAAATTTTTCCAGATTAGGATTGAGAGTATTCCTATGTTAAGTCTAGACTCAAAAGGTCAAGGAATGTGCTACTGTATCATTGAGATTAAACACAAAAGGCTAGTGTTTAATTCACTCAATGTTGGCTCTGATACCAACCTGTCACACCCCGATATTTCCACGTATTACCGGTGGGCCCGGTGGGGAGTATCGTGACGTAGTTGATATCATCATGGTCAAACAACACAATATTTAAATGCACAGCGGAAGCAAAAGATAAATATATTACAATCCGAATATAAAGTAATATCAAAGTATTACAACGGAAAGTAAAGGATCCACAGGCGGATCAAATAAAAGAAAAACTGTTCAATAGACTTCAGGCATCTAGAACTTGCAAGATTCCTTATTAACGCCCTGAGCTTCCAGCCAATTACGTTCAGTACCTGTCACTTAACCTTTTTGGAAAATACATCAGTTTACACTGGTAAATACAATTAACTGACTCATTTGAAAAGGTTTAATAAAATTGATTTGAATCCATAAGGCACAACATATCTTTTATAACTTGGGATAATTATATAAATAATCTTGTATACAAATTTACAGGTTCGTTATACGTTCAGGGCCCAATGTAGAAACTGAGTCAAGATTAACAGACACACCACAAGTATAAGCCCACAAGAGAGTGAGATACCGTTTCCCTTAAGCGACGATCAGGTGTATGCCTACACCCCGTGCTTAAGACGTGGCCATTTTATAATACAATGATGTCAAGGATATCCGGGACATGGTCATTAACCCCTAAAGGCTTTTATTTCAAACAATACAGATTAAAGCGGGTTACCTCAATAATTTAATCACAATTCGACTAAACATTCAATACCCGACCAAGCAGTATTATTATAATAACGTATCCCAAACCCGTATAGGGAAAATAAGTTAAGAGTATTTACCTGAGCTAGCAATGCAATTTATACTCAGCCGTATATTCAAATCAGCAGGCACAAGTACTTCTACTGGGGCTCTTAATCTGGAACGAAGGTTTTATTAACCTATTAGATTCCTAACGGGTCTTATTTAAGTCGTAACTTAGACCGGTTAGTTTTAAGGAAAGGTTTACGGTTCAAACGCATGATTAAGCGAAGACCAGAATAGAATGTGGTTTAGACCCGACAAGTTTGGAGACTTGTATAATATGGGTAAACTAAACACATTCTGGATTTTGAAAAGAAAATGATAAGGTTTGACCCGTTTCGGTTAACTTATGTAAACTAGTTATATAAACCGAACCGAATGCGAAACATGCGTAACGGGTAACCATAAGAGTCATACACATGTTTCCTAAGTTAATATGTCTTAAATATGTTGTGATATCAGTAGGATACCTTCCATTATGCCCAAAACGAGTTTAATCTCAATTTATGCCCCGTAGGGGTATTTTGGTCATTTAAAAGATTATAAAAGAGATTAATTTTAATTCTGAGACTCGGGTCTGAAATAATCAGCAAAAATACTTAATTTACTAATTTATAACAGTAGGGTATAGCCTATATGTGAAACTTACTAATTATAACCATACTATGCTCCAAAAGGGCATTTTGGTAATTTCACTTAAGCCAAAAAGGTCAAAACTGATATCTGAGTTAAACAACTTTTGCTTACTGTTAAAATATTATAATTTACCTAAAATATCAGTAGGTATCAACCCTTATATGTTTAAAATAGTTTTGGTACATACTATGCGTTAAAAACGCTTAAATAGGCGATTTGGAGCCATTTCCGGGTTCTATATAGAAAGATGATATTTTTTTATTATTCTAGAAGGTTTAAAATAATTTATTTATCATATAAAATCAGTAGCAAAAGGTTTGGGGTCAAAAAGATATGTAAAACTCATTTTATAGCCCAAAAGGGCAAAACCGACAATTACCGAATCAAGCTTATAACTCTAAGTTATGCTCAGCCTAAAATTAATTAAAAATCTTCAAAAATCCCAAAATATTATATTACATCAGTGGGTAAAAAGTTTGATACCAAAAAGTGGGTTTAAATAGGCTACATGCTAATTATGTCGTTTAATCGCTAAAAAGCTTTCTAATTACGCTAATGAGCATAACTCTCAATCTACACCTCAAACTGATGTCAAATTTTGGGTACAAGTTTATAAATTAGTAACTAAGGTTTCTACTCTTTTACATTTTTTAAAAATCACGTTTTATGGTGAAAAGGGCATAATAGTCAACATATAAGCAATTAACGGAATAATGCATATTAATCGGATAACTAATGAACCAAGGTGTATAATCACAGAGGGTTATACTAGCATGTAACCTGGTCCTAAGGGGAGCTCTAAGGCATTTCCAAACTCTACTAAAACGGGTCAGAACTGAAGTCAAAGCAAAAGTCAAAGTTTTGCGACTTTCGGTTCCGAACCGGGTCTAAACAGAAAATTGTCAGATCAAACAAGCTTAGACCGGTTATTATACTTATTACCAAGTTATATGAGTGATAAAATAGGTTACACGCCTTCCACATTGTTAATTATGCGTTAATTCGAAGTTTAGCATTCTGTTGACTTTTTCTAAACAACTTTGACCCGACAAATGTCCTAGTTAGAGTGGGAATCAGAGGGTGCCCTTTTAAGGGTTTATTGCCCACATAATTACCAACTTATAACTACCTTCAATTCGACTAATCACTGGACCATTTATGATTAATCGCTAAGTCAAACGTTGATTACGACGGTTTGACTTTTAGGCTAATAACTAAGCAAAACTTAATCAAGGAAGGTCAAGGGTACTTACCAAAGTCCTATCCACGATTAGGGATGACTTGGGTCTGCTTTGGAACTCCAGAAAGCTCCACAAATGTAGATGGAATGAATGATCACAAGGTTGCAACTTGAGGGCCTTTTTATGGTGCTTTTGATCTCATTAGATCATGCCAAGCAACCCTACTAGTGTTCCCTGATCATCAACAAGTGTCTCTAGGGCCTAAGAGCATGTAGGGGTCGCCCATGGAAGAGGAAAATTGTTTTTAAGTCGGTTAAACGCTCAAAACAGCCAACAGCCAATTTACTGTCGCTGGGCAACCCTTACGGACCGTAAGGGGATAGCTTACGGTCCGTAAGCTCTTTGTAGAGGGCAAAAATTCTTGATCTTTCGGGCTTTGAAAGGGCAACTTAGGTAAAATGATTTTGGGGCTTGAATTATCAGTATGGGGCCTTTATATCATGCTTGAATAGTCATGTACACCCTACCATTATGAATTGTTGTCTTGGACTTTAACGAAAACCATAAACGAAGGTTTATCGTGCATATCCTCATGGAATTCCACTCTTGCAAATATGAATCGATTATTACTAGTAATTACCGGATTGAATATAAATCAGATGTTTGAAATATATATTAGGGTCTTGGGATTCATAACGAGGTCGTTCAGAGGTATAAATTAACATGACGACACTTTTAAATCCTGCCATACATCTTTAACTAGATCCGGGTTTATATCACTTTTGTCTTACCTGACACGTGTCGTTATTTCATTGATCACAAATTTTCGAGGTGTTACATCCTCACCCCCTTAAAAGAAATCTCGACCTCGAGATTTACTGAAATAAATGAGGGTACTTTTCTTTCATTGTGGACTCAAACTCCCATGTGCACTCGGGACCTCTGCGGGCATCCCATTTAACCTTGACAATAGGCACATGCTTCCTTCGAAGCTTCTTAACCTGTCGATCCTCGATCGACACAGGTTTTTCAACAAACTTCAAGCTCTCTTCTATGTGCACATCTGTATGAGGTATGACCAGTGATTCATCAGCGAAACACTTCTTCAGTCACTAGTGTGCAATGTATTGCGAGCTCCACCAAGCTCCTTAAATAGGTTTTAGCTTATAAGCTACTTGATCTTGATACATTCGATTTCCTTCGAATGATTCTATATATTCAGAGCTTAATTAGCTTGATAATTTAACAAATTTGGCACACCCTTCCTGGGTGATATCTTTTGTTGAACCTTATTTCTTAACAAGAATTTAGGAGGTTTGCTATTTTCATTAATCCTTGATTTTCTGCCAAATACTGGCATCTTACAGATGATTATGAATTTGCGTGATCTTATTTGTTGTTTCCAATGCAACTTTCAGATCCTGATAATTGGACTTACCAATCTATTGTCTTAACAATAGATGTTTAACATTCCATCTATACAAGGTCTCCAAAGGAGCAGCCTTGATGCTTATATATCAACTATTATAGGAAAGCTTATCTTAAGGTGAGATGGTTATTCCAACCATTGCTTAAAACTATTCTTAAGGGATAGCTAATCCTTATAGCTAGTTGAATAACTCGACGATCCTGGGTAGTTGATGGCGATTCTTAATCGTTGTCTAAATAGGGTTGCGGTAATGAATGCATAAGCAAAATGAACCGTCTTTCTTATCTAACAATATCAAACTCTCGGAATATTGAGTTAGGCTATATGAATCTCCTATCTTAAAATTTACTTAATCAGGGTTTCGATTATTCCATAATCAACATGGAGTTCTTACAACACTCCAACCCAAAGCGGGATGTTAATCTTAACTCTACTTTCCTCTCGGGAGGTAAACAGGGTAGTCTTAGGAGAAGATAATCAAGATACAAGGAGGTTACAGAGATTTCCCAATCTCAGGCTCCAGTTCATCCATCCTTGCTGGTGTCAAAAGAGTGACACATTTATGCTATGAGTCCACAGATTCCTTTACCAGGAAACATTTATTTGGACAATTTTATTTTCTAGATATCTTCTTTGAATACCGTTAGCTGACTTTAATACCATATGACCATTGGAATATCTTTGTGGTTCCATGCATTAAACCTCCATACTGATCAGGCATGGAAGCAATCTATGGAACAGATTAGGATACACCAATCCTCATATAGCGCTTTTGTCATACCATTTGGTATTCGCAATCGATAGAGATCAGGAGATATCAATTACTTATGATGATGTACTTCATCTGGAGAAAGGGTATACTAGAATTTCATGACTGAAGATTTTCGACAGGAGCAGAAGAAATGGTTCTTATGGTATTTGCCTGTAAGTTTTACCTTACACTTAATATCTAGGGTTCTCATGGAAGACTTTAAGAGTTTGTTAAACCCACCATCTATGAAGGATTGATTGGTATCCGAATCAAAGTAGAACTCCTAGCGTTCATTCTACTTCATATTTTATGCTTAAGGTTCTAATACGTAGATTTAATAACTTACAAAATTTATTCCACAAATGACTTATCTGCACCTGCATCAAACAATACCCTTGCATATACATCATGGATGAGGACGTGCCGGTTATGATATTGTCATCTTGTATGACCTCTTTTGCATCCACCTGAGAGACCTTAGCGTTGGTCTTCTTATCTCCTTTAAGCTTCTTAGTATATTTTGGGCAATTTGATTTGATATGCCCTTTCTCGTTACAGTTGTAACAAGTCGCATCTCCTATCTCCTGGCATTCCAATGTTTTATGCCCACTAGATTTGCAGATCCCACAAGCCCTAGGCTGTGATTGGGATTTTGATTCGTACCTGCATTTCCCATAATGGCGCTTCTTGCAGGTCTTGCATACTGGTTTCTGGTTGGACTTTTGTTTGTTCTTCTTCTTAGAGCTCTGGGAGTTATCTTCCTCCCTTTTCCTTTTTAGCTCATCTTTTGCATTCGAGGTATGAACAAGATCCTCCTTATGAGTAAGGAAATGTGGTCCTAGATAAAATTTGGAGCGGGTAGCATGGGGCTCCTTGAACTTTTTCACAGCCTTCTTCACAGCTTTTCCAACAGCTGCGTCTATCATAGTCTGAAGAACATCCTTGGAAATTCTAAGGTTCACAATTGTAGCATCATTGGCATGTGTCGCATCATTCATAACACGATCAACGACTCTCTTATCCGAGTTTGTCATACTCGATATTTGGTTCCTAACGCCAAATAAAACAATTAGTTGCAATCCAACATCCGCTATTATCATCCTGATGGCCTTATATACTAACCATGGTATCGTTAAACCATACAGGCTAACATAGTGCGAACATTCTCTATGAATGTCCTGTAGATATGTATGTATGTATATATATATATCAATTATACTTAGCCTAGGCCATAGAAGACCATTAATGGCAATCAAGGTTTGGACCTAGTCCATCACCTTTTTGACAGGGGATCAGTTGTCACATCTGTCTTGATCATATTGATGATTTTGGATAGCTTGAAAGCTTGACGTTAGGATATTGGGTAAGAGTGTTTCCTAATAGATATAAAATATCAATCTAAGATTTGTTGGAGCATTTTCTAAAGTATCAACGGCCAATTTCTACCTCGCATTAAATGACCAGAGTTCTAATTAGGCGGAGGCAACAGTTCTCAACATTTATCGTTCATTATAGAATCATATGTGCCAGCATCAAATAAATTTCTGCATAAACTGCTTGATAAGGGAAGGTACCTGCTATATAGTTATCATTCTGCACCATCTCCTGGGCGTTCATCTGGAAGACTCATGCGTTTGTTTTCCTGGCCTCTTCAGGCTTCTTTTGATTCCTAGGGCAGTTAGTCTTGATATGCCCCTTCTCGTTGCAACCATAACAGGTTGCATCTTTCAACTTCTTGCAATCCAAGGTTTTATGTTCCTTAGACTTGCAGATTCCACAGGGTAGAGGCTGAGACTCAAATCTGCATTTCCCAATGTGGTATATCTTACAGGTTTTGCACCTGGTCTTTTCATCCGACTGCTGGTTGCCTTTCTTAAACCCGGAACTCTTCTTGTCCTCAAAGTTCATCTTTTTCTTCCTGTCGGAGCGATGAGAATTCTCATCCTCCCTTTCACGCTTTCCATCTTTAGAGGCCTTGGTAGCCTTGTTTCTGACCACATCGAGTGTGAGAGATAGCAACAGATCTGCCGCTGACCTGAATGTAGTAGGTCTCGATGCTTTCACACTTGCCTTTATTTCTGGGGCTAGACCCCCAATAAAGCGAGCTATTCGCTTTGGTTCCGGTGTGATCAAGTAAGGAACCAATCGAGACATGGTATTGAAACTTGTAAGGTATGCTTGATAATCTAAGTTCTCCATGACTAATGTCAAGAATTCAGTCTCAATTTTCTCAACTTCATGTTGAGGACAGTAATTTTCTTTGATAAGAGCGACGAACTAATCCCAAGTCATGTTGTATAAAGGGATCTTCCCCCGTAGCTTGGATCAGTGACCTCCACCAAGCTAGAGCTTCTCCTTTAAAAGATTGTGAAACAAACTTCACAATGTCTTGCTCTGCACATCCACTGATGTCAACAACGGTGTCCATCTCATCGAGCCATGTCATGCAATCGATGGCCCCTTTTTCTCCTATAAAGTCTCTGGGCTTGCAGAAGACAAAATATTTATATGAGCAGGTCTCAACTGGTGCCTCTTGATGAAGCACCACCTGTCTAGAGGGAACACTCCTTTGATTTGACGAGTTACGAACATCGTCTTCCCTAGACTCATGTGATTTAGAAAGGGGCTTACTACGAGCCACAGAGAGAGTCTTAGAGTGTGTATCACTTAATTCATCATATTGTCTGTCGAGAGCTTGTGTAATGGCATTATCTATTAATGCCTGCAGTTCCGCGCCAGTTATATTAACTCTGGGAGCATCATTATTTTCCCTCGGATGGCTGTTAGCCTCCTCTGATCCATCCATGTAGCTTGATTGCTACATAAATATTAACAATGATTTATTCAGAGGTTATTATGGAATCATCATTTTTGACGATTCATCAACCATGGTAATATAAACCATATTGGTTAATTTGTTAGTTATATTTAATTAGTATTTTCATTATAATTTATCCTAGTTATAAAACATTAAGGATATTAAAGTGGCGCAAAAGGCCTAGTCACAAGGACAGTTTTAAATTTATAAGCCATGATTTCAGAGAATCGAGGCATTAAGGTTTGAACATATTTCATTACCTTTTCTTGTCAGAGAGCCAAAGACTTCAACTGTCTTTTGTCCCTTAGGACAATAAGTATGGCCCGTAGGCATTTCATCACTTATGGATGTTTATAACGTGATCATCTTCATTTGATGATATTAGTCAAGATTGCATTGATCATACAAACTATTATGCTTGGAGGTAGTCCAACATCTTTAGACGGGGGTCAAAGACCACCACTGTCGTTGTCTTATCGGACAACAAATTTGGCCTGTAGGCACTTCATCACTAATGGATGCTTATTATATGATCATCTTCATTTGATGATTTAAGCCATGATTCTAAATCACTAGGCTAGATAAGGGTTTGGAATTTCCCAATATAAAGATGACAAGTGTGATTTTATCGTATCACTGTTGTCAGGAGTGTTAACATGTTTTTCAGATGTTAACAAGAATCTGAATCTCTTTTAAACAGGTTTTTACCATCACAGCATGTGCCTATTGTTGGATCTGAGTTTGTTTCTGATTGTATTTTGTGTTTGTATTTAAAGATGAAAATGGATGAGTGTGCAGCGGAATTATGATGAAAATAAACTTTGCATACAATCAAACGAGAGTAATACTTTAATCAAACATCTTTTCACAATGAATCGGAAGATTGAATTTATTTCAATAACGATTACAATGATTGATGAATGAATGCAAACTCCCCCTCAGCCAGAGCTCAGTTGTTTGTTCGTGCAAAGAAGACGATGATGCAAAAGAGCTGATAGAACAGTACAAAGTACTGAACTATTTATAGGCTCTTGCAAACCACTGAGCATCTTAGCTGACGTCACCATGAAAGTGACATCTAACCTCCTAACAAACTCTAACCTCTGATCTATACAAACACTGCTAAGTTAACTACTGCTATTACATTATAATACAAAACAGACTATAGATCAGCTGCTGCAACCTTCCACTGCTGTGAACCCAGCAGTACTTGTCCGGATCAGCAGTGCTTGACTCAAGGCAGTAGATTGAATCAGCAGGGCTTTAGTCTTGCATCAGTTCTTTACTTGAGCAGCAGTTGTAGGTCAGCAGTTTGCAAGATCAGCAGATAGGAGGTCAGCAGATGTTGAAACCACTTTCAAGGGGAGAGACTTGTATGTAAACATCTGCTTATTCTGGATCCACTGCTCTGATCCAGTTTTGGCTTTAATTATCTGTTCCTCTGATAGGGTTCAATCCCAACAATCTCCCCCTGGAACAGATAATGCCAAAACTCTTCATTATTGTGGACATTTATTGCCTCATCAACAGTTCCCTTATCTGACCTTTAAATTGTAGTTCAAAGTCTAGGGCATCTGTGTCTTCATCATCCCTGCTAAGTGGAAGATCAAGGAGATCCTGCAAATCTTCAAGACTCAGGCCAAGAGCTTGTTCCCTTGATATTTTCTCCACTTCTCCACCAGACCTGAGCAAAGTCCATACGCAGGTCTGTTTGTCAGTTTCCCACTTTTGTATTTTTTAGCCTGGTGGGTTTCTTGGGAGATATTTATTTGCAGAGGTATTTGGTGAGGCTGGCCTATTCATAACTGGCTGAGCAGCACTTGCAGATTGTTCTAATTCAAGATCTTCTTTTATCATCAATTCCATGCCTGCTTTTACAATAGCATCACCAGCTATTAGATCTTGAATTGTTTCAGTACTCGACTGGTTTTGGCTCCTTCTTTTGTAGATGGCAGCACCAGCTGGAGCAGTAGTTCTTTTATCTTGCAGCTTTGGTGGTCTTTTTGAGACCTCTGCTTTAGAGTAGTCAGGCTTTTGTGGAACTTTTGGATCTTTCTTTCTAAGTTCCTCTAACTTCTTGTAGGTAGCCCTGACCCTATCTTCTCCCCACTTTGACACAGAATTCTTCGACCCATAATCAGCTGCTATCAGCTCCTCTTTCATTCTCTTCAACATTAATGCCTTCTCAGCTTCAAATTGTTTGAATTTTTCAGGGGGAGTCTGCTTGACCTTATTTTTTATCATTTCTTGAATCCTGGCTGCTTCTTTTTCAAGCTTAAGAATGGTCCAGTTTTTGTACATGTATTTCTCCCCCTTGTATTTCTTGTAGGTCATGATACTCTCAATGTAGTCTTTTCTCAAGGACTCATCTGCCCTTTCTGAAATCTGCTGACATACATTTTTAGCAAATTGCTCCATAGCATTGACCTGTGAGAGTAGGAACTGATAGTTTTGTTGAAATTCTCTATCAGATTTCCCTCTTCTGTTTTTTATTGCAATATCCTCTGCTTGCTTGGCCTTGAGTTTCAAGTATTCTTCAATATTGTTAGGCCTGGGATATCCTGCAACTGATGGCAAACTCCTTTTAACTGGGTCATCCTCATAGTAGAAGGATTTGATTTCTTCCCTCACTGCAATGAGTTCCGGAGGAAATGAGACACCAACAGGAGGTAATGGCTTTAAAGTTTGAGCTGAAGAGAGAGGTATGGGTTTAGGAATTGTGACAAGTGACAGAGATTGTGAGGATGTTGGTGGTGGTGAAGGTGAATCATCATCTGATATGTAAATCCTTCTCCTTTTTGTTTTAGAAGAGGCAGATGATGTTTTGGGTGGATCAGTGGTGGTAGATTGTATGGCAGTGGTTTGTGTTTGACTAACAGCTGTTGAGACAACTGGTGTCTCAACCACTGTTGTCTTTACAACAAATGTTATAACACCTGTTGTCTTCTGCTTTTTATCAGCAGGTGAAAGTGGTGGTGAGATTGTTTTTGGTGGTGACAGTGGTGGTGGTAAAGTAGTGGTTGTGGTGTGTGTTGAAGTAGTGTGTGGTGAAGTGAGAACAGATGTTGAAACCACTGAAGTACCAGCAGTAGTTGATACAGCAGGAGTTACAACTGCTGTTTGGGTGGAGGTTTGATGCAGATGGCTTTTGGATGGTGGTTTTGGAGGCTTTGGAAATTTGGATGGGATGGACTTAGGTTTCCTTTTTGTCTTAGGATTTTTTGTATCCTTTGATCCAGAACAACCTTGCTCATACAGTTCCATGAAAGCTCTTTTCTCCTCATTCCATCCTGAGATATCCTTTGCCATTCTATCTCTTTTAACACTTGCTACTCCTTCATCAAGTGCTTCTTGAGTAGCATCAACCTTTTTACTACCATCTGGCAATGGAATTTTTCTGGTCATAGCATCTTTCTCAGGTTCAATGTACAGACCATCATCTATTCCTTTCTTCTTCCACCCCTGAATTTTCTCCCCCTTTTTGGCATTATCTTCTGGGAGTTGATCAATGAAAAGTACTGTTGGAGGAGCAGTGCCAGTGGTTTCCAGTAAATGGGCCTTGATTGCCTTAATATCTGCTTAAGTGTTCTTGTACCTAGACTCCATAATGTTTCTCAGCTTTTGGACATGAAATTCATGTTGCTGATCAGCCATTGCTTTTTGTTGTTGGAGAAAAGGTTGGAAAAGGTTCCAGAGCTCATTTGTAGCAAAAGCTTGTGGTGGAGCAGGTGCTTGAGGTGGAACAACAGTGGATTGCATCTTTTGTATTGTCAACACCTGCTGTAGCATGTTTTTAAGATCTGCAACAGATGTATCCAATTTTTCAACACGTTCCGTCAAATCCTTATATTTTAAATCATCACCCAATTTAATGGGATCATCTGATTTCCCACTAGCAGTGGTTTTATCAGTGGTTGAGGTAGGGAGTGTACTCCAAACACTAACCACTGATGCCCCTTTTTCTTGGTACTGGGGTCTTCTTCCTTCAACACTTGATAACCTTTTGATGTTGCCAGTAGGATAAATAAATCCACTGGTGGTTGGCAGAGGTGCTATGTAAGGAATTGCCTCCAAGGAAGTCTTATTAATGTAACCACTGTCCAACTGTAAACCAATGGGTTTAACAGTTGTAGTGGCTGCTTCACTTGGACTACCACCAAGAGTTACGTGTAACTCAAGGGGTATAACCTCCTCAGGTTGTGTTGGTGGGTTAGCAAGGATTGATACATCAGACCCAGTCATTTGTTGAGGAATATTCTCATTAATAGGTGATTGAGAAGGACTGGTTAGTGCCTGGTTCAAATCAATTGCATCCAACATTAGTTTGGTTGGGGATGGAATTTTGGATGTGAGGTTTGGTGTAGAAATAGGATTTGCTCCAGGCATTGAGCTGTGGATGATGAAACCAAGTGGTTTCAGAGCATCATGATGTGGTGGCCCTATGTGTACAACCTGTTCTTTTTGTGAAGAAGCAGGAGGAGTTGTGGGTATGGGTTGAGATATTTGTACCAACTGCTGTGAGGAAGTAGCAGCAGTGGTTTCTTGTGACATTTGTGATGTCACAGGCAGTAGCTCTGGTATCTCATCCTCCAGAGTTGCCTTTTTGATGGGTTTTGGGGGTTTTTGAGTTTTTCTTTTTGGCTTTTTGGTGATTTTAGGTGTGGGTTTCAAAGCAATTGTGCTGCCACTTTGATCACCTTGAGCAGTGGGCTCAGCAGCAGATACCTGAGGAGAAGTTGTAACTGCTAAATTCTGCTCAGGCACCTCTGCTTGTGTTTTGCAAGGTGTTAACATTCTTGAAAAAGTTTCAGTTGTTAAACTGTTTATTTGAGTAGAATCACCTTGATTTATTACAGTTAAATCATCCTTACTGAATTTCTTTTCAAAATAGTAACTTAAAAACCTTGGAAACAGTAAAATTGATTTTGTTTCAACATTATTAACCAAATCTTTAAAAATTTCCCTAGAATAGTTAAAATTTTCGTTTTGAAGAATTGCATATCCCAGATTTTGAATCTTTAAAGGAATTTCATTGAAAGAAGTGGTTTTATTTGAAACACATAGTAGGAGGGTATGAAATAAAAATCTGGTTGCCGAAGGAAAATAACCTTTTTGTAAGGTAAGTTTCTTCATCATTGTGGCTTCATACCCTCTTTCAATGAAGTCAGTTTGTAACTCGTTTTTAGTGAAAGAAATTTTACCTTCCTGGTCACCGAGTTGAAAGACCTCTGAGATGGATTGTGGCGTGATTTGGACAGCTTTACCCTTTATAGAAGAGTGTATGGTGGTTGCAGTGTCTCCTTGTTTTTCAAGGGTTGCATTCTTCCAGAACTCTCTTTGGGTCGCCAAATAGATTGGTGCATCGGCGGTGAACAAAGTTTTATACTTTGATTTGGCCATGATGTCAATGATGGAATCGAAAACTTTGGTTGTTCCTGGATTTGTGAGAAGACCCAGGAGATTGTGAGATGGTTTATATGGGATTTCAGTGGAGATTGCCTTTTGAGAGGCTGTTTTCGATGTGGATTTGGATGAGGGTTTTGCAGATGGCTTCGATTTTGTCATTTTGAAGATGATGATCGAAGAAATTTGTGAAGAAATGAGATGAAAAACTGTTTTGAGAAGAGAATTTTTAAGAATTCAATTCGACAGTAAAACCCTGTTTTTGATGTAAAGTGGGGGTTTTATAGAGGAAAAGTGAAGACTGACGTGGCAGCGGTTACAAAAGTACTGACCATTATGTACTGCCCACATGCCAAACTCTGATGAAATGAAGGACAGTACTTATGTGAAAGCTACTGATGAAAGCAGGGGTTACAACGGTAAAATGGAAGCAGTGGATGATTTTCACTATCAGTGGATAGTATATCAGTGGATAAGACACTGCTTTTGAATCAACAGAGTTTATCAAGGAAATGAGAGAGCAGAGGATGGCTTTCAGCAGTGGACAGACTTTTGAAGTAGATCAGACTTTTGAACAATCAGTGGTTATGGCAGACTTTTAAGGATTTCAATGAAAATTTCATTTTTAGCTATTTTTAAGGATGGATTTTTGATTTTCTGAAAACATTTTGTTGCTTTTATTCATAGAAAAACAAGATGTTGCTTGTTATTCCATGTTCAGCATCCCAATCCTAGAGACCAAGCTTTCAAAAGTGGCTGTATCAAGTGCTTTTGTGAGCACATCTGCCAGCTGGTCTTTAGTTGGGACATGATGCAGAGAAATCAAACCTTTTTCATAGCAATCCCTCACAAAGTGATGTCTGATGTCGATGTGTTTGGTGGTTGAATGGGAAACTGGATTTTTGATGATATTTTCTGCTGCCTGGCTGTCCAACATGAGTGGTGTCTTTAAGGCAGTGATACCAAAATCCAGTAACTGATTTTGAAGCCACATGAGTTGGGCTGTACAGCTTGCAGCAGCAATGTATTCAGCTTCAGCAGTAGATGTTGAAACTGCTGCTTGCTTTTTGCTTTGCCAAGAAACCAAGCAATCACCTAGAAACCGGCACCCTCCTGAAGTGGACTTCCTTGTGGTGTGACATCCAGCAAAGTCACTGTCTGAAAAACCTGAAAGCTTGATGTTCCCATTAGCTGGATACCAGATACCAAGTGTGGGAGCACCTTTTATGTATCTGAAGATCCTTTTTACAGCAATGAGAATTGATTTTCTGGGAGCTGATTGACTTCTTGCACAGACACATGTTGCAAACATGATGTCCGGTCTAGATGCAGTTAGGTACAATAAAGACCCAATCATGCTTCTATAAAGTGTTTGGTCAATCAGCTCATCTTTTTCATCAGACATGACCAGCTTATTTGTTTCCATGGGTGTGCTGCATGGTTTACAATCATTCATATCAAATTTGGTCAAAAGTTCTTTAGCATATTTACTTTGATGAATGAAAGTTCCATTTTGCATTTGCTGTACTTGGAGACCAAGAAAGCATTGCAGCTCACCCATTGCACTCATTTCAAACTCAGCTGTCATGAGTTCCCTAAACTCTTCACACATTTTGTTACATGTGCTTCCAAAAATAATGTCATCCACATAAATTTGGACGATCATTAAATCCTTCCCTCTCCATTTTAGAAACAGTGTTTTATCAATGGTACCTCTTTTGAAACCATTTGAGAGTAGGAAGTTGGAAAGAGTTTCATACCAGGCCCTTGGTGCTTGTTTCAGGCCATACAAGGCTTTGTTTAGCCTGTAGACATGATCTGGATAAAATGGATCCTCAAAGCCTGGAGGTTGACAAACATACACCTCTTCTTGAATTGTACCATAGAGGAAAGCACTTTTGATATCCATTTGAAACACCTTCATATTGTGGTTGACAGCAAAGGCCAGGAACAGTCTAATGGCTTCCAATCTTGCAACAGGGGCGAATGTTTCATCATAATCAATCCCCTCTTCCTGTCTGTAACCTTGAACCACAAGCCTGGCTTTATTCTTGACAACAATGCCCCTTTCATCAGTTTTGTTCTTGAAGACCCACTTTGTGCCAATGGGACTAACCTCTTCTGGCAGTGGTACAAGCTCCCATACTTGTTGTCTTTTGAACTGTTGGAGCTCCTCTTGCATGGCTTCTACCCAGCTGTTGTCTTTCAGTGCCTCTTGGTACTTGACTGGCTGATGGAGTGATAGAAAACCAGCAAAAAGACAAATGTTTTGGGTTTGGCTTCTTGTGAGCACCCCTTCATTTATGTTGCCAATGATTTGATCAGGTGGATGAGATCTCAAGAAGATTAAATCTCCTTGGTATGGCATGATGGCATTTGTTGGTGAAGGCTGCAAATGTGTATCATCTGAGCTAACCACTGCTGGTGACTTTGATGACCCAGCAGTGGCTTCAAAAGGTGGTGGAATAGGAGGTAATGAAGTGGACAACTGCTGACTTTTATCCACTGTTTGAGGACTTTTGTCAGCAGTGTTTGAGGATGTGGAAGCAGTGGTGGATGGGCTACTTTGGTCAACAACTGTTGAGGTAGCAGTGGCTGAGCTTTGACAACTGTTTTGAACAGCTGATGCTTTTCCCTTTGTAGCATACCTTTGAGGGATGATGATTTCATACCCATAGTCTGGTGTTGTATCCTCTGATGGACCTGCACTGTTAGTCTTGACAGCAGTATTTTCAAAAGTAAATTTTTCAAGATCAAACAGATCTGCAGGATTTGCTGGGATTTTCATTGATGAAAGTTCATTGAACTTTACATTCAAAGTCTCCTCCACTGCCTTGGTCTGTGTATTGAACACTTTGTAGGCCTTGGCAGTGGTTGAGTATCCCAGATGATAACCACAATCAATTTTGGCTGCAAATTTAGAAATGGAATCTTTTAAGTTCAAAATAAAGCATGGGCAGCCAAACACTTTGAAATAAGAGATCAGTGGTTTGATTTTATACAGAATTTCATAAGCAGTCTTTTTGTGCCTGGGGTTTATTAAAACTCTGTTCTGGACATAGCAAGCAGTGTTTACTGCCTCTGCCCAGAAAGTTAATGGCAAACCTGAATCTGCAAGCATAGTTCTGGCAGCCTCAATCAAAGTTCTATTCTTTCTTTCAACAACCCCATTTTGCTCTGGTGTTCTAGGGATGCTGTACTGCCTTACAATCCCTTTCTTCACACAGAAAGCATCCAACTCCTTATTTTTAAATTCTGTGCCATTGTCACTCCTGAAGCTCTTCACTGGAAGGTCAAATTGCTTTTCAACCTGTGTCACAAAGTCTTGCAAAATGCCTGCAGTCTCATCTTTTGAGTGTAAAAAGAAAGTCCATGTAAACCTAGAAAAGTCATCAACAATAACCAAGCAATATCTTTTCTTCTTGAGGCTCATGACTTGAACTGGGCCAAACAAATCCATGTGTAGCATCTGCAAACACTGGGTTGTTTTGGACTCTTCAATGGACTTAAAAGAACTTTTATGTTGTTTTCCTTTTAAACAGGAAATGCAATGTTCAGGACATGAAAACAATTTTTGTGGTAGGCCTCTCACCAAACCATTTTTTGAAATTTCAGTGATTGTCCTAAGATTTGTGTGTCCCAGCCTTCTGTGCCAAAGTTCTGTCTCTTTGTTAGAGGCAGCTGAGAACAGACAGGCATCAGCTCTGGGACACTCTTTTGACATGTCAACAACATAAACATTGCCACTTCTTTGAGCAACAAGTTTAGTTTGACCAGTGTTGATTATTGCTTCAATCTTTTTGACCATTTCTGGTCCAACAATCCTACAACAATCTTTTGTGAAGAATGACCCAAACCCTTTGTCACTCATTTGTGATACACTCAGAAGGTTGAATTTTAGATTGTCTATCAGATTGACATTTTCAAATTTTATATTTCCAGACTGCACTGTACCAGACCCCAGAACTTTCCCTTTACTATTATTCCCAAAGGATATATCACCCCCTCCATGGATTTTAAAGTCTTTGAGGAGGGCTTTACATCCTGTCATGTGCCTGGAGCCTCCACTATCTACATACCAAAGACTATCAAAGCATGCAGAAGCTCCCTGCACATGAAGTAAAAGGATTAGTTCATTAGGGTCTCCAAAGCCAGCAGGGCTTTGGATGGGGTCTCAACAGTGTCTGGGATGGATGCAGAATGATGGACAGTGGTTAGGTCAGGGGTTTGGACTGTTTTAGGACAGTGTTTCTCTAACCACTGTTGTGGGTCCTGACCAATCACCTGCTGGTAACCAAAAGGATGCATGTTCACTCTGGGTTTAGAGGGCCTTTTGTAGGCCTCATAAACGTGTGGAATCCTTTGGTAAGACTGTTTTTCCTTGCCTTTTCTGAATTGATTAGCAGGGGGTGCATCAGTAACCTGAACATCTCTTTTGACAGATGTTTGGTTCAGCTGTTTTGTGACAGCTGTTTGAACTGGCACAAACAATGGTTGTTTCTTGGTGAATTTGACAGATGATGATGATGGACTCAAGGATGTTTTAGCAATGTACTCATTCTTTTTCACATCAAAGTTTTTGAGATACACACATGCTTGAGTTTTGTGGTTTGTTTTACCACAAACAATGCAACTTTCAGCTGAAACAATGACACTTGTTCTGTTTAAATCATAAGCTTTTAAGTGGAAGCAGTCTTTTGTTAGATGATTCCTTTTTTCACAAAATTCACAAAACAAGTTATCAATTTTTTCTTTCTTCTTTCTCTTTTCAGACTCCTTTGCAGCAGAGGTTTTAACCACTGCTGGGATGTCCTTGAGAGGTATGACTTTAGCTTTTGGAGCTTTAACACCATCAGTTGATGTAAAGTCCATTGGCTTGAAATTTTCAAGAATATCACACTCATCAGACCATTTTGGTTTAAACTGATAATCTTCAAGCTCCTCAAAAGTAGAGGATCCCATTGGTCTGTCAAGTGTGACTTTGTTACCAAGTTTGTCAGTGATTTTCACTTCTTGGCCATTCTTGTTTGTGGGGATGAACTCAGTGGTTAGATCAGTGGTTTGAACAGACTTTCCAAAAGCAGTGTTTTCATCATCATGTTTTCTATAACCGACTCCAAATTTCACATTGCTTTTTATCTGTTTTTCAAGCATAACCTCATACCCTTTGCATGATTCCACCCATCTCTCACATGTGATCTGGGTGGACTCTAACTCCTTTTTGCAAACTTGGTATTTTTCTACCATAGTTTGGAGTTGGGTTTTGGTTATGCTCTGCTCTTCTTTCATGCTGCTAATCTCCTTTTCTTTTTCAGCCAATTTGTTTTTAAGTTCTTTTAAAGATCTTTCAAATTTGACTTCATCAGTTAAGATTTTATCCCGAAGGTTTTCGTTCACCTCTTTGATGTTAGCGAAAGCAATAATGCAATTGTCAGAACACAGTTTTTCAAGAACTTGAGGTGATACCTTGGCAGCAGCCATCATTGCACAATCACATTGAGGATTTTCTTCATCTTCAGCTCTTTTTTCTTTCTCACCTGCTTTTGCTTCTTTCTTTTCTTCCTTGTTCTCTTCGGACCATGGGTCTGTCAGTGGTTCAATCAGGGTACCTGAACTTTCTCCCAACAGTAGTTCACCAGCCACAGCAGTAACCACTGCTTCAGTCACCTCATCCACTGTTTCAATACTCAGTTGTTCCTCTTCAGTTTCAACCCCCTCCTGTATTGACTCTAATTCCATCAAACAAAATTCATTATGAGAAGAATCATTAGAAGCATAGAGTGCAAAATTTTCATCACTAAGGTCTTCAGGCATACTGCTCCAGTCAACAAACCCTTGAGTGAAGAAACTTTGTTGATCTGGTTGTACTGCTGCTGGAGCAGTGGTTTGAGGTGCAACAGGTTGCACTTGTACCTGTGGAGCAGGGGTTTGAACGTACTGAATTTGTGGGACAGTAGTTTGGACATAATGCACCGGCACAGGGGCAACAGCATAGTGAGCAGTGTTCACTTGAGCTGCAGGGGTGTATTGAGTATAGTGCCCAGTGTTTTGACTTTGTGGTCTAGGGTTAGAGCTAGGATGAGTAGCTATTGGTCCATTGTTTTGACTTCTGCATTCCCTAGCAAAGTGCCCTAACTTATTGCACTTGTAACACTTTATTTTTGATTTATCCAAACCAACCCTCAAATTCCCATGAAGTCCTGAGAATTTTCTCCCTGTTCTTTTATAGAATTTGCTAGTTCTAGCACTTAGCAAAGCCAACTGGTGCAGAATATCCATCTCTTCTAAGTCAGTGGGATCAAAATGTTGTAAATCATTGAGTTCAAAGCTTAAATTGTCTGACATCTGGTTTTCGTTTGCAGTGAATGCATAACTAGCAGAGTGAGGATCAGGGTTGTTAAAATTTGCACCAGCAGTTATGTCAATGAAGTGATCATAACCCTGATCCTTACCACTGCTCCCAGATTCTTCTTGACCCAGAAGAGCAGTGTTACCGAAAGTGTAATCATCAGTAACTTTTCCTGACTCTTGCAACCTCCTTTTCTGGTTCAACTCCCTTTCGTAGGTCAGGAGTCGACCGTGAAGTTGGGTCAAGGTCAGATCCTTGAACTCAGGTGAGTTTCGGGTGACAAAAGCTATGGTGTCCCATTTTTCTGGCAGTGACCTGAGGAACCTGCTATTTTGAGTTGAGTTTGTAAAAGTGGTGTTAACAAGCCTCAGTTCACTGATGAGACAACTGAAACGCTCAAATTGTTGTGTTAGTGATTCACCTTTAACGTAACAAAATGTTTCGTACTGTTGGTTCAGGATTTCCCTATTGTTTTCTATGACTTCTTCGGTCCCCCCAAACTGTTCCTTAAGTGCGTCCCATAACTCTTTGGCACTGTTACAGTGTAACAGTCCAGCATATATTTCATTGGGCAGCGCTGATGCTATGATGCTAAATGCTTTAGCATCTAGTTCGAACTTTTGATAATCGGTTTCGGTATAATTTTCAACTGGTTTTGGAACGAAAATTTTAGCATCTTCAACGCTTGGCACTGTGGGAACATGGGGACCATAGATGACAGACCTCCAACAACCTGTGCTTTGTTGAGCGAGGATGTGACACATCCTCCTCTGCCAGATGTTGTGTTCATTTCTTTTTAGCATAGGTGGTTTAAAAAGCGAGCCGATGTTGTTTTTATCATCCTGAGATTGTGACGTCATACTTGTTGTTTTACAGACACTGAGAAATCAACTTTAATGGTGATTAATCCTTGCTCTGTTTTTCAACAAACGAACAAACGATCAGTATCAACTGTTATGAGCTGAACTATTTACGTCAAAATGATTGTTAAATCAAATTTGACTGTCGAAGCTCTGATACCAATTGTTGGATCTGAGTTTGTTTCTGATTGTATTTTGTGTTTGTATTTAAAGATGAAAATGGATGAGTGTGCAGCGGAATTATGATGAAAACAAACTTTGCATACAATCAAATGATAGTAATACTTTAATCAAACATCTTTTCACAATGAATCGAAAGATTGAATTTATTTCAATAACGATTACAATGATTGATGAATGAATGCAAACTCCCCCTCAGCCAGAGCTCAGTTGTTTGTTCGTGCAAAGAAGACGATGATGCAAAAGAGCTTATAGAACAGTACAAAGTACTGAACTATTTATAGGCACTTGCAAACCACTGAGCATCTTAGCTGACGTCACCATGAAAGTGACATCTAACCTCCTAACAAACTCTAACCTCTGATCTATACAAACACTGCTAAGTTAACTACTGCTATTACATTATAATACAAAACAGACTATAGATCAGCTGCTGCAACCTTCCACTGCTGTGAACCCAGCAGTACTTGTCCGGATCAGCAGTGCTTGACTCAAGGCAGTAGATTGAATCAGCAGGGCTTTAGTCTTGCATCAGTTCTTTACTTGAGCAGCAGTTGTAGGTCAGCAGTTTGCAAGATCAGCAGATAGGAGGTTAGCAGATGTTGAAACCACTTTCAAGGGGAGAGACTTGTATGTAAACATCTGCTTATTCTGGATCCACTGCTCTGATCCAGTTTTGGCTTTAATTATCTGTTCCTCTGATAGGGTTCAATCCCAACAATTTAAAGAAACGATCTTTAGCAAAAGGAGTTTTCTTATTCACTTTACTTCTGAATGTTCTCTCCCTGGATGCTCGTTTCATTCTAGCCGCGGTACGAAGCTCAGCATTTCAAGGCTCCAGATGTGGAGAATTTCTAATACAGCTTCTTCGCTTGGCGACGTATCCAATGTATATAAAAATTTGGAAGCAAAAAAAATTTCCAGATTAGGATTGAGAGTATTCCTATGTTAAGTCTAGACTCAAAAGGTAAAGGAATGTGCTACTGTGTCATTGAGATTAAACACAAAAGGCTAGTGTTTAATTCACTCAATGTTGGCTCTGATACCAACCTGTCACACCCCGATATTTCCACGTATTACCGGTGGGGAGTATCGTGACGTAGTTGATATCATCATGGTCAAACAACACAATATTTAAATGCACAGCAGAAGCAAAAGATAAATATATTACAATCCGAATATAAAGTAATATCAAAGTATTACAACGGAAAGTAAAGGATCCACAGGCGGATCAAATAAAAGAAAAACTGTTCAATAGACTTCAGGCATCTAGAACTTGCAAGATTCCTTATTAACGCCCTGAGCTTCCAGCCAATTACGTTCAGTACCTGTCACTTAACCTTTTTGGAAAATACATCAGTTTACACTGGTAAATACAATTAACTGACTCGTTTGAAAAGGTTTAATAAAATTGATTTGAATGCACAAGGCACAACATATCTTTTATAACTTGGGATAATTATATAAATAATCTTGTATACAGATTTACAGGTTCGTTATACGTTCAGGGCCCAATGTAGAAACCGAGTCAAGATTAACAGACACACCACAAGTATAAGCCCACAAGAGAGTGAGATACCATTTCCCTTAAGCGACGATCAGGTGTATGCCTACACCCCGTGCTTAAGACGTGGCCATTTTATAATACAATGATGTCAAGGATATCCGGGACATGGTCATTAACCCCTAAAGGCTTTTATTTCAAACAATACAGATTAAAGCGGGTTACCTCAATAATTTAATCACAATTCGACTAAACATTCAATACCCGACCAAGCAGTATTATTATAATACCGTATCCCAAGCCCGTATAGGGAAAGTAAGTTAAGAGTATTTACCTGAGCTAGCAATGCAATTTATACTCAGCCGTATATTCAAATCAGCAGGCACAAGTACTTCTACTGGGGCTCTTAATCTGGAATAAAGGTTTTATTAACCTATTAGATTCCTAACGGGTCTTATTTAAGTCGTAACTTAGACCGGTTAGTTTTAAGGAAAGGTTTACGGTTCAAACGCTTGATTAAGCGAAGACCGGAATAGAATGTGGTTTAGACCCGACAAGTTTGGAGACTTGTATAATATGGGTAAACTAAACACATTCTGGATTTTGAAAAGAAAATGATAAGGTTTGACCCGTTTCGGTTAACTTATGTAAACTAGTTATATAAACCGACCCGAATGCGAAACATGCGTAACGGGTAACCATAAGAGTCATACACATGTTTCCTAAGTTAACATGTCTTAAATATATTGTGATATCAGTAGGATACCTTCCATTATGCCCAAAACGAGTTTAATCTCAATTTATGCCCCGTAGGGGTATTTTGGTCATTTAAAAGATTATAAAAGAGATTAATTTTAATTCTGAGACTCGGGTCTGAAATAATCAGCAAAAATACTTAATTTACTAATTTATAACAGTAGGGTATAGCCTATATGTGAAACTTACTAATTATAACCATACTATGCTCCAAAAGGGCATTTTGGTAATTTCACTTAAGCCAAAAAGGTCAAAACTGATATCTGAGTTAAACAACTTTTGCTTACTGTTAAAATATTATAATTTACCTAAAATATCAGTAGGTATCAACCCTTATATGTTTAAAATAGTTTGGTACATACTATGCGTTAAAAACGCTTAAATAGGCTATTTGGAGCCATTTCCGGGTTCTATATAGAAAGCTGATATTTTTTTTATTATTCCAGAAGGTTTAAAATAATTTATTTATCATATAAAATCAGTAGCAAAAGGTTTGGGGTCAAAAAGATATGTAAAACTCATTTTATAGCCCAAAAGGGCAAAACCGACAATTACCGAATCAAGCTTATAACTCTAAGTTATGCTCAGCCTAAAATTAATTAAAAATCTTCAAAAATCCTAAAATATTATATTACATCAGTGGGTAAAAAGTTTGATACCAAAAAGTGGGTTTAAATAGGCTACATGCTAATTATGCCGTTTAATCGCTAAAAAGCTTTCTAATTACGCTAATGAGCATAACTCTCAATCTACACCTCAAACTGATGTCAAATTTTGGGTACAAGTTTATAAATTAGTAACTAAGGTTTCTACTCTTTTACATTTTTTAAAAATCACGTTTTATGGTGAAAAGGGCATAATAGTCAACATATAAGCAATTAACGGAATAATGCATATTAATCGGATAACTAATGAACCAAGGTGTATAATCACAGAGGGTTATACTAGCATGTAACCTGGTCCTAAGGGGAGCTCTAAGGCATTTCCAAACTCTACTAAAACGGGTCAGAACTGAAGTCAAAGCAAAAGTCAAAGTTTTGCGACTTTCGGTTCCGAACCGGGTCTAAACAGAAAATTGTCAGATCAAACAAGCTTAGACCGGTTATTATACTTATTACCAAGTTATATGAGTGATAAAATAGGTTACACGCCTTCCACATTGTTAATTATGCGTTAATTCGAAGTTTAGCATTCTGTTGACTTTTTCTAAACAACTTTGACCCGACAAATGTCCTAGTTAGAGTGGGAATCAGAGGGTGCCCTTTTAAGGGTTTATTGCCCACATAATTACCAACTTATAACTACCTTCAATTCGACTAATCACTGGACCATTTATGATTAATCGCTAAGTCAAACGTTGATTACGACGGTTTGACTTTTAGGCTAATAACTAAGCAAAACTTAATCAAGGAAGGTCAAGGGTACTTACCAAAGTCCTATCCACGATTAGGGATGACTTGGGTCTGCTTTGGAACTCCAGAAAGCTCCACAAATGTAGATGGAATGAATGATCACAAGGTTGCAACTTGAGGGCCTTTTTATGGTGCTTTTGATCTCATTAGATCATGCCAAGCAACCCTACTAGTGTTCCCTGATCATCAACAAGTGTCTCTAGGGCCTAAGAGCATGTAGGGGTCGCCCATGGAAGAGGAAAATTGTTTTTAAGTCGGTTAAACGCTCAAAACAGCCAACAGCCAATTTACTGTCGCTGGGCAACCCTTACGGACCGTAAGGGGATAGCTTACGGTCCGTAAGCTCTTTGTAGAGGGCAAAAATTCTTGATCTTTCGGGCTTTGAAAGGGCAACTTAGGTAAAATGATTTTGGGGCTTGAATTATCAGTATGGGGCCTTTATATCATGCTTGAATAGTCATGTACACCCTACCATTATGAATTGTTGTCTTGGACTTTAACGAAAACCATAAACGAAGGTTTATCGTGCATATCCTCATGGAATTCCACTCTTGCAAATATGAATCGATTATTACTAGTAATTACCGGATTGAATATAAATCAGATGTTTGAAATATATATTAGGGTCTTGGGATTCATAACGAGGTCGTTCAGAGGTATAAATTAACATGACGACACTTTTAAATCCTGCCATACATCTTTAACTAGATCCGGGTTTATATCACTTTTGTCTTACCTGACACGTGTCGTTATTTCATTGATCACAAATTTTCGAGGTGTTACACCTTCGTGGCCCGCGACATAGGCTGGGTAGGCCCTAGCCTGGACCAGTCATCGATGTAGGCTCGACGTGTGGCTGCCACGTGGCAGCACCGGGCTGCGCCTCATGTCCACTCGGTCGCGGCCCGCGTAAGACCTAGCTTAGGTCTTCGCAGCCCGCCACAAATATTAAAAATTTGATTTTTAATTTAATTTAATAAGATAAAGGTATTCGGGGACCGTTTTCATATACGGGGTGTATTTTAAGACATATTGGGATACTTTAATTATTTTTAGGGTGTCGGAATTATTTAGAAGGGTTGTTATATCCTCCCCACCTTGTTTTAGAGCTCGTCCTCGAGATCTACTGGAATAGGTGTGGGTATTTCCTTTGCATTTCTGATTCAAGCTCCCATGTGAACTCTGGTCCTCTCTTGGAGTCCCATCTTACCTTGACAAGAACTAATCTCTTATGCTTGAGGTTCTTAACTTTCCTGTCTTCAATCTGTAGAGGCCTTTCTACAAATTTTAACTGCTCATTTACCTCTATATCCTTAAGAGGCACTACGAGTGATTCATCAGCTAAGCATTTCTTGAGATTAGATACATGAAATACATCATGTATTCCTGCCATTTCCTCTGGCAGTTGTAGCTGATAAGCTACAGGTCCTATTCTTCTAATAATCTCAAAAGGTCCAACATACCTGGGTCTTAGCTTTCCTCTTTTGATGAATCTTACCACTCCTTTCCAAGGAGAAACTTGTAATAATACTTTGTCTCCTACCTGAAATTCCAATGGCTTTCGTCTGTTATCTGCATAACTCTTTTGTCGATCACGTGCTGCTTTCAATCGTTCCTTAACTTGGATGATCTTGTCAGTTGTTTCTTGTACTATCTCTGGTCCAGTTAGTTGCTTTTCTCCAAATTCTACCCAACAGACTGGCGTTCGGCACTTTCGTCCATAAAGTGCTTCGAATGGTGCAGCATTGATACTTGTGTGATAACTGTTATTATAAGAAAATTCTATCAATGGTAAGTGATCGTCCCAATTACCTCCGAAATCAATTACACAAGCTCTAAGCATGTCCTGTATTGTCTGAATTGTTCTTTCGCTTTGTCTGTCCGTTTGAGGATGATAAGCGGTGCTTAGATTCAACTTGGTTCCCATTGCTTTTTGGAAACTTGTCCAAAAATGAGAGGTAAAACGGCTATCCCTATCAGAAACAATTGATAAAGGAATTTCATGTAATGAAACTATTTCATTTACATATAATTTAGCTAATTGTTCCATACTGAAGGTTTCTTTCATAGGTAGGAAATGAGCTGACTTAGTTAGCCTGTCTACAATCACCCAGATTGCATCATTACCTTTTCTTGTTTTGGGTAGTTTGGTAACAAAATCCATTGTTATCAATTCCCATTTCCACACTGGCATTTCCAATTGCTGTAATAAACCTGAGGGTTTCTGATGTTCAGCTTTAACTTGTGAACATGTTAAACACTTTGTAACATATGCTGCTATATCCTTTTTCATTCCTATCCACCATAAATTCTTTCTCAAGTCCTGATACATCTTATCACTTCCAGGATGCATCATATACTTAGACTTATGGGCTTCTTCTAATATATGATGGCGTAGGTTTCCTAATTTAGGTACCCACATTCTCTTCTTATGGAATCTCCAAATTCCATATGTTACTTGTTCTAATTTCTTAATCATTCCTTTCAACTTTTCAGTATCATCCTTGATTACTGATTCTTGTGCTTTTCTAATCTGTTCATTTAAATCTACCTGCAGGTTTAACTTAAGAGAACACACTCTTTTTGGCTTTTCATGATACTTTCGACTTAAAGCATCAGCCACTACATTGGCCTTTCCTGCATGATACTGGATATTACAATCATAATCACTAAGTATCTCCATCCAGCGTCTTTGCCTCATATTTAATTCCTTTTGCCCAAAAACATACCTTAAACTTTTATGATCGGTGAAAATGGTAAACTTACTACCGTATAGGTAATGTCTCTAAATCTTAAGGGCAAAAATTATAGCTCCTAATTCTAGATCATGGGTTGAATAATTCTCTTCATGATTCTTAAGTTGTCTAAAGGCATAAGCTATAACCTTTTGACGTTGCATCAATACACATCCATAACCTAACTTAGAAGCATCACAATAGACTACAAAGTCTTCAGTTCCTTCTGGCAACGCTAGTATGGGTGCATTGGTTAGTCTTTGCTTAAGAATTCTAAAAGCTTCTTCTTGTTTTGGTCCTCATTCAAACTTAACAAATTTACAGGTTAGCTTAGTTAAGGGATTGGCTATTCTAGAAAAATCTCGAATAAATCTTCTATAATAACCGGCCAATCCTAAGAAACTTCTAACATCGGTTGGTGATTCAGGGGTTTTCCATTTGGTAATCGCCTCGATCTTCGTGGGATCCACATGAATTCCTTCAAGATTGATTAAATGTCCAAGAAACTGTACCTGTTCTAACCAAAATTCACATTTTGAAAATTTTTCATAAAGCTTTTCTTTTCTCAGTAAACTTAAAAGTGCGTGCAGATGCGCTGCATGTTCCTCTTTACTCTTAGAGTAAATGAGAATATCATTTATAAAGACAATTATGAATTTATCCAAATATGGTTTACATATTCGGTTCATCATGTCCATAAATGCGGCTGGCGCATTGGTTAATCCAAATGGCATGACAGTAATTTCATAATGGCCATACCTTGTTCTGAAAGCGGTCTTAGGAATGTCCTCTTCCTGTACCTTTAATTGATGATATCCTGATCGTAAACCAATTTTTGAGAAAAATCAAGCTCCTTGCAACTGATCGAATAGATCATCGATTCTCGGTAATGGATACCGATTCTTAATCGTGACGTTGTTCAATTCACGGTAGTCAATGCACATATGCATTGATCTGTCCTTCTTCTTAACGAATAAGATCGGCGCTCCCCATGGCGATGAACTTGGCTGTATGAATCCCTTCTCCAATAGTTCATCTAATTGTTTCTTCAATTCTTGCATTTCTGCGGGTGCCAAACGGTAAGGTGCTTTGGCAATTGGTGCTGTTCCTGGTAGTAGATGAATCCTAAATTCAACCTCTCTATTTGGCGGTAGTCCTGGTAATTTTTCTGGAAACACATCTGAAAATTGAGATACTACAGGGATATCTTTTTATTCCTTTCCTTTAGTGTTACTGATTATGGAAATCAAATACACTAAAGATCCTTTTCTAGCATAACTTGCTGTTTTCATCACAGAGATGAATTTTGTGGATCTAGACGGCTTATCTCCTTTAATTGTGATCTTTTCACCTTTTGGTGAATTTACTTGAATTGACTTTTGATCACATAGAATACTGGCTTTATTGGCTATTAACCAATCTGTAACACCCATTCTAATTTAATGTTAATATATCAATAAAATATGCATTTTAAATAAAAATACGACTTAATAAAAACTTTTCCATCAAGAATGTTCACACAAGTTTGAAACATTCATAATACTAGTCTTAAGTGTTTCCATAATTCATATTATCAAAATCAAAAAGAAAGTTTAATGCGGAAGCTTCGTTATCATGTGTTCGGTTCTTCATCGAGCTTGATCTTCATCCGGGCACTCTTGACATTCACCTAAGATCAAAACCAACTTAAAAGTTAGTTTTGATAGTCAAATAATAAGTTTAAACAAGTTACATGGGTTACACAAGCAAAATTTAACAATTTTCCGGAATTAGGGGGCGTCGCGTGACGCCTAGCCCCCTTTTTCACAGCATGTTGCTTAAACTGTTGCTGCATGTTCCCAGCATGACTCGATTTCACGGAAACGAGCATAACTCTCTCGTTTTTAATCCGTTTTACCCGATTCTTTTTCCTACGCGTCCGTAATTTAATTCTCCATCATATGGAGTTAAAATCCAACATCCAACATAATAAATTTTGAGACTTCTAAGCCTTTGACTCGTTACCTTTTTACCAATTTTTAACCCGTTTATGCATTTTATCAAACAAACATACTTGTTTGATCCTTATATCACATACACTTCTTCAAATTAATGTTATCTACCACTTTAGGTTCTAATCACAGGTTTATTACACAATTTAAACCCGTTTTTGCTCGTATGCTTATTTTGACCCGTTAAGGGTATTTTAAGCACTTTAAGGCTTGAGATCGCTTTCATTCATTTCTAGCATCTTATTCCGACATTTCTTATCAAGTAATCTTCAACTACAACTCTTTGTGTGTTGGATTTCAATGTGGATATCTATATGTTCCGAGTTTTACCCTTCGGATTGTTATTTTACGGCAAGACTCAAATAGAGCTATTTGACTAACGTATTACATCTTTCAACTTCTACACTTATTCTAAGTATTTATTTAATCATGAAACTCGTTTCCAAACAACCTCTAAGGGTTGTTTGTCCAATTTAGCCTACAAGGGCGTTTTGGTCAATTTTGGTCCTTTTACGACGAAGGACTCTCTCTCCAATTATTCGACCAAAATAGCACTTTTAACTACAACATAATTATGCGTACCTTGCCCGAATCAACCAGTAGACCCGATTTATACCTCGTTTTCATTATCACACAATCAATGGTGACGCAATTATCCGATTTGCTAATCGGTCCTGTTAACATAAGACTTGACAACCACATTAGTCGATATTGTCAAATGATGTCACCACCACCATTCGACCCGTTTGGACTATATGCCCAACGTTATCTATTTAATCAAAAACATCGTTTTTGATTTCCAATTCATACATCCATCCCATCCCGGATTTTATTACCATACCCTTTTTTCTTTTACACTATTTTCTTACAAATTCAACCCATTTCGGCTTACGCCATGGGTATCCTTTTAACCTTGATTTACATTAGTCGACACATGACAAATTTCCATTTTTGCCCTTTTTCCATCATTATTAGATTACACTACAAGGTAATCTTAACGAAAATCCATATTTCCAATATTATCGTTATCACGTTTACAACGTATCGAATAAACGAGTATTCTACATAAGTGTGTAATTTACACTTACTTCGCATCCACGCCACGCTTTTCTTTCCGTACTTGCTCCGTTTGACCCGATCCCTCCTCCAAGCTTTCACCAAGCTTGTTACGCGTCAAACTATTGTCAATCATTTACAAGGCGGTTAAATTAGTCGTTAACAATCACGACTATTCCACCTCACTTATTTTCTATGTCGAAGCTACTGTTCGACTTCATGCTTAGTTAACTTAGTTTATCAAAGTTAACTACTTTCAATTACATGATTTACAACATTAGTCTAAATCAACATAGTATTTAGAACCCTTATCACTTCATATCACACGTAATTGCCATATCATTCAAATACGTGTTTTCACTCTAAACTTCAACACTTTAGTTCTCATTTAGGCATTTTAACAAACACCTAATGTGCATAATTTTACATATTTACTAACTAGTTCATAACTAATTATTTTCACCAAGATTTACATCAAAATCAAACCTCTATGTCTAGTGTTCATGAACTACATCAAGAACTTATATCATAACAATCAATATTCATCAATTTAACACTCTAATCTGAGTGTTCATCATATTGTCAATAAACCCACTCATAATAGGGTAATTATCAAATCCTTAGTATTGACACCAATTCATCAAGTTTTTTTCAACTAGGGTTTGTTTCTAAACGAAGATTTCATCATAATAACACTCATAGATTCAACATTGATTTTAGAATTTCGATTATGATTGTTCATCATAATCTCAAAGTATCACTAAATCATAAAATTCAACATACCTTGTGATCCCCACGACTAGGTGATCATTAATACGTGTTCATGCATCCGATTCGGGCTAGATTTGACCTTCAATTTTGTTGATTTGTTGAAGTTAGGGTTTGAGCTCCCATGGAGCTTCTCCTGGTCGCATACGTACACACGTGTGTGTGTGTGTGTTTTTTATTTCTTTTTTTTTTATATAAGTGTTTTAATAAAACACTTTTCTAGTTGCCCATGTTTAGTCCCTCAAGTTTAGAGATTCATAAATGAAACTATAACTCATAGTTTATTATTTAATTACCCATTACTAACTAGGTTAATTTTACCTAGTTAACTTAGTGGGTTCTGGGAGTTAAAAACCCGTTTTATTTTAAGTCCCGTTGACTCGGGCTCTTATAAACTTAATTCCTTAATTCTTTGATTCGCTTGTATTTAAATTATTAGGATTTCTTATTTAAATCCAAATATTTACCGGGTTATTTTTGCTGCTAACGGTACTTTACCCGTTTTTTAGTATTAACGGAGTTTGATTACCAAACCCGTTTTCGGGGTGTTACAAGTCTACCCCCCTTAAAGAGGTTTCGTCCTCGAAACCTTTCTTACATAGTTCATCGAGTTCTAAACTCAATGCGTTTGACCTGAGTAATCTTTTAAGCATTACTCATACTTTAACCAATGGTTAGTATTACCAGAAAAATTATGGTAATATCTTTTTGGTTACAGAACATCTACGTACCTCATACGACATAATGTAACTTTAAATAACGTAATTCCGTTATTTCTACTAGTTTAGTTAACTTAGCGATATCCATTGCTTTTATATATTATCGAACTCTTGGTGAATCCGTTACCTTGACCCGTTTAAAGGTCTTTAGTGAAAACAATTTTTTCACTTTTAGCAACTATTTCTTTTGTTTTCAAATTCATTTATTCGGTTCAGTTACTCCGAATCCTCCGCTTACGAGCAAACCAAATTCTCGATTTGAATTGCTGACCTTCACCGGTCTCACTAACTAGACTTATTAGTCCAGTTACTTTTTACCGCTCGCTTGGTTATAATGAGATTCTACTTCACATTACATTTCTGAACCGTGATCGTGTCGCATCATGTTTAATTTATATATCTACCTTTCATTTTCGAAAAGATCACTTTTCGAATATATCGTCTTGCGCCTATCAGCGTCAAGACTTGAATCTTTCATGCTTACTATTCAATTTCCTATCATAATTTATATTTGTAAAAATGTTATTTCTTACTAAAACTGAATTTTAGTCTAACGTTTTTCTCTTTAACTATGTCAATTACTCATATCAAGGAAATTGACAACCCATAATTTATTGTTTTTCGTTCTCGTTTTACGCGGGGAATCGTAACAAGTTCCCTCACCTTACACTATTGACCTGTAGGTTCCTTCACTTAACCTCGTAGGCTATTTCCTTAAGCTTTCATCTCTTTAAGACGAGGCCCTTATGATCCCTTTGCTTCAATTCATGACCCGTGAGTCATTTTGGCCCCGTAGACCTTTACACTAATTAGTATCCCGTAGGTTATGATGATCCCGTAGATCATCTTTTATTCTAGTCTTTATTCAATTGTCTATTTATACATATATAGCTTTAAAGCATCCTTTGTTATGTTTGGAATTATTTAATTTTGCTTTTGAACTTTAGTTGACCTTGACCGTAGTCTAAGGTTTCATTTGTTTACTTTCGGATTATCTCTCTGACTTTACAACTTCTAACGTCATTTACACGTCGGTTTGTCCTACGCTTACCGTTATCCGGTTCATACTTATACTCCTTTACAACCCATTACCCGGGTCCTTCTATCTTATTGTTTTTAGCTTTCCGGTTTCACCGGTTTGCGTTTTCCTATTATATTAAGCGTTATTCCTTAATTGACTCGTTTGACTCATTTTGGGTAAATTTTCATCACTTATGAATGTCAAACTTCATTCTTTATTTGACCCGTCCAACTTTGAAATGGTTGAACGTAATTACCAAAATTTATGTTTGCGAAAATTCTTGTCATCTTTTAGTCATGACTCATATTCTGAGTCTTTTGACTTTCTATTTCGCGTTCCTGTTTCTCAGTCTAAGCATGCGTTTAATTCCTTACCCATCAACCGGGTGTTTTACCGAAATCGTTATCATTGCACCCCCTTCCGGTATGCATTAAGACTTTGTTTCGATTTACTTGGTCATCTTAGTGAAATCCGTCGCTTTTATTCGACCATGTCTTTTATTCTTTACGTGACCACCATTGGCGGCCTCATTAATTATGAGTGACGATTATCATCATTATCCTTGCTTTACTACGACTAAAGTTAACAATCTTGATTATTCTTTTCGTGTGGGCAACACCTTTGTTTTTATGACCCGGCGGTCATCTATACTTTGGTTTTACTTACCCGTTTTGTTCACCATGGCCCTTTCGTCCAAGATGACTTATTTTCGTGAATTTTCTTTTGATCATTCACTTATATCATTATTTACATTAATCCTTGTCCCTTCTATCGGGCTCATTATTCTAAAGTAATACGCTTCCGTCACCCGGTTGTGCGTTTACATTATTTTCAACTATTTTGTTCATTTGTTTCATTTTGGTACTTTTTAATTTGTCCCATTCACCCCGTCCTTACTACATCGGATGTAAATGTGTCCGCTATAAGAAGTTCATGGTATCATATGCCACTACTTACTTGGATAGAGTAAGCGATTAATACATGACACGCATGACCTTTTTATAGTTTTCACATCACGCCCTATGTAAGTAATGCCTCTATTTGTTTCTCTTGGAAACAATATCCCGAATACATTTTCTATTCGGATTTTCCAAGTTTTTAATCTACATATGCAACTTTCAATTTCTACATATTTGTTGCATATTACTATTTGTGCAATTATATTTAAAATGTGCACCTGGTAATGCTTGCCCTAACGGGCTTCTCTTGCCATTAGCCTTGTTCGCGACCGCTACGCGATTTAGGTCCTTGATGAGAATACACTTTGGACCGTTCCTCTGTCAAATCTGCGATTTGTTAAACTCTCGCTATCTTCATATGCAAGTGTCCTTCAACTAAAACATATACAACAGTTAGTAATTTCAACATTAAGGGATGCCTGTATTATAATACAAGGCTTTTCTACTATACGCATCAACGCGTGTTATTTCGTTGACTATATCTATTATATATCGTTTTTTTATTGGTGTAACGTGTATTACACGATAACCATATGTGTTGTTCTCAACACTTTAATCATACCAAACCATTGATATACATGTACTTACCGGATTTGTGATCAAGCCTCGAACCGAACATCAATCATTATTAAGAGCATAAGGTTTAAGTCCAAGCATGGTTTTCCCCACCGTACTTGAATCTCTTAAACCAGGGCTCTGATACCAACTTGTAACACCCATTCTAATTTAATGTTAATATATCAATAAAATATGCATTTTATATAAAAATACGACTTAATAAAAACTTTTCCATCAAGAATGTTCACACAAGTTTGAAACATTCATAATACTAGTCTTAAGTGTTTCCATAATTCATATTATGAAATCAAAACAAAGTTTAATGCGGAAGCTTCGTTATCATGTGTTCGGTTCTTCATCGAGCTTGATCTTCATTCGGGCACTCTTGACATTCACCTAAGATCAAAACCAACTTAAAAGTTAGTTTTGATAGTCAAATAATAAGTTTAAACAAGTTACATGGGTTAAACAAGCAAAATTTAACAATTTTCCGGAATTAGGGGGCGTCGCGTGACGCCGAGGGGCGTCGCGTGACGCCGAGGGGCGTCGCGTGACGCCTAGCCCCCTTTTTCACAGCATGTTGCTTAAACTGTTGCTGCATGTTCCCAACATGACTCGATTTCACGGAAACGAGCATAACTCTCTCGTTTTTAATCCGTTTTACCCGATTCTTTTTCCTACGCGTCCGTAATTTAATTCTCCATCATATGGAGTTAAAATCCAACATCCAACATAATAAATTTTGAGACTTCTAAGCCTTCGACTCGTTACCTTTTTACCAAATTTTAACCCGTTTATGCATTTTATCAAACAAACATACTTGTTTGATCCTTATATCACATACACTTCTTCAAATTAATGTTATCTACCACTTTAGGTTCTAATCACAGGTTTATTACACAATTTAAACCCGTTTTTGCTCGTATGCTTATTTTGACCCGTTAAGGGTATTTTAAGCACTTTAAGGCTTGAGATCGCTTTCATTCATTTATAGCATCTTATTCCTACATTTCTTATCAAGTAATCTTCAACTACAACTCTTTGTGTGTTGGATTTCAATGTGGATATCTATATGTTCCGAGTTTTACCCTTCGGATTGTTAATTTACGGCAAGACACAAATAGAGCTATTTGACTAACGTATTACATCTTTCAACTTCTACACTTATTCTAAGTATTTATTTAATCATGAAACTCGTTTCCAAACAACCTCTAAGGGTTGTTTGTCCAATTTAGCCTACAATGGCATTTTGGTCAATTTTGGTCCTTTTACGACAAAGGACACTCTCTCCAATTATTCGACCAAAATAGCACTTTTAACTACAACATAATTATGCGTACCTGGCCCGGATCAACCAGTAGACCCGATTTATACCTCGTTTTCATTATCACACAATCAATGGTGACGCAATTATCCGATTTGCTAATCGGTCCTGTTAACATAAGACTTGACAACCACATTAGTCGATATTGTCAAATGGTGGTATCACCACCATTCGACCCGTTTGGACTATATGCCCAACGTTATCTATTTAATCAAAAACATTGCTTTTGATTTCCAATTCATACATCCATCCCATCCCGGATTTTATTACCATACCCTTTTTCTTTTACACTCTTTTCTTACAAATTCAACCCATTTCGGCTTACGCCATGGGTATCCTTTTAACCTTGATTTACATTAGTCGACACTTGACAAATTTTTATTTTTGCCCTTTTTCCCTCATTATTGGATTACACTACAAGGTAATCTTAACGAAAATCCATATTTCCAATATTATCGTTATCACGTTTACAACGTATCGAATAAACGAGTATTCTACATAAGTGTGTAATTTACACTTACTTCGCATCCACGCCACGCTTTTCTTTCCGTACTTGCTCCGTTTAACCCGCTCCCTCCTCCAAGCTTTCACCTAGCTTGTTACGTGTCAAACTATTGTCAATCATTTACAAGGCGATTAAATTAGTCATTAACAATCACGACTATTCCACCTCACTTATTTTCTATGTCGAAGCTACTGTTCGACTTCATGCTTAGTTAACTTAGTTTATCAAAGTTAACTACTTTCAATTACATGGTTTACAACATTAGTCTAAATCAACATAGTATTTAGAACCCTTATCACTTCATGTCACGGCCCCCGACCCGGTTTGACCCGTTTCAGGAGCCGCGGGACAGAAAATCCCGTGGTATTTGTTTAATTGAGTTAACAGCGGAAGATTTTAACAGGTTCTTTTTAAAAGCTAAAATTTCCCGATTATTTCATTACACAATTCGGGATAAACCCCGGTAGTTTACAATCATATGATTTCACTGAGAAATCTTTATTTTACAAAACATGTTTCTTTATTTTATATTGAGCCAGTTCCTTAAGCTTGTAGTGCTTCGCGGCACTTTTCCTGGATCACAACAGATCACCTGAAACATGTTTGAAAAAGGTTTTGTCAGCGGGAAATACTGGTGAATCATTCTATTTATTAAAACGACACGTTTGTTATAATTTACAGTATTAAGAGCGATTACAATGTTTCCAGATATCAACCAACTACCCACGGTATTTGTCACTCGACTCGTTTCTGTGACTATGGTCATATCACCCATTGGCTACCCCTTGGTCCAATGGTGAAGATTATTAAGTAATGTATACAAAACCCCACATACCGGCTGTAATTTGGTGATTACAAAGACTTAATCCCTGTAATTATAACTTTGAAAATATTTAAGAATTTATAAAGCACTTTAATAAAAAGAGAATGACTCACATTGCAGATTTATGTGGACAGAGCTTAGCCTACTGATTTAGCCTTTTAACCTAAATTTAATAACATGCACACGAACTCGGTTAGTAACTAATACAACATTTACGATAACTCACGAGATTAAACCCTCACAACGAATGACAAAGTGCGATACTTAAACATCCATCGAATTCACGACGAATGACAAAGCGTAAACCCTAATGTGGGCAGCACTTAAACATCCATTGGATAGTTTTAATCGATCGGACATTAAATCGTAGCAGCGATCGAGTTAATACCCGGTATCGGAGCAGTGCCTCGCTAATATTGAAAGTAATTTCGACTTCAGAGTATTATAACTTCGTTTTTAAAAGTTTGTTTCGACACCATCAGACTGTGCATGCAACAAGCTATTTATAGCTGAAAAATAGGGATCACGCGGCCCGCGTAAACCACCCCATATATCTTACGCGGCCCGCGTGGCCGCCTAGTCTACGAATAGGGTTGATTGGTCATCAGTAGGTTAGCCAGCTGGTCAATACGTGGATCCAGAACACTTATCCGGTCGACCATCATGTCTTTTACGCGGCCCGCCTGGAACCCAGAATTTTGTTTTTCTTGATTTTTAAATATGGTTTAGGGTTTCAGGGGTCCGGGTTTTTACTTATGGGTATTTTTAGGATAATTTTTAGAGTCCTTACATTCTCCCCATCTTATTTAGAATCTCGTCCTCGAGATTCATTAGAATAAGTGAGGATACTTTCGCTTCATCTCTGATTCCAACTCCCAAGTGTATTCGGGTCCTCTCTTCGAATCCCACTTGACTTTGACGAGTACTAACCGTTTGTGTTTGAGAAATTTCACCTTTCTGTCTTCTATCTGAAGAGGTTTCTCAACAAATTTTAACTTTTCGTTTACCTCTATATCTTGAAGAGGTACTACCAAAGATTCATCTGATAGGCATTTCTTGAGGTTGGATACATGAAATACGTCATGTACTCCAGCTAACTCTTCTGGTAGTTGTAAACGATAAGCAACTGGTCCTATACGTTGGATTACTGGAAATGGTCCTACGTATCGTGGACTTAGTTTTCCTTTCTTTCCAAACCGAACTACTCCTTTCCAAGGAGATACTTTTAATAGTACTTTGTCTCCAATTTGGAATTCCAACGGCTTCTGTCTATTGTCTGCATAACTCTTCTGACGATCTCGAGCCGTCTTCAATCTTTCCTTGATTTGAGTGATCTTGTCTGTAGTTTCTTGTACTATCTCTGGTCCTGATAATTGACTTTCTCCTATTTCTGCCCAACATACTGGAGTTCTGCACTTACGTCCGTATAGTGCTTCGAATGGGGAAGCTTCGATGCTTGAATGATAACTATTGTTATAGGAGAATTCAATTAAAGGTAAGTGGTCATCCCGGTTTCCACCAAAATCTATCACTCATGCTCGAAGCATGTCTTCTAAGGTTTGTATCGTCCTTTCACTTTGCCCGTTTGTTTGTGGATGATATGCAGTGCTCAAGTTCAGTTTAGTTCCCATAGCATCTTGGAAACTTGTCCAGAAGTGAGAAGTGAAATGACTATCCCTATCTGATATAATGGAGAGTGGAACTCCATGTAGGGATACGACTTCATCTACATACAACTTTGCCAACCTTTCCATGCTAAAGGTTTCTTTCATGGGTAGAAAATGAGCTGATTTGGTTAATCGATCCACAATTACCCAAATCGCATCATTACCTTTTCTGGTTTTGGGTAACTTAGTAACAAAATCCATTGTTATGAGTTCCCATTTCCATACTGGCATTTCTAATTGTTGTAGTAGACCTGAAGGTTTCTGGTGTTCTGCCTTAACTTGTGAACAAGTAAGACACTTAGAAACATATCTAGCTATATCCTTTTTCATGCCTATCCACCAGAAATTATTTCTTAAATCTTGATACATCTTATTGTTTCCAGGGTGCATGGTATACCTAGATTTATGGGCTTCTTCTAAAATTTTATCTCTTAATTCTCCTTGCTTAGGTACCCAAATCCTTTTCTTATGGAATCTCCAAATTCCATCAGCTCCTTGTTCTAATTCGTTTATTTGTCCTTTCATTCCTTCAGCATCATCCTTGATTGCTGTTTCTTGAAAATGCTTTAGTTGTTCCATTAAATCTAACTGTAGATTTAATCTAAGAGCACGAACCCGTCGTTGGTTCTCATGATACTTACGACTTAAGGCATCTGCAACTACATTGGCCTTTCCTTCGTGATACTGAATATCACAGTCGTAATCACTTAGGATTTCCATCCATCTCCTTTGTCTCATGTTCAACTCTTTTTGCCCAAATATGTACCTTAAACTTTTATGATCCATATAGACAGTAAATTTACTTCCATACAGATAATGTCTCCAAATTTTAAGGGCAAAAATTATGGCTCCTAATTCTAAATCATGAGTTTTTTAATTTTCCTCGTGCTTTTTCAGTTACCTTGAAGCATACGCAATTTCCTTCTTGCGTTGCATTAACACACATCCTAATCCTAGTTTTGAAGCATCACAGTAAACTTCAAAATTTTCAGTCCCTTCTGGTAAAGCTAGGATTGGGGCATTGGTTAACTTTTGCTTTAAAATCCTAAAAGCTTCTTCTTGTTTAGGTCCCCATTCAAACTTAACTGCTTTACATGTTAGCTTAGTTAATGGCACGGCTATTTTAGAAAAATCCTTAATAAACCGTCTATAATATCCGGCTAAACCTATAAAACTTCTAATTTCTATTGCGGATTGCGGAACCTTCCATTCGGTAATTGCCTCTATTTTAGAGGGATCTACGTGAATACCTTCGTGATTCACCATGTGACCTAGAAATTGCACTTCCTTTAGCCAAAATTCACATTTTGAGAATTTGGCATAAAGCTTTTCTTTTCTTAACAAAGTTAAGAGTGCATGCAAGTGCTTACAATGTTCGTCTTGACTTTTGGAATAAATAAGTATATCGTCTATGAAGACAATTACGAATTTATCCAAATACGGTTTACAGGTCCTATTCATCATGTCCATGAATGCAGCAGGGGTATTTGTTAATCCGAAGGGCATGACTGTAAACTCGTAATGACCATACCTAGTTCTTAAAGCAGTTTTAGGTATGTCTTCTTCTTGTACCTTCAATTGATGATATCCGGAGCGTAAATCGATCTTAGAAAAGTATCTAGCTCCTTGAAGTTGATCGAAAAGATCATCAATTCTAGGTAATGGGTATCGATTCTTAATTGTAACCTTGTTCAATTCTCTATAATCAATACACATTCTCACGGAACCGTCCTTTTTCTTTACAAACAACACTGGTGCTCCCCCACGGGGATGAACTAGGTTGTATGAAACCTTTACTTAGTAATTCATCTAATTGCTTTTTCAATTCTAACATTTCTGGGGGTGCTAACCGATAAGGTGCCTTGGCTATCGGTGTAGTTCCGGGAATTAGATGAATCCTGAATTCCACTTCCCTATCAGGTGGTAATCCTGGTAACTCTTATGGGAATACATCTGGGTATTCTGAGATTACAGGAATCACCTTAAGTTCTTTATCCTTAGTACAAATGATTACTGAAGTCATATATACTATTCCTTGCTTTAGTTCATAACTAGCAACTTTCATTACTGATATGAACTTCATGGGTTTACGTGGTTTATCTCCTGTAATCATGATTACTTCTCCTGTGGGTGCCTGAATTTCTATAGAGTTCTTTTCACAAAGGATTCGAGCATGGTTGGCTACTAACCAATCCATTCCTAACACCACATCGAATTCAGGTAATTTCATAGGTAATAGGTTTGCAGAGAATTTATGACCTGAGAGCTATTTCTACATTTTGCAAAACCTTATCTATTTTAACTGAATTCCCATCTGCCGTTTCGACTGTAAAAATCTGCCTAAGGTTGGTTAAGGGTAAATTAAGAGCTTGGCAGAATAAAGTATTGATAAAACTTTGGTTTGCACCAGAGTCAAATAATACTTTTGCGTAAACGTTGTGAACTAAGAACGTACCAGCTATCACATCTGGAATGAGCTCTGCTTCTTGAGTGGTCAATTGGAATGCTCTGGCATTCTTCTTAGTAGCTCCGTCGGCCGTCTTGGTTTTGTTGTCTGCTGGTTTGGCCAATTTAGGATATTCTGTTTTAAAATGCCCCGCTTATCCACAGTTAAAGCAGATTATGGTTTTCTTTCTGCAGTTTTCTTCACGATGTCCTACAACTTTGCAAAAGTTGCAGGTTATATTGCATCTTCCATAATGTTTCTTTTTGCAATTTCTGCAGAGTTGAGGAGTTGAGCATTGCCCTGTTCCTCTTTTCTTGAAGTTACTACTATTACCCACACGAAATCCTTGGGTAATTTTCTAAGCCAGTTCCTTCTTTCTGTTTTCGTCTCTTGTGCGTACCAGTTCATCAGTTAGGGTATTAGATAATTCTACCGCATCGTCAATAGTGCGAGGTCTCGCAGCTTTAACGATATTACGGATTTCGCTAATTAATCCCCAAATATAGCGAGAAATGAGTACCGGCTCTGGCGAAGCCAGTGTTGGTACCACTCTAGCATATTCGAAGAATGTCGAAGTATACCCTCGACAGTCTACACCCATCATCCGATGGTTTAGGAATTTATTTGCCATTTGATCTTTTTCATACTCGGGACAGAATTTTCTTTCCACAAGACTCTTAAATTCTTCCCAGTTCATGGCATAGGCCACATTTCTTCCTTTGGCTTGAAGTACTGTGTTCCACCATTCTAGTGCCCCTTCTTTAAACAAATGCGATGTATACATCACTTTGTCTTCCTCGGCACATTTACTTATTGCAATTACTGCCTCAGTTTTTTCTAACCAACGCAGTGCTGCAGTCGCCCCTTCATTACCTGCGAACTCAGTAGGTTTACTGGCAAGAAATTCTTTGTATGTGCAACCAGGTGTTGCAGCTTTCATTTTCTTAGGGAGCGGAGCTTGCAATTCATCATTGTTGTTATTAATATGGTTACCGCCTCCGTTTATACTATTACTAAAATTGTCGCCTTGTGTACGTTTACTAGGAATGATTGATTGTGGTTCAATGGGTTTCTGGGCAGCAGCAATTATTGCTGGAATAGCATTGGCTATCCCTTGAGCAACGATGTTTTCTATATCTTGCCTAGTCATAAAGTGATCCTCTTGATGTTGCTCAGATTGGTTTACCTCGTTAACTGGTTCATTATTAGCGTTTTCCATCTGATAATTAATATATATAATTTATTAGTATAGAATAAGAAACAACCAAATATAACAATTAATCTCACATAATCACGTAAACAATTATATAACCAACATTGTAAATTTTTAAATTTTCATTTGTTTATATATTATAATATGCTTTCGTACACACTTTTATCTTACAACCGTTTTATTGCTTATTTTACACATACTGATTTTTGTTACTATTATTATTATTATACAAACATAGATTCACAACCCACTTCTCCCTTGTCAACTTGCATTTTAAAAAAGATGTTCCCTCTCATCATATTTCCATGAGATTTGTCCTCCTATCTCTCGGATCCTATTCCTAGCATCCATCAGTTCTTCGCCAAAATGGCGAAGTTCAGCCATATTCTCATTACTCATCGGTGGATTTGGTATAGGTTCTGGGTCAAACTGAGGGAAAAACGTATAAGGATTGTTGAGAAGGTTTTGGAACTGCCAATCATTAGTCCACCACTATTCCATTCCTAGAGGTTGGGTGTGGATTATAGGTTCTGGGATTGCTGGTTCCAAGTTCATTGGAATTTGGGTTTCAATAGGATGAGTAAAAACATTTTCATTGACAGGCTTAATAGTATCACAGCTTGCCAATATAAAATCTAGCTCCTCTTGCAATGTCATTTCCTGGGTTTGCTTAGAGCTTTCTCTAATTTCCATCTTTATCTGCCTAGAATCTTCCTCAATCTCCAATTCCATCTGTCTAGAACTTTCCCCCATTTCAATTCCCTTTCCTTTCTCTAAGGGATTGTTTATTTTAGGAATCTTCCTAGTGGCGGGTTTCCTTCTACGCACACGCCTCCATCCTACCAATCTTCTCCTCTTCTTAGGCTTGGGTTTCTCCAGAGGTGGAGCGTCGAATTCTATAGGTTGTTCAACATCAGCAAAGTAACCAGTAAACTCTTTAGAAACTTCTATGTTTACAGGATAGAGGTTGAGATTCTCTAGGGCTCCAGATAACTCATTCATGCTATTTAGCATATATATGTAAAAATAATAAGTTAAAATTTTATAACAAATTTCACAGATAATCTTCAAATATTATTGTATACCGTATAACTTGAATTTCATACAAAAGACAAATAAAATTAAACATACTAGGTTTTATTATAACTTTATTTATTTACTGGGTAACGTTTCTGGCTTGTAAGTGACTGGGTTATGGTATTTTTAAAAATTTGCATTTATTGCTACAGTGGCTAGCATATAAAGATCCGCCCATTTTTCATCTAACTTGTCTTCCCATGGTGGGTTACTGTCTAGTTTCTGGATTTCCTGATTAACTCTCATTTCTTTTGATTGAGATTTCTTTATTTTCTCCTGACTTTTCTTAATAATCAGACTTCTTTTATTAGGAGAAAGTGGTTCCTCATAATGGGCTTTACGAACAAATATTCCCTCCTCAGTATCTACTGAGTATCTTGAGGATTGGGATGAACTTCCCTTCTCTTTTGGCAAACTATCTAATTTAAGATAGATGTTCGAAAGCTTTTGCTTACCCATACTGTAACTAACAAATAGTCAGTTAACAAAACACATAATCACATAATGGCAATCTGGAAAATTAAGTATTTCTAAATACTAAATTAGCTTAACTCAGTGGCTCTGATACCACCTTTTTCTGTCACAGCCCCCGACCCGGTTTGACCCGTTTCAGGAGCCGCGGGACAGAAAATCCCGTGGTATTTGTTTAATTGAGTTAACAGCGGAAGATTTTAACAGGATCTTTTTAAAAGCTAAAATTTCCCGATTATTTCATTTCACAATTCGGGATAAACCCCGGTAGTTTACAATCATATGATTTCACTGAGAAATCTTTATTTTACAAAACATGTTTCTTTATTTTATATTGAGCCACTTCCTTAAGCTTGTAGTGCTTCGTTGCACTTTTCCTAGATCACAACAGATCACCTGAAACATGTTTGAAAAAGGTTTTGTCAGCGGGAAATACTGGTGAATCATTCTATTTATTAAAACGACACGTTTGTTATAATTTACAGTATTAAGAGCGATTACAATGTTTCCAGATATCAACCAACTACCCACGGTATTTGTCACTCGACTCGTTTCTGTGACTATGGTCATATCACCCATTGGCTACCCCTTGGTCCAATGGTGAAGATTATCAAGTAATGTATACAAAACCCCACATACCGGCTGTAATTTGGTGATTACAAAGACTTAATCCCTGTAATTATAACTTTGAAAATATTTAAGAATTTATAAAGCACTTTTATAAAAAGAGAATGACTCACATTGCAGATTTATGTGGACAGAACTTAGCCTACAGATTTAGCCTTTTAACCTAAATTTAATAACATGCACACGAACTCGGTTAGTAACTAATACAGCATTTACGATAACTCACGAGATTAAACCCTCACAACGAATGACAAAGTGCGATACTTAAACATCCATCAAATTCACGACGAATGACAAAGCATAAACCCTAATGTGGGCAGCACTTAAACATCCATTGGATAGTTTTAATCGATCGGACATTAAATCGTAGCAGCTATCGAGTTAATACCCGGTATCGGAGCAGCGCCTCGCTAATATTGAAAGTAATTTCGACTTCAGAGTATTATAACTTCGTTTTTAAAAGTTTGTTTCGACACCATCAGACTGTGCATGCAACAAGCTATTTATAGCTGAAAAATAGGGTTCACGCGGCCCGCGTAAACCACCCCATATATCTTACGCGGCCCGTGTGGCCGCCTAGTCTACGAATAGGGTTGATCGGTCATCAGTAGGTTAGCCAGCTGGTCAATACGTGGATCCGGAACACTTATCCGGTCAAACAAGTCTTGACGCGGCCCGCGTAAGACCATTCATGTCTTTTACGCGGCCCGCCTGGAACCCAGAATTTTGTTTTTCTTGATTTTTAAATATGGTTTAGGGTTTCAGGGGTCCGGGTTTTTACTTATGGGTATTTTTAGGATAATTTTTAGTGTCCTTATACTTCATATCACACGTAATTGCCATATCATTCAAATACGCGTTTTCACTCTAAACTTCAACACTTTAGTTCTCATTTAGGCATTTTAACAAACACCTAATGTGCATAATTTTACATATTTACTAACTAGTTCATAACTAATTATTTTCACCAAGATTTACATCAAAATCAAACCTCTATGTCTAGTGTTCATGAACTACATCAAGAACTTATATCATAACAATCAATATTCATCAATTTAACACTTTAATCTGAGTGTTCATCATATTGTCAATAAACCCACTTAGCACATAATAGGGTAATTATCAAATCCCTAGTATTGACACCAATTCATCAAGTTTTTTTCAACTAGGGTTTGTTTCTAAACGAAGATTTCATCATAATAACACTCACAGATTCAACATTGATTTCAGAATTTCGATTATGATTGTTCATCATAATCTCAAAGTATCACTAAATCATAAAATTCAACATACCTTGTGATCCCCACGACTAGGTGATCATTAATACGTGTTCATGCATCCGATTCGGGCTAGATTTGACCTTCAATTTTGTTGATTTGTTGAAGTTAGGGTTTGAGCTCCCATGGAGCTTCTCCTGGTCGCATACGTACACACGTGTGTGTGTGTGTTTTTGATTTCTTTTTTTTATATAAGTGTTTTAATAAAACACTTTTCTAGTTGCCCATGTTTAGTCCCTCAAGTTTAGAGATTCATAAATGAAACTATAACTCATAGTTTATTATTTAATTACCCATTACTAACTAGGTTAATTTTACCTAGTTAACTTAGTGGGTTCCGGGAGTTAAAAACCCGTTTTATTTTAAGTCCCGTTGACTCGGGCTCTTATAAACTTAATTCCTTAATTCTTTGATTCGCTTGTATTTAAATTATTAGGATTTCTTATTTAAATCCAAATATTTATCGGGTTATTTTTACTGCTAACGGTACTTTACCCGTCTTTTAGTATTAACGGAGTTTGATTACCAAACCCGTTTTTGGGGTGTTACACAATCCATTCCTAATACAACATCAAATCCTGCCAGATTCATTGGGTAACGGTTTGCAATAAATTTTTGATTTAAAAATTCTATTCTTGCTCCCTGCAAGATTTCAGAGATCTTAATGGTTTCCCCATTTGCTGTCTCTACTAGACATTCTTGTGGGAGTTTAGTTAATGGTTAATTGAGAAGTTTGCAAAATGAAGTATTAATAAAACTTTGGTTTGCACCAGAGTCAAATAATACCTTAGCAAAAACATCAAATGCTCTAGCATTTTTAGTATTCTTGGTGTTCGGGGCTGGAACTAATTTTGGATAGCTCGGCTTTATGTGACCCTTTTCTCCACAGTTGAAGCACATTCCATTATTAGGTTTCTTCCTACAATCTTCTTCCTTGTGCCCTGGTATCTTGTAGAAGTTGTAGTAAGTGGAGCATTTTCCTGAATGCTTCTTCTTGCAAGCCCTGCAGTACGGCGTAGAGGTAAAACCTACATTTTTCCCACGGTTGGAATTTCCATAACGAAACTCTTGGGTAAGTCTTTGAGCTAGGTTTCTCCTCTGATCCTCTTCTCGTGTACACACTAATTCATCAGTCAAGGTGTATGTTAGTTCTACAGCTTCTTCTATAGTTTGAGGTCTAGCTGCCTTGACTACATGCCTAATCTCACCGATTAGTCCCCAAATGTAACGGGAGATTAATACTGGTTCTGGTTATGCAAGGGTTAGCACTATTCTAGCATATTCAAAGAATAACGTGGTATAACCCTTACTATCCACTCCAATCATTCTAAGGCTTAAAAACTTATTTGCTATCTGTTCTTTTTCATTGGGAGGGCAGAAATTCCTTTCCACTATGTTCTTAAATTCTTCTCATTCCATATCGTAAACCCTATTACTCCCCCTAGACTGGAGGATAGTGTTCCACCATTCTAAGGCTGAGTTTTTAAATAGATTGGAAGCAAACATTATCTTATCCTCTTCCGCATATTTGCTTATTTTTAAGACATCCTCAGTCTTTTCTATCCAGTGTAGAGCTGCAACGACCCCTTCATTGTGTCACACCCTGACTTTTTGTGGAAGCGTGATTATTGGTGTACTTCTTAATACCATTGCATACGATCATAACAACACTATATGATAAAACCAGTAGATGTTCATCCATTAAATGAAGTTTAAAAGTAGTACAACATAATTGTTTGAAATGTCGTTACCAAATTTAAGTTACAAGCCATAACACATTTTAATGAGTTTAAAAAGACTCGACAATAAAATTTTAAACAAACCCGAGTTTAGGACCACGTATCTCGTCCAGGATTAAGATACGTCTCCTAAGCCCTAATGACTTGGATGACATCTTTATTCACAGCGCAGCTTAAAACTCCAACGCCCGCCAGATCCATTTACTAATTTCCTGAAATACATGTAGTTTGAAAAATCAACATAAAGTTAAGCGAGTTAATGTGTAAGTGAGTATGTATAAACCTTTGAAAATGTTGTAAGTATGTATGTAAGTCCCTGGTATGTAGCAATTAAGGAAAAAGAGATCACCACTGGGTTGCAAAGCCAATGATATGTGTGAAGTGATGCAGGAAGACTCAAACCTAGCAGATTTTTGCGTCGGGTACAAAGTCACCCCGAGGTCCGTACGATGGGCCTGGAGTTGGGCTCGCTACACCCAGATAGATCTACCGCTAATGACCCTCTGTCCTACAATGAGGATTAATGGCCTCTAGTTTCCGCCTACCCACTCACATGATCTAAGTAGTAAACCCTCCTTAAGCTAACCATACCATGTGTAATAGTGTCTGTAAATATTGTAACATGTATTCCAACCCCGAAGTATAAAAACTGAAAACAGTTAAGAGAAAAGAGGGACATGAACTCACTGAAGTGTGTCTCGAAATAGTCAATCCCAATCAACCTGCTGCGTGACGACCTACACGTACTAACTTCTATTAGACGGACGGCCGTGCCTTGGCTTAAGGTTTAACGTTTTTGGGAAATAGTTAGACAACTATTTCGTGTTTACACTTCTTAATTATTTAATAAATATATTCCTTCCCAAGGATGGGGGTTTGTAATACATGTATGCTTTATAATTCCGAAAATATATTTTTAAAGTCTCACTTATCTAAAATATTCTAACTCCAAAATATATATATATTTTTCCCAAAAATATTATATTTTACTTCATACCATTTCCAAAATAATACTTTATCGAAGTACACATTTAAGAGTATTTTCCGAAAAATACGTAAGTTACATTTTAAAGTTCGCTTTGTTATAACAATACCGGCGTAACTTGAATATTTATTTGTGAGAGCGTTGGTATTATTTTGGAGTCGTGATTTCATAATATGCTCCAGTTATATTATTTTTGCCCTAAAAATAATATCTGTAGTTCACAAAATAATCACATAATCACACAATCGTTTTATTATGAAATATATATTCTAAATATATATTTAACAAGTTTTATTTATGAAAATCCACCTCCGATACTTTGTAATTTTTGAAATAAAATCATGGCGAAGTTTATTTTGAAAAACCAAGTTAAAAACACATTTATAAACATTCGTTATAAAAATATTTCTAAGTGTTATATTTCTGGAAAAGTTTCGCCAGAGTTTCCTCTGTAACTGGAGGTGTCCACGCTTACTAGCGTATCATTTTCTTTCCAAAATTCAATCAAACAATTTTATAATCATCAATCAACAATATTTAGGCACCAAACTTGTCAAAAGTAAGTATAAATCGCAAACTCATGAACTTGTAAGTTGTGTGAAAATATGTAGCAACCTTTTAACATTTTTAGTGGATCTCGTCATCTTTAAAATAAAATTAGTTTCTTGAAAACTTTATTTTTAAAGAACTTGTAGTTTAACAACTTCTTGTCATAATTTACAAAAATATTTCTTTGTCAAACTTTCTTGTAACTGATGCGTGTGAAGTGTTATATATATATTAGGTGTATATTTTAAGCCCCTTTAACACTTATTTTTAGCCAAGTTTTAAATTTATAAAACACGATATTTTACTAACACTAAACACACATATGGGCAAGTGCACCCATCGTGAGCGTAGTATAGTGTTGGCAAGATACCGAGGTCGTCCAAGGACACAAGAGCTTTTAGTACCGGTTTATCCTCAACGTCTAATCAAAATAAAAAGTTTAGAAAAATGTTTTAAACTAAGAAAAATAAAAACTAACTAAAATGCTGAAAATAAAAATAAAAATAAAAACAGATAGACAAGATGAATCACTTGGTTCCGACTCGTATCTAGTGTAACCTTTGATTATTTCCGCACTTTTGCACATAATTAAGAGATTATCTTAGTTATTGTAGTAGGCCCCTCTTTTGAAGGTGACGTTACCCTCACCCCAGTAGTTTGAGTCAGCAAGGATACAATCCTAAAAGGGTGAATTATTGGAAGATAATTAATTAAGTTATTAATGCAAATTATGGTAGGCCCCTCTTTTGGAGGTGACGTTACCCTCGACTAAGTAGTCTGAGTCAGCAGGGATACAGTCCTAAATAGCCGGGTTATAGTATTAATAGTAGTTAACTTATGAGGGGATCAAAGAGTTTGGACCCCCGCCATCCAATACCGTTAAGTATTGAAGGAGGTCCTACTAAATTTGACCCAGGTCCATTGCAGGACCTCTAAACGCTAAACAATGGCAAGACCTTTACCAAACCGTTCCCTTAACCCCCGACCAGGTAGCCAACATACCTCCATATAGACCGTGGAGATATGAATGGTGAAAATCTTTTATTTTATATAGACAGTAAAATAATTTCAAGACACCACGGACAAACGATAAAGAAAGATCACCTTCAACATAAGCAACTAGTTATTAAAGTCATTAATACAAAACCAAATAAAAAGTGCAAAAGATTAGAAATAAAAAGTATTACACTAGACACTTTGTCTTCACCAAGTGATGTAAGAGACTTAGGCAAACATGGCCCTGATTGTCAAGAACTCTTACGATCAATCTTGGATCCCGAGACGACTCACACACTCTACGATGGACAATGGATGATGGTGGTGGATGATGGTGTTATGGTGGTGGTGGGTGGTGGGTGAAGTGTGAGAGAGGTGGTGTGCCAAGGGATGGTTTGAGCTTGAGCCAAGCACTTCTATTTATAGGCTGAACAGAAGCTCGGGCACGGCCCCGTGTCCAGTGGGCACGGCCCCGTGTCCACATCCTCTCTTTCTTCATTTAATGCGGCTTTGTCTTATTAGTTGACCACGCCCCCTGTGTCCGCTGAGCACGACCCCGTGTGCAGAAGAATCTTTGTACTATGAAGATTAGCCTGGATTGTGCGAATCTTATAGTTGACCACGGCCCCGTGTCCGCTGAGCACGGCCCCGTGGTGGGCAATAGAAGCTTCTACCACTTTGTCTTTTCTGCTGTCACTTGGGCACGCCCCCGTGCTGGCTGAGCACGGGGCGTGTTCAGGCTTCTGATCTCTTGTTTTGCTTGGGAAGACGCTGTCGTGGGGTCGGGCATGTCACATCTTGTCCTTTTTCTTGTATTTATGTTAGATTTTGATGTCTTTTTGCTTCTTTTGTTAATTTGAGCTCATTTAATCCTGAAAATACAAAAGGAAGACAAAAGCACACTTTTTCCAACATTAGTACTAAAAAAGGGTTAGTTTTATGCCTCATTTGATGAAATTTATATGTTAATATTTGAACACATCAAATACCCCCACACTTGAATCCTTGCTTGTCCTCAAGCAAAACTCTTTAATATGTGGCTATTTACACTCCCAAATGGAATGGGTAGAGAAGAAGGTTTTTGGGCTTGTCGTAGAGTGTCGGGATTTCCAAGATTCTTTATTTAATTTTATTTTTATTTATTTACAATCCTATTCGTCATGATTTATTTAAAACTTTTCATAAGAGAAATTACTTATTAGGGCATAACATGCCTTTGTAAAATTCTATTTATATACAAGTTCACATACCTCACGGGGATCACTCAACACTCGGCCGAAAATGTATTTTTGTGGATCACTCGAGAGCGGCATGGAACTTACTCCTACCATAGGTTTGCCAAGCAATCAATCCTCCTCCTTTTTAACTTATATACCTTTGTAAATATCAAGAGGACTTTGTGGGTAAAGGGTTAGGCTTGGGTTAAAGGTAGGTGGTTGGGTTGGTGGTTAGTGGTTAGTAAAAAGGGCGAAAAGCGTAACAAGTGTCGGTTTTCGTAAGACTTTCTATTTTTCGTACTTTTATTTTGATGAAGCTATTTATTCAAACAAAGTTATTTTTGATGAACTTGTTTGTTTATTTTCTTTTGCTTCATCATCAACACAATTTTTTTTTTTTTTTTTTTTGAAGTCATACGAAAAATCGAACTTGTTACTAAAACAAAGGGGTAAAATGAAAAAGGGTTTTGGTGGGTAAAAGGGTGTTTGGTTTGGGTTATGAAATGAAAAGGTTTAGGCTCAAAGGGGCTAACTAGGGGGATTTTGGGTAGGTGGTAAAAAAAATAATGGTGTAGAAAATAAAAAGGGTTAGTCCTAATGCCTTCATCATTTACTTACTCGGGTTTAAGTTGGTAAGGACCGGGAATGTATCGTCATGGCAAGTTCTAGAGTCGTAAGAACCAAGCGGCTATTCACACAAGAAACGAAAAATGAGCAATTAGTTCTAATGATATGTAATTGTATGCTCAATAAAGGCTCAAAACTCACTTTTGTGGGAATGGGTTTTTTACGTGATCAAGTATATATAATCAAATTTTAACTAAGTTTGTCATGCCTTTTCATAATTTTCTTATGTTGGTTCATTTTATCACGACGCTATCGGTTGTAAATTCGTAAAAATATAACCTTTTTGAGAACTTGAATTTCCCGAGTTAAACCTAGACAAGTAAAAAAAATGAAAATTTTTGAAAAAAAAAATTGGGGTGATTAGCGGTTCCAATAGAGTTTTGTGTAAGGCTTGTATTTAAGACTTGCATGATTCAAGGTTTTAGCATTCCCCCCACACTTAAATTACACATTGTCCTCAGTGTGTCCCAAAAATAAGTTTTTCGGTTGATTGAATGTGTAAAAGGTGTGAAAAAGCAAAAATTTTTGTGTTACTGGGCGCTAACACGGCCCCGTGTTATCCGGGCACGGCCCCGTGTTCAAGTGCCAGTAACAAATTTAAAACAAGAGAAACAGAAGTCTGGACACGGGGGCGTGTTGGGTGAACACGGCCCGTGTCCAGTTACCTGAACTGGGTCTTTTTCTACAGACAGTGCAGCACGGGGCCGTGTTGGGTGGACACGGCCCGTGCCGAGCTTACTGTAAATGAAAAATTTTGTCGGACGGTTCTGTTTTCCTGTATAGAGTGCTGGTTCAAGTTTCCCTTGCATCCTTTGCCATCTCAAGTGTGTTTTATTCATTTCAACACCATCCCAAACACCAAATTAACTAAAACCATCATTCATTAATCATAGAGAGAATTACATAATAGTCCTAAAAATGAAAAATAAAGCAGAAAATAAAAGTTAAAAGTCCTAATAGTAACTAGGTCAAGTGATCCGTAAAATCTTCCTAAGGAGTTCTACTTTTACAATAGGAACCAAAATTCCGGAAATAGATTTCCGGTTTAAAAGCCTTGTAGAACTCCAAGCCGAACGGTGTTCCTTAGATGTCGCTAGAGCCATTCTTCGATCTCCCTCGGGAGAAGGGAGGCGGCTTCATGTTCCTCAACATTTGGTGGTGGAGGAGCGACACCAACCGGAACCCCTTGTATTATGTCTCGAGGAGGTTCCGGATGTAGGGCGTACCATTCGGCCGGAATGATGACTTCCGGCACCACATTCCATTCCCTTTGGGTGATAATTGGTTCCAAAGGAGGAGAGGCGAGAATGTTCAACCTTTGGTGCAAAAGGTTGACCTCCCGGAGACATCCTTCTAGGCCCACCATCAAATGATTAATGCGGTCCACCAATGCCTCTTCCACACTTGTTACTTCATCAAGGGCCTCTCTTAGGGCGTAAACATAGTTTACAAGAGAATCTTCAACCGTTGATGATCTTCTCCCCTGCCGGTTGTTTCTGGAATGCGATGAAGAGTTTCCGCTTGTTCTGCTGGCCATTCTGAGAAATCATATCGACAAGAGCTCAATTCTATGGATCCAGTACTTTGGACACGGCCCCGTGTTCATTGAACACGGCCCCGTGTTCAGATATTTGCAGGATTTGTGAACAAGGAATCTTGGGGTTTCAAATTGTTTTTATGATTTTTGAAGCATTTCTGAACTTAAAAACTTAAAACACTGTTATAAAACTTATTTTTAACAAGATTCCATGAACAAAAATCTAACAAGTACCCCAATAAGGCTTGAAAATGTGGAATATTCAAGCTTTAATGGAAGTATGAAGAAAATTGAAGAAGAAGAAAGTGGATAAAAGAGGAAAGGACAAGAAGATGGTTGAGAAACTTCTTTTAGAAAATACCTAGGATGGTATGTGAGAATATTCCTCAAATCTCTGTCCCTGGAATGGTTCAAATGTGCAGGATTCTTGGCTGCATTTATAGAAAACGATAGTACGTTGCGCACGGCCCCGTGTCGGCTGGACACGGCCCCGTGTGCAGATGGAATCCTGACACATTTTTGTCCGCATTCTGACAAAATCAGAAGGGAATCTTTGGGTGGACACGGGGGCGTGTTGACCTGGGCACGGCCCCGTGTCTAGAAGCTGTCTTAAGGAATTATTTATATTTTAAGGAACTTTTCCGGATCGGGTGGTTCCTTACTGGATGGAACAACCCCAAAGTGCCTAAGATACCTCAATTGTTCTAGATTGAGACGAGAACGCAAGAGGTTGTCGGTGAGGGTGATTCCTATGCTATATGTAGGTGGACAAGTCCAACCCTTTCCCGGGCTCTCGTTAAAGAAGGTGTATGTCGAATCGCTCAGGTCTATGTATGCATCGAACGAAGTCGATGGGGAGTCCTTCACGGCACAATCGACACAGGGACGACTATCGCTCAAGTCCTCACTAGAGTTAGAAGTATCATTGGAAACGATGAAGTTGTTTGAATGCGTTTCCAACCTTTCTTCTTGGTTGTTGGCTTGGAAAAGATTATTGAAATCTTCCCTAAGTTCTTTTAACCAATTAAAAATTAGATCTTCTAGTTGAAATAATTTATCGAGAAGCATTTCCCCTAGAATATCCGGTTGGGCGCATTCGAGGGAGCGATAGGGATTATTTTTACTTTCGCCCCTCTTAAGGATACTAGGAAAAGATAGGTCTATATAGTGGGGTTTATAATTTAGAAAAAAACATTCTAATTCTTTATGATTACCACCACATAATTGACACCACGTAGTACCATAAGAGTGCCGAAAGTAAAAAGTATCAGTATCACTCATGTTTATGTCAGAAATTACCAACCGTCGGGATCTTACGGTTCTGTTTTCAGTAACTGAAACTTGGGCACGGGGGCGTGTTGAGTGGGCACGGCCCCGTGTTCAGCTTACTGTCTGACTTAAAACAGGATTGCCAGTTCCAATGATTGGGCACGGGGCGTGTTCAGCGGGCACGGCCCGTGCTGGGTTCTGCAGAAGCTGAAAAACTAAAAAAAAAATCCTAAAAAAAATTGAAAAATAAGAAAAACGATTAGGCCGTTGATTCCTAACTTTCTTAAAATCCTTGTGTCCCCGGCAGCGGCGCCAAAAACTTGATGCGTGTGAAGTGTTATATATATTAGGTGTATATTTTAAGCCCCTTTAACACTTATTTTTAGCCAAGTTTTAAATTTATAAAACACGATATTTTACTAACACTAAACACACATATGGGCAAGTGCACCCATCGTGAGCGTAGTATAGTGTTGGCAAGATACCGAGGTCGTCCAAGGACACAAGAGCTTTTAGTACCGGTTTATCCTCAACGTCTAATCAAAATAAAAAGTTTAGAAAAATGTTTTAAACTAAGAAAAATAAAAACTAACTAAAATGCTGAAAATAAAAATAAAAATAAAAACAGATAGACAAGATGAATCACTTGGTTCCGACTCGTATCTAGTGTAACCTTTGATTATTTCCGCACTTTTGCACATAATTAAGAGATTATCTTAGTTATTGTAGTAGGCCCCTCTTTTGAAAGTGACGTTACCCTCACCCCAGTAGTTTGAGTCAGCAAGGATACAATCCTAAAAGGGTGGATTATTGGAAGATAATTAATTAAGTTATTAATGCAAATTATGGTAGGCCCCTCTTTTGGAGGTGACGTTACCCTCGACTAAGTAGTCTGAGTCAGTAGGGATACAGTCCTAAATAGCCGGGTTATAGTATTAATAGTAGTTAACTTATGAGGGGATCAAAGAGTTTGGACCCCCGCCATCCAATAACGTTAAGTATTGAAGGAGGTCCTACTAAATTTGACCCAGGTCCATTGCAGGACCTCTAAACGCTGAACAATGGCAAGACCTTTACCAAACCGTTCCCTTAACCCCCGACCAGGTAGCCAACATACCTCCATATAGACCGTGGAGATATAAATGGTGAAAATCTTTTATTTTATATAGACAGTAAAATAATTTCAAGACACCACGGACAAACGATAAAGAAAGATCACCTTCAACATAAGCAACTAGTTATTAAAGTCATTAATACAAAACCAAATAAAAAGTGCAAAAGATTAGAAATAAAAAGTATTACACTAGACACTTTGTCTTCACCAAGTGATGTAAGAGACTTAGGCAAACATGGCCCTGATTGTCAAGAACTCTTACGATCAATCTTGGATCCCGAGACGACTCACACACTCTACGATGGACAATGGATGATGGTGGTGGATGATGGTGTTATGGTGGTGGTGGGTGGTGGGTGAAGTGTGAGAGAGGTGGTGTGCCAAGGGATGGTTTGAGCTTGAGCCAAGCACTTCTATTTATAGGCTGAACAGAAGCTCGGGCACGGCCCCGTGTCCAGTGGGCACGGCCCCGTGTCCACATCCTCTCTTTCTTCATTTAATGCGGCTTTGTCTTATTAGTTGACCACGCCCCCTGTGTCCGCTGAGCACGACCCCGTGTGCAGAAGAATCTTTGTACTATGAAGATTAGCCTGGATTGTGCGAATCTTATAGTTGACCACGACCCCGTGTCCGCTGAGCACGGCCCCGTGGTGGGCAATAGAAGCTTCTACCACTTTGTCTTTTCTGCTGTCACTTGGGCACGCCCCCGTGCTGGCTGAGCACGGGGCGTGTTCAGGCTTCTGATCTCTTGTTTTGCTTGGGAAGACGCTGTCGTGGGGTCGGGCATGTCACATCTTGTCCTTTTTCTTGTATTTATGTTAGATTTTGATGTCTTTTTGCTTCTTTTGTTAATTTGAGCTCATATAATCCTGAAAATACAAAAGGAAGACAAAAGCACACTTTTTCCAACATTAGTACTAAAAAATGGTTAGTTTTATGCCTCATTTGATGAAATTTATATGTTAATATTTGAACACATCATTACACAAGTGTTTACACACTTGCTTTTTCACTAAAATGCTTGTAGTTTATGTAAGATCCGGGTTTTTAACAAGGCTTGTATATTTCGCTTGGTCCTTCCGAAAAACCGCTTGTAGATCTTTAGATCTACTAGTTTAGAACCTTATTTTACAAGAAAAATCACTTTTACACAAGTTCATGTTTATGTGTGGAAGGGTTCATCATCTTACAACTTTTACACTTAACATATGACTAGTTCATGTTCCATGAACATGATCTAGCATGGTTAGATGACGATCCATTCCACTACTAGCAACTAACAACATTAAATATTCACAACAATGCAAGATTTACAAGATTTACACCATTAGTTTCTCTTTATCCATCTAGTTCATCATTCTTTCAAGACTTTTAGTTTTGATCTTGTGTGTTCTTGAGTTTTAACCGTTAAATCTCTTATTAACCACTTTAAACAAGAACAAGAGGGTGTTTAGAGGCACTTACTACTAGCTCGAGGCCAGGGAAGAAACAAGACGTAAACAAGGTGGATAAAAGAAATATAGAGAGGTTCTTGAGCTTCCGAGTGCACCGAGCCTCCTTGTATGTCACCTTGCACCTTTGTATGTAAGTAAAATAGCAAGAACGAAACTTGACGGTGGTGGTGGTGTTGCTAGTGTTCTCGGCCGAACACTCAAAGGAAGAGAAAGAGAGAGAGAGAGCAAGTTGTTGTAGGTGATTTGTGAATGTGAATGATTATCTCTTAGGTTTACTTATAGTCCAATTTGCTTATTAACCATCATACAATATGCTAACTAGATATTAGGCAAGGTTTAATAAAATAATCAACAAATGGTGGGGTGTGTCCCCACTACTTCAACCGATCGGACAAGGGGTGGGGGGTATATGGTTGGGATGCAATGTGATGGTTACACTTTAGTTAGGAACTAGTTAGGCTTTTTAGGTGTTTAGTTATAATATAAGTGTGTTATGTAATATAAAGGGTGTTAGGGTGTTCGGGAACCCTAACTAGCTCAGAGAAGCAAAAACAATGTCTTTGACAATATTTTTATGTTCCGGGTAAAGTACGGTTGTTTGGTTGGATATTGATCCGTTAAAGTGTCAAGTAGAGCTTTAAAGTGTCTTTTATAGTATTTTTAGTGACACAATAAATTCCTGACACTTTGGAAAGTGTCTAGTATTATTTTTCCATGTTTTTGCACTTTACTAGTTATGTTAAATGCTGAATTTTTGTGTAAAGTGCAGAATTTTGTAACCAAAGCTTGTTTTAGGCACTTCCAGGCACTATAACTATCACCTAGTGATGCAGTTTAATGATCCTCTCATCCCTACACTCCCTACCAGTGTAGTACTTTATTCCCGGCTCATACTGGCCTCAATATAGTGTCTGTCTAGGTGTTGGAAATGTCAGCATGTTTACTGGGTTATCCGTTTAGTGTGCTAACTGTGCTTTGTGCATCAAGGTTGTCACTAATGTTTGTGGGTAAATAATAGGGTGACAGTAATAAAATGTGATGCATGAGTATGTATGTATCAGAAATCAAGAAGCAGTTTAACCATAGTTGTAACATTCTCCCCCTGTTGAAGAAATGTCGTCCTCAAAATTTGTACTACCTTAACTCCTTATGGTTAAGTCACACATGTATGTATATGAATAGTATTGAAGTAGATAATCATCAAACCGAAACAAACATTACTCACATTTGGCGAGTCCAATAATATATGTCAACCCGAATCATAGGGTTAAAAGGTGTGTGCTTTTAGCATTTGTTGTCAGAGGTACAAGACGTACTTGACGTATAGTCTAGCGTAATCCAGCTAGCTGGGGGGTTCCACAAAAGAGAGGTTTTAACTAATAAGATTCTCAAACGATCGATCGCAATATGCAAACGAGTTCTCACGAATCCCTAGCATCCGTTATAAGAATTCAAAATCAACTACTCAAATGAAATAGTAAAATGATCTGTCAACTCCCGAGTAGATGAATGGTAAGATTTAGTGTGTTGAAAACTTGAATTACGATAATACGCCGAGTAAATACAAGCGAATCTGGTGTGTCCTTGCCTTGATTTGTAGTTGCATCAGAAATGTCTAAATGACAAGTTAACAAAAGTATATGTGGTTTTGCGTGAAACGGTTGACCATGATTAGCACAAGCTACAAGGTTGTAAGGACACCTCGAGGTGTCGTAATGACATAATTTATGTATAGTGGTGACTGAACAAATTCACCATGTTGGAAATCAAGCGAAAGTGTACCGAAACAAGCCTGAAGGTTTGATTTACACAATGTTACAAAGTTTTTAGTTGAATACGGAACAGTCAAAGAGTCACTGTGTTTGATCGAAGGATGAAAAGTATTAAGTACCGTAAGGCATTCGATTGTCAACGAAAGAATCGTTAGGAGGTACATTGGGCTTATGAAATGACTATATGTACCATTGCCTTAACACACAATTGTGTTGAGACTGCTTTGATCGTGAATATCAAAATGGATTGTTAACAAATAAATAGGCAGTTAAATCTGTGTATGAAGTGAGTAACCCAAATAGCACAAGCTTCAATTCTGTGAAAATATCACCGCAAGGTATCGAAACAAATCAGATAGTTTAGTGGAGTTGTAGATCAACCGAACCTGCTATGACTCGAAATGAAAGAATCTTTGTAAAGATATTTGAATATGATGCTCCCAATACATCATATGACGTCTGAAACTGAATATGCGAAGTGGATAAGTTCAAGCAATCGAACTTAATTTCAGTGTAGCCCGGCAATAAACGTATTTATCAACAAAAGGGAATATCGGCATGGTAACAAAATAAACCATGAGTGTAAGTTGTAATAAGAGAAGTTTCAAGAGAGTGTGCGGACTTGATAGCAAAAGAGCCAACAATTTCAATAATGTAGGTCATTCGAAACACAATCCAGTATCTAGATTTAGCAACGTGTTATATGAACTTAAATGAAACGTTTATTTGAAATGAAACCGCATGCGTAGCAAAAGGTGCATGGATTATATATAAGTTTTCAAGTAATGAAGCGGTGTGTAACTGCTACAATGGAGAAGTGACCAAGCATACGAAGCAAACGTGTGTTCGCTCTCAGCGAAGAGAATCAACGTGATGCAACTACTTTGAGAGAAGTAGAGATGCAAACATCTATTTGCTAGAAGCAAAAGTGAAGATTTCAACGAAGGAAAATGACATGTTTGTCAGGTTAATGATGGTTGATTGAGTTGACAGATGTGGTTCCTAAGTAAAAATTCTTACGAGTTTGGACCTGGGTTCCCAAAGGTCCTAAATATATGTTTTCTAAATCCTCCAGATTTCGTATCCCGTGTAGACTGGTTTGTGCATTGTGTAGGAAGCACTATTTTTGTGTACGTCTAAGAACAAGTCATTGTCCCACAATTTCCCCGGTATATTTTCTTCCCGAATTCACTGCTAACGACGCTTGATCGTCGACCAGTCGTGTAAGAGTAGTTGTGTCCTCACAGTCAGTTATGTAGAAAGTTCGTTAATCCTTAGTAAGAGTTACTGACTCTCGTGGGTTAGCTCGTTCGGCTCCTGGTAGTTGATGCTCATTTGAAAAAAAAATCACCGTCCTTCTTCTTGACGAGCAGAATTTTGGGGTTACCCAAAAGGGAATTTTTGGTCTGTTATCTTCCTTCTCTATCAACTTCTGAAACTACACTGTCAATTCTTGCATCCCCGAAGGTGTAAGTCGTTAAGGGGTATTGGCTGCAGGTGTGACGCCTGGAATCAATCAGATGCGAAACTCGACTAGCCGTTGAGGAGATAATTTTGGCAAGTCTTTGGGAAAGACTTCAGGATATTCTCTGATCACGGGGGTATCTTCGAGTTTTAAATTCGTCGGCTCCCTTGTCCCCGACTTGAGCCAGAAAACAATACATCCTTTCCGCAACAACTTTCGTGCCCTCAAGCAATTCGTGATCTGTAGGGACGTATCCTGCTTCGTGAGTCACGATCGTTTCTTCGTTCGACATCGGGATGCGGATAACGATTTCTGCTTGGTTGCTCGACCGCATATCCATCCTAGTTACTACGTTGAGGCCTTTCATTAAACAGTTCTACCAGTGTGGGTCGTCTAACTTAACCCTCTACTAAACTAAGTATATTCTTAAATTCATGAGATGCGGAGCTATGGTCGGCACTGGTATCAAATAACATGGATGCAAAAATTTTGGGTCGATAAAGAACGTACCAGTAACCATATCTGGGTCCTGGCATGCTTCACCAGCTCCGATGTTGGATGCTCTTTCATGGTCTTGGTTAATCTCCTTTGGGCAATCTTTCCTAAAGTGCCCCATACCACCGCAGTTATAATATCCCTTACCTTCCTTTCCACTTTTCGTCTCCTGCCAACACGTTTCCCTGTTGTGTCCCATTTTGCCACAGTTATCACACTTCCTATTACTGCATTGCCCGGTATGATGGCGCTGGCATTCTTCGCACTTAGGTAGTTTACCCTTGTACTTCTTTTCCCTTTTGGCCTCGTTCTTGTTATTGGCCGGATCACCTCCTTGAAATTCACTGAGCTTTCTTTTGTTCTTCTCAGATGTCTCCACTGGAGTTTCCTTCTTCTCGTCCGGGATTGAAAGTTTTACCAATCTAAGTGCTTCCTTAGTGAGCTCCAGGCTTATCATATGAGAAATCAAAGGTGTTGGTGGCGTTGATACTATCATCAAGCTCAAGGCTTGAGGTGTCAGTTCCCAAATGGATTGCTCCATTCTCTTCAACTCGGGTTCCACCAGGTACGGAACGACTCGCGACAAATCGTAAAGCCTTTGCACGTGCTCCACCACTTTTGGACCTTCCTTCTGTAGTTTCCAGAATTCTAATTCCAGCTTTTGGATATCTATCTGAGAACAATACTCCTTACGCATCATTTCCTTCAGCTCACTCCATGACATCGCGTATGCTACAGTCTCGCCCAATTCTCGAACCCTAAGGTCCCACCATAACAGAGCCCCATCTTGTAGCAATCCGGAAACGTATGGGACTTGTTGCTCTGGCGTACAACCACTCGTTCGCACAACGCCGTCCACAATCTCATCCCATTTTACAAAAGCTATGGCACCTCCTATGCCACCAAAGTTCAAGGGTTTGCATTCTAGAAAATGCTGGTAGGTACAACCTATACTCAAGAAATCATCATCACAATAGGTATTAGCAGGGCACTTTGGGGATTTTCCAAACGTGTCGTAATGTGTCTTGGATGACTTAAACATTACCATTAGGTAGGTTTCTCCTTGAGGTACCTTCGCTGTGTTTGTAGCGAAGAACCTCGTGCCGAGCTCTGACTCGTGAGGCGTGCGCTAACCATTCTGCCTCGGTCAGTCGAGTGATCTCTTGATGCGACATCTTCTAGGAAGAAGTTCAGGTTAGTTAGGTCTCTTTTATTCAAGGAATGTAAATAGTCGTTTGGAATCACATGCATTCGCACGTATTTAAATCATATTACACATCACACAATACTACAAGCAAGTAATTGGAATCATGTTTACCGAAAGTATAACAAACAAACACGTGTATCTCAATCATAGCACATTCCTGTTATATTGGTAGCACGTTTTATGATTAGGCTTTCATTAAACAGGTAAGCACATTGCATCATAATCATAGCATCAGTACGTAATTTGGGGATTATGTTTAATGAGAGTATAGCAAGTAAGCACTTAGTATTAAAATTTTAGTATGCACATAAGTGTCACTGATCGTACTTAACAAGGACATAGCGACTGAGCTTTCGTTGGTTATTGGCCACAAAGTATTGTCGCATGTTTAATGATAATTGGCTCCCATCGTTTTCCGGCCACAATTGCATTGTCTTACAAAATGTATCACATTAACAGGGTCACCGGGTCACCCTACCCTTGCCCAACAAGTACAACAACAACAACAACCAAACAACCATACCCAGTAAATCCCACAAATAGCAAAGCAGTATATCAGCATATCTAAATTACGTAGTCAGACGTGATCTTCAAAAGTCTTCACAATCTCGGCTCATCATTAGTGTCTTTACCCAAATGTAATGCAATCCGCATAGTCCAGAAATCAACCATACTGGTGACTGAGGTGGAGGAGGAAAGAAAAGTAAATTGTTATCCTGAGTGGAATCCTCCTCGAGCTTGTGTATGCGTCAAAACAATTAGCTGATCTGGCGCTTGGCAGTAAAGGAATGAGCATCAAAATCCCGTGAATGGTGTAATAGCAACGGTCAAGAGTGCAAAAGGAACCTCGAGTTATGTAGTGGATTCAGGTATGCTAGCAATAGACAAGGAGGAGGACGGGGTGTCTTGCATAGACTTTTCAGACAATATGCTGTCTTGTGATGTAGGCACCTAAATCATGTTTTTGGTTATGTAATGTTTTGCATTTGAAGTTGCCCATTGTGGTGTCAGCTCAAGCTTCATCATTCCGCGACTCATATCCTCAAACTACAGTTGATGTTACAAGAGCAACTCATCTCGTGTGTGGCCTCCATAATGTGAGGGATGGTAAGGGTCTAAAGTTAGCATAATGTGTTTATAGGAACCATCAAATCGGCTTATCGCGCGTTGTAGAGGTGAATGTAGCAAGCGGTGCGGCCCGTAGAAAAGGCTGCTGTAGCAAAAAGATCGTTATGCGGATACCGACCTGGAGCATCTCTCCGGGGTGCGGGCATGTCCTGAAAGAAAGTGATAGGCATGATGGCGCAATGGGCGTCGGTCTTCACAGGGGAAAGGAGCAACATCAGCGGTGCAGGTGTGGTAGAAGTGTCTCAACGAAATGGAGTTTCAATAGATGCAGGTGCTGGATCGGATATAAGGGATGCATAGTCTGGTAAGTTACAAGGAACACCGTCATGACCAAGTAGGGGTGCAAGTTCAGCAGGTGCTATGTCAAGCGGACACAAAAGGTGCAGAAGCTAGCTCAGGAGCAGGCTCTGGGGCGTCTGTAAGGTTGCAAAGCGGTGTTAGTGCAGCAGTCAAAGCGGCGTCTTCGTCTGCGTCAGTAGTAGAAAGATGTAATCCGGTCGTCTGTAAGGCTGCAAATGTCACAGACTCAAAGGAGTCTGAAACCGAGTGTATACTAGAATCAGAGGGTAGCTTGACAACAGGGATCTAAAAAATGTGCAATCAGTAATAATGTTCTCATCTAACTTTCCGTCATCATAGGCGTTATCGGAAAGATCATCAATATCACGTCGATATCGTTATCAATTGTTTGCCGAGTAATCAACCTTCAGAAGGAATGTCCACAAGAGGCGCATCATCGTGGATTGGAGCCATGGTGTGTCCATCATCGGGATGACCAGTGATGGAGTGGTCATGGATTGAAAAAAGAGTAACAGAAAGATTCTTGTCAGAGAAGCCATCAGCAAGGGTAAAGTATCACCAGAATCTGGTAGCGCGGATTGTTGGAAGTCGTCCTCGTCCTTGGTCAGCATATCAGGGTCACTCTCAGTGTCTGCCGTAAATATCTCTGGTGCAGATGTTGTCTCCTTATCCGTGGCGGTGGCCATAGGGTTATCAATGCCTAATAACTCGCCTTCTAAATAGTGTGACATGTGTGCCGGTACATAATAGTCATAGTATGTATATCCATAGAAATTATTAACAATTAGTGTATGCAAATACTCACCTCATATGCACGTATATCAATAATCAGCAATTAAGCGTGTAAGTAATAACAAAGTAAGCATGTAATCATCCTAGTCTTCCCCAGACTATCCTACCCAGTCTCTCAGGCTAAACTCCCTCAGTCTCCCCGACTGAACTCCCTCAGTCTCCCCGACTGAACTCCCTCAGCCTCCCCGACTGAATTATAATCATAAATTCGGAAATGTGTATTTGTGCCTTTTTGTTTGTAAAAAAGTTTGTTCCCTGGATCTGGACGTTTTGTGTATGCAATGAAAACATGTTGTGAAAACATTTTCGTGAGAGCCCTAATGATCGTAGTCTAGACTCAAGAAAGAATCCTAGTTCGCTACGACCGAAGCTCTGATACCAAGCTGTCACACCCTGACTTTTTGCGGAAGTGTGATTATTGGTGTGACTTCTTAATACCATTGCATACGATCATAACAACACTATATGATAAAACCAGTAGATGTTCATCCATTAAATGAAGTTTAAAAGTAGTACAACATAATTGTTTGAAATGTCGTTACCAAATTTAAGTTACAAGCCATAACACATTTTAATGAGTTTAAAAAGACTCGACAATAAAATTTTAAACAAACCCGAGTTTAGGACCACGTATCTCGTCCAGGATTAAGATACGTCTCCTAAGCCCTAATGACTTGGATGACATCTTTATTCACAGCGCAGCTTAAAACTCCAACGCCCGCCAGATCCATTTACTAATTTCCTGAAATACATGTAGTTTGAAAATCAACATAAAGTTGAGCGAGTTCATGTGTAAGTGAGTATGTATAAACCTTTGAAAATGTTGTAAGTATGTATGTAAGTCCCTGGTATGTAGCAATTAAGGAAAAAGAGATCACCACTGGGTTGCAAAGCCAATGATATGTGTGAAGTGATGCAGGAAGACTCAAACCTAGCAGATTTTTGCGTCGGGTACAAAGTCACCCCGAGGTCCGTACGGTGGGCCTGGAGTTGGGCTCGCTACACCCAGATAGATCTACCGCTAATGACCCTCGGTCCTACAATGAGGATTAATGGCCTCTAGTTTCCGCCTATCCACTCACATGATCTAAGTAGTAAACCCTCCTTAAGCTAACCATACCATGTATAATAGTGTCTGTAAATATTGTAACATGTATTCCACCCCCGAAGTATAAAAAGTGAAAACAGTTAAGAGAAAAGGGGGACATGAACTCACTGAAGTGTGTCTCGAAATAGTCAATCCCAATCAACCTGCTGCGTGACGACCTACACGTACTAACTTCTATTAGACGGACGGCCGTGCCTTGGCTTAAGGTTTAACGTTTTTGGGAAATAGTTAGACAACTATTTCGTGTTTACACTTCTTAATTATTTAATAAATATATTCCTTCCCAAGGATGGGGGTTTGTAATACATGTATGCTTTATAATTCCGAAAATATATTTTTAAAGTCTCACTTATCTAAAATATTCTAACTCCAAAATATATATATATTTTTCCCAAAAATATTATATTTTACTTCATACCATTTCCAAAATAATACTTTATCAAAGTACACATTTAAGAGTATTTTTCGAAAAATACGTAAGTTACATTTTAAAGTTCGCGTTGTTATAACAATACCGGCGTAACTTGAATATTTATTTTTGAGAGCGTTGGTATTATTTTGGAGTCGTGATTTCATAATATGCTCTAGTTATATTATTTTTGCCCTAAAAATAATATATGTAGTTCACAAAATAATCACATAGTCACACAAGCGTTTTATTATGAAATATATATTCTAAATATATATTTAACAAGTTTTATTTATGAAAATCCACCTCCGATACTTTGTAATTTTTGAAATAAAATCATGGCAAAGTTTATTTTGAAAAACCAAGTAAAAAACACATTTATAAACATTCGTTATAAAAATATTTCTAAGTGTTATATTTCTGGAAAAGTTTCGCCAGAGTTTCCTCTGTAACTGGAGGTGTCCACGCTTACTAGCATATCATTTTCTTTCCAAAATTCAATCAAACAATTTTATAATCATCAATCAACAAAATTTAAGCACCAAACTTGTCAAAAGTAAGTATAAATCGCAAACTCATGAACTTGTAAGTTGTGTGAAAATATGTAGCAACCTTTTAACATTTTTAGTGGATCTCGTCATCTTTAAAATAAAATTAGTTTCTTGAAAACTTTATTTTTAAAGAACTTGTAGTTTAACAACTTCTTGTCATAATTTACAAAAATATTTCTTTGTCAAACTTTCTTGTTACACAAGTGTTTACACACTTGCTTTTTCACTAAAATGCTTGTAGTTTATGTAAGATCCGGGTTTTTAACAAGGCTTGTATATTTCGCTTGGTCCTTCCAAAAAACCGCTTGTAGATCTTTAGATCTACTAGTTTAGAACCTTATTTTACAAGAAAAATCACTTTTACACAAGTTCATGTTTATGTGTGGAAGGGTTCATCATCTTACAACTTTTACACTTAACATATCACTAGTTCATGTTCCATGAACATGATCTAGCATGGTTAGATGACGATCCGTTCCACTACTAGCAACTAACAACATTAAATATTCACAACAAAGCAAGATTTACAAGATTTACACCATTAGTTTCTCTTTATCCATCTAGTTCATCATTCTTTCAAGACTTTTAGTTTTGATCTTGTGTGTTCTTGAGTTTTAACCGTTAAATCTCTTATTAACCACTTTAAACAAGAACAAGAGGGTGTTTAGAGGCACTTACTACTAGCTCGAGGCCAGGGAAGAAACAAGACGTAAACAAGGTGGATAAAAGAAATATAGAGAGGTTCTTGAGCTTCCGAGTGCACCGAGCCTCCTTGTATGTCACCTTGCACCTTTGTATGTAAGTAAAATAGCAAGAACGAAACTTGACGATGGTGGTGGTGTTGCTAGTGTTCTCGGCCGAACACTCAAAGGAAGAGAAAGAGAGAGAGCAAGTTGTTGTAGGTGATTTGTGAATGTGAATGATTATCTCTTAGGTTTACTTATAGTCCAATTTGCTTATTAACCATCATACAATATGCTAACTAGATATTAGGCAAGGTTTAATAAAATAATCAACAAATGGTGGGGTGTGTCCCCATTACTTCAACCGATCGGACAAGGGGGGGGGTATATGGTTGGGATGCAATGTGATGGTTACACTTTAGTTAGGAACTAGTTAGGCTTTTTAGGTGTTTAGTTATAATATAAGTGTGTTATGTAATATAAAGGGTGTTAGGGTGTTCGGGAACCCTAACTAGCTCAGAGAAGCAAAAACAATGTCTTTGACAATATTTTTATATTCCGGGTAAAGTACGGTTGTTCGGTTGGATATTGATCCGTTAAAGTGTCAAGTAGAGCTTTAAAGTGTCTTTTATAGTGTTTTTAGTGACACAATAAATTCCTGACACTTTGGAAAGTGTCTAGTATTATTTTTCCATATTTTTGCACTTTACTAGTTATGTTAAATGCTGAATTTTTGTGTAAAGTGCAGAATTTTGTAACCAAAGCTTGTTTTAGACACTTCTGGGCACTATAACTATCACCTAGTGACGCAGTTTAATGATTCTCTCATCCCTACACTCCCTACCAGTGTAGTACTTTATTCCCGGCTCATACTGGCCTCAATATAGTGTCTGTCTAGGTGCTGGAAATGTCAGCGTGTTTACTAGGTTATTCGTTTAGTGTGCTAACTGTGCTTTGTGCATCAAGGTTATCACTAATGTTTGTGGGTAAATAATAGAGTGACAGTAATAAAATGTGATGCATGAGTATGTATGTATCAGAAATCAAGAAGCAGTTTAACCATAGTTGTAAACAAGCACAGTAATTAAGCATTAATTAAATATTAATTAATTCGTACGGATACCTGGGTTTGTGAGGGTTGTCACACATTGCCCGAGAATTCGATTGGTTTACAAGACCAGAATTCTTTATAAGAACAACCATAAGATATAGTTCTTCTTCTTTTGGGAATGGGCACTTGAAGTATGGGTCCATTGTTTATGTTGTGCTCTGGTTCAGTTGGTCGTTTACTGCCATTGTTACTTTTATTATCGGCTTCCCTAACTGTTTTGATAATATATGGCATTGCATCTATTATCCCTTGTGCCACTATGTGTTGGATGGCACTGTTATCCACTGGGTTTCCATTATTATCATTGTTCGGGTTGTCGTTGTTATTCTGGTTATCGTTATTCGGTTATTGTCATTCTGGTTTTCCTGGTTCACTTCGTTGCCCATCTGAATTTTAAACATTTGCCAATTATTAATATCACAAGATAACATTTAATGTAAACAATTACACAACACGCATATTGATCAAAATCGTCGAGCATTGTGACTTACTCTTTCTTATATATAGTATACATCTAATACAAACTGATACTGGAATTTAAAATTACAATACTACTATGCATCCATAGCTAACGTCTAGATTTTTTTTCAAACACACACACACATATATATATATATATATATTACTACCTCCATCATCACTAATATGGGTTCATCCAGAACTCCATATTACGCTCGTCATACTTCCAGACGAGTCGTTCTCCAACCTGACTCATTCTCTCGTTATTTTCTAAAATCTCCTCACCGAAGGTTCGGAGTTCTTGCACATTTTCTGCACTCATTGGGGGGTGCAGGTGCTGGTACTGGATCTGGGTACTGTGGCATGGGTTCTTCCTGAGGGTATGGATTCTCTAGGATTTCCCTAATGTATTCATCATTATCATTGTCGCAACTCCCGCCCCCTATCTGTCCCGGGAACGGGCGGTCGCGAGACCAGTTTTGGTGGTATCATTTGTTTATCCTTTTGGCAGCGGAAATTTCATCAGGACCATAGTTAGGAAATGTTTATCGGAGTAAATACCACACTTTTATAGTATTAAACATATTGGGATAAAACCAAAGTTTTCACTACAGACATCATAGGGAAACCCTATTTTATTGAATAAAACATCTTCTTTTATTTAGGTAACTTTTATAGCCACTTTTCCAAGCCTTCAGTGCTGTCCAGCTTGTTTCTAGTTGGCTTTCATATTTTGTTACCTGAAACGCGTTTAAAAATATTTTGTCAGTGGGAAATACTGGTGAGTGAATCCCAGTTTAATCAAGAAGAGATTTATCCATTAACAGTATTGAGAGCTATCACATTGTTTATTTCTACACAATTACTCATTCAGTATTGTCAATCCTGACTGGTGGGTCATATTACACATTGGCTAACTCGTTGTCCAATGATAACATGTTCCACATTTTGTATACAAAACCCCAACATACCGGCAGTAATTGAAGAACTACAAAGACTCAATCACTGCTTAATCACATTGTAAAACATTTAAGGTTTTGTAAAAACAATTTACAAAAAGGAGATTACTCACATTGCTGTCTTAGGTTTTCTGTAAGGGTTTCCTGGTAATTATCTATAATTTACACAAATACACACGTGTTAGTATAATAACCCTTAATATTTACATTAGTAACACCCTCCCCGAGACGGCATTCCAATGACTACGTCGGGCAGAACCTCGACAGCCGTTACGGAACCCTGGATTAATCGGGCAGCGTATCTAATACGTAACCGGGGTTATAATACTTACAACGGGGCAGAACTTCGTTAATTAGGGTGATATTATACCCGAGTATAGTGCCTACTATAAGAAATTCGAGAGAGAAAGTCGAGAAATGAACGAACTGACTGAAGGCCCGATGCCCTCCTTATATAGGGCCTGATTTTGGTTTCCTCGCGGCCCGCGTAAGATGAGGCTAAGGCCTACGCGGCCCGCGTAGTAGGGGATCTACGGCATAGCTTTGACTGGTCAGCATCCTAGCCTCGACACGATGACGACACGTGGCAGCACCGGGTGTCGCCCCGTCTTGGAGCTGTCGCGCCCCGCGTAAGATCCTTAAGGGGTCTACGCGGCCCGCGAGCGACATAAAAATTTAATTTTTATTTAATTTTTAATGTTATATCGTATTTTGGGCTCGGTTTTCACATACGGGGTATATTTTGAGGCATATAGGGATATTTTAATATATTAGGGTGTCGAAAAATATCCAGGAGGGTTGTTATAATCATAATAGGGATCTAGAGGGTCCAGACCTGGGTAAGCTGCTAGGTTTGGCATGTGTTCTTCTTATATGTGGTAGCGTTGCTGATAATCCCTATGATCATCAAACCACGGGTCGTAGTCTGGGTCTAAGGGATTGGGTGCTGGTATTCTAGAAATCTCAGTGGGGCTAGTGCTGGGATTTGGTTTTCTGGGTTGACTTCAATCTCCATTGGTTGCGTGGGAAACAAGGGTAATGGTTGGGGTGCTATGAGTTGCTCCAGGTTTGGGTCTGCAGCTGTGGTTGCTAAGATATGGAAATTTGCTAGACTCCCATTAAGCATATCTTGGGTGTGAGCATCTGTTTCTCTCTTAGCGGCTGCTAGAACTCGCTGCTGTTGTAACTTTTTCATTCTCTTCCTACGCTCATGTGCTCCCCTACTGAACCATCCTCTCTTTTTAGGAGGGAATGGCTCTTCAGACTGAGCCTTAAATACGAATACGAATATCCCATCTTCATTTTCAGCTAAATACCCTGAGAGGGCAGGCTGTGAAGAGGTGCCTTCGCTCCTAGGTGAGCCGGACAACTGACGATAGGCGTCGGAGGGTCCTTGATCGCTCATACTGTAAACTGACAAATAGTCAAATAACACACAACAATAAAATATAGATATGCACGTATTTCCGTAATTAATTTCCTAACATATAATATTTTGGTGTAAGCAGAACACTTCTGTGGCTGAATCAGTGGCTGAATCAGTGGCTTAGCTCTGATACCACCTTCTGTCGCAACCCCGTCCCCTAACAACCCAGGAACGGGCGGCCGCGGCTAGTTTCGGTGGTATCCAGATTTATCATTTTGGCAACGGAATCACATCAGGATCGTAGTTAGGAAATATTTTATCAGAGTAAAATACCACTTTCATAATATTAAACACGTGGGAATAATCCTAAGTTTTAATTACACACATTTTCATAGGGATAAACCCTATTTTATTTAATAAAACATCTCTTTATTTTAGGTAACGTTATAGCCACTTTTTCCAAGCCTTCAGTGCTGTCCAGCTGGCTTCTATTAGGCTTTCACATTTTGTTACCTGAAACGCGTGTTTAAAAACATTTTATCAGTGGAAAATACTGGTGAGTGAATCTCAGTTTAATCAAGTTAAGTAAAAACCATTGTACAGTATTGAGGGCGGTCGCGCAATTAAATTTGTTTCCATCTACTTTAATTACCACCCACGGTACTGTCAAACCGACTTGTGGTCATGTTACTCCTCGCAAGGTAGTAACAAATTTTGTATACAAAACCCCAACATACCGACGATAATTGTAGAATACAAATACTCAATCATTGTTTAATATAGTATTAATTAAGTGAGGTTTTGTAAAAACAATTTGCAAAAAGGAGGATTACTCACGTTGCTGTCTTATGGTTTTCCTTAAGGATTTCCTTATGATTATCTATTAAATACACAAATGCACACACGTTAGTATAATAACCCAATATTTACATTAGTAATACCCTCCCCGAGACGGCATTCCAACGACTACGTCGGGCAGAACCTCAACAGCCGTTACGGAACCCTGGATCAATCGGGCAGCGTATCTAATACGTAACCGGGGTTATGATACTTACAACGAGGCAGAACTTCGTTATTTAGGGGGGGGGGTATTATGCCCGAGAATCACTTTATCTAAGCAGAAATTCGAGAGAGAAAGAAAGGAATTAGCGACTGGAACTGAAGGCCGATGCTCCCAATTTATAGGAGCTGATTCGCAGTCCCTTACGCCCCGCGTAGAAAGAAGGCAGGGTCTTCGCGGCCCGCGACATAGGCTGGGTAGGCCCTAGCCTGGCACAGTCATCGGTGTAGGCTCGACGTGTGGCTGCCACGTTGACCGGGCTGCGCCTCATGTCCACTCGGTCGCGGCCCACGTAAGACCTAGCTTAGGTCTTCGCGACCCGCCACAAATATTAAAAATTCGATTTTTTATTTAATTTAATAAGATAAAGGTATCCGGGACCCGTTTTCGTATACGAGGTGTATTTTAAGACATATTGGGATACTTTAATTATTTTTAGGGTGTCGGAATTATTTAGGAGGGTTGTTTAACCCTAGAAAACAAGTGTTTATCACCGGTCACCCCCGTCGTCTTCACCGGTACGTCTACCACAACAACGGCCGACCGAAACACCATAACGCCTCCGATTACGGCTGCTAAACAGACCAGAAACAACACCCTGTTGTCCCGACCCTTCTTTTACGCCTGCCCTCCACCCACCGACCGACACACCCGCCGGCGGCGGAGGCTTCCTCCGATCTTCTCGAGCCCTAGGCTCTGATACCAAATATTGGTTCAGGTCCCTTATAAAACACACACTCAATACACTCACGTAGTTATAGTATGTAATGTATGTGAAAAATAGAAAAGCTTTGAAGTCAGTGTTGTGTTCGATATTCAAAAGAAAGGGATATCTTCTCATTAAACAAATAAGGCTTTATATAGCCATAACAAACAAAAACGTGGGAATCATAAAACCAATAAAAAACTAATAAAAACTATTTTATCCTAAAAAAGTGGTAAACCCTATGACTCCTTTACTCCCAACGTGCAGTGCAACGTATACATATAAATCGGTCATGCCTCAACCAATTTCTTTATTATAATTAATATGCAGCTCTTACTTTTCTGGTCAACGAAGACAAAGTAGAAGGATCCGCAACCATCGCCCGTGACCCGTATGCTGGACCGTGACCCGTGATCCGTAAACGAACCTGATTAACCCAACAAAGTTCCATCTCAGAGAACTTCAAAATGGTGTACACCATCACTTGACGTCCCCACCGATCACCGATCGGTCACACAACTAACATGAGAGGTAAATCACGTGTCTATTGATAGTATATTGGGTGGTACTAAACCTCCACTCCACAACATATATTCTCACTTTTTTATCGCTAGAGCACTATCGTGGAGACATGTGAGATAACTTACGGTTGTATATATATCATTGCACACCGTCAATAATGTAATTTTACTATCATATTGCCCAAAGATTTTTAGGGTTTCTTTGACCACTGAGGCGTGGTTATTAATAAAACCGGTTAGAAATATTGTAACGCAAAGCTACTTTAATAACCAACAATATAATATCATAAGAGCAATTTTTATTAGTACAGACCTGATGTGATCAATTATATAACATGGAACAGGAACAAAGAGAAAAAAAGCAAAAGATGTCATGGTTTTGTTCAGTGTAAATGAATTACAAACCAGTCCCTGGACTTTCATCATATGTCCTGTACTCGTGTTAACGCATGTTTTTTTGAAGGACAAGGAACGACATGCCAATCATTGTAACACTTGGCGTTGTGGCCAAGGTCGACTACCGCCAGCCCCTTGGCTCTCCCCAGATGCGCGGAAACCATTGGCGGACCCAAGCCCAGCCCAAGGTGGGCGGGCGCACCCCCGGAGAAAAAAAATTTAGTGCTAAGTTTCGTCGAAAATCCCGTCCGCACCCCTTGGAATTTTTGGACCGCACCCTTGAAATTTTTCGTCCGCACCCCTTAGTAAACTCTTGTTTTTTAAAAAAAAATACTACATAAATTATATAACTTTTAATACCTAACTAACTAAACCCAAATACCCATACATTTACCCACTTATAATTTCAAACTAGCTAGCCCACTAAGTCTTAGCCCATTAACCAAACCCAACAATATTTCAAACTATAATAAAATAATTAAAGCTCAAAACCTTTATAAATTCTCTCCCGCACTCTCTCTCTCTTGCGTCCCTGCACTGCCAACGAACAACATCCCCCAGTGACAACAGTCCAGCAGCCGGCGACCACCGTAATCAGCCACCATACCACCGTCGTTTGACACCAAATCTAACCGGAATCCGAACACGGGTAAGTTTCTTTGTTATTTTGATGATTTTGGTTGATATTATAGGAGAAAAAAGGGTAATAAAGTTGTTAAATAGGTTTGAAATTTTGTGTGTTTTGACGCTGTTTATGATTGTTTAGATGATTTTTAGGGTGATTATGTTGTTTATATATTTTTAGGGTGATTACAACTTACGTTATGATTTCTAAGGCTTGAGTAGTTGAAAATTAAAATTAAAATTGAAACATTATGTTATGGAGCGATGAACTTATGTTATATAGAGAAAGAATTGCTTAAGAAATTAGTTTTAAATGATGTTTTGAATAGATTTTAAAAAATGAAAACTCGTAGGGCGTCTACGTTTTAATTATGTTTGTAACAAGGTTTGACATGTTTTTGATAATTATATAAATTTAGTTTGATGTTCGTTTGTTTTACATGACCCGACCCGACCCGATACGAACCGATTTTTTTACTTATATACCTAGGGGCCTAAAATTTTTAAAAATGTTCCGCACCCCAATGGAAAAATTCTTGGGTCCGCCACTGACGGAAACCCGACCTCCACCCATCCGAAGGCACGACAATGGAATAATCGGTAAAACCTAGCCTCCCATCCACCACTCGCCCGAATGCACGACAGTGGAATAATCGGTAAAACCTCGACTCCCATCTAAGTCGAACCGGCGCACCCATATTATCTCTTCACCTGGATGCCACATAAAATAATGAGGAGAGTGAGAATCAAACTTGGGTCACAAGGAACACCAATAACCACTTCACCGCTACCTCATTGGCTCATGTTAACGCATTTATATTAGTTTTTGTATTGTAAACGCATATATTAATTACTAGTAGACAAATACACAGAACATGTACAAAACACATTTTGTTGTTACAGAATCTCCTAATGGCCCACGGCCACGGGTCTAAACAACACCCGTCAATCATAGTATAGAGTTAGGTATGCTTTCGGTAAATTCTTTCATGTAGTGCTTTCGGTAAATTCTTTCATGTAGAAGTAGACAAGAGATCTGGAGTGTTGATATTCGAAACACGACATGAAATTAATCATGCTTGACGATCTCATAATGAACCTGTTTAAAAATAGTTTATATATATCCGGGTTGGTATGTTTAACCAATATTATTTAATTAAATAGATCGACCTGTCTTGTTACAATATGCTTAACCAAAATATAACACACATTTAACTAAATGAGTTAAACAGGTTATGTATAAGATGAACTTAGGGTTAAAGTTTTTGAAGCGAATAAGTACATAGATAATGTTCGGCTTCAACGATTCATCAGTCAACGCTAAAATGCGCAACACTATTGTTACCCACTCTCATCTCCCCCATTACACCTTGATGGATGCATTGAATGAAAACGATGCCTGCACCAATTCAACAATTTGATATTTCTGGCAACTTCTGTGGAAAACTTTTTAATCGTACAACAATTTGATGGGATATGTCCTTTTTTTTTTTTTGGAAGGTGACTTTCTCTGTACAGGACCGAATTGGTCACCGGGGTCATGTCGAAGACATTCCCCCGTCAACCCCGCTCTTACGGACGCGATGTTCGATCGGGCCCTGGCCGGTGCGCAAGCTGACCTCCGCCCGGAAACCATACTGCCCCCACACGAGAGACTCGCTGGGGTAACAGCTGGGTAAAACCGGGTTGCCCTTAGGACCGCACCATACCTCGGTAGGAACGATCCATCATTGGGACTTCCCCCCTAAAGCCACTAGTGGGAGTCGAACCGGTGACCTCCAAAGGAGGAGCCGGCCGACATAACCACATTGGGACAAACCACTGGGGCACGAGGAGGGGATTTGATGGGATATGTCCTTAGATCATAATATTTATTCGAACTTACTTTTTAAGAAAAAAGAACGGATACTTTGAAAATAAAGTAGATATGAAAAAATTAATAGATATTTAGGTGAAAAGTTGTACATGAAAAAACAAAAGCAGAATATATCAAGAAAATACAATCATAAATCATAATTTTTATTTATTTTTTATTTTTATAAATTTGGATTCACAATTCTAACTTACTTTTTAAGCAAAAAGAACAACTACTTGAAAATAAAGCAGATATGAAAAAATTTGGATAGGTTTGCTACTAGACTAAATTTGAGAAGAAAAAATGTGGATATTAGTTCGGTTATGTGCCATTTCTGTGACGAGTATGAGGAATCTGTAGATCATTTATTCACGGCTTGTTCGGTAGCGCTATTCGGGTGTGCAATGGCGGAGCTTATCCAAAAGTTTCGAGGGGGGCGTAAAGTCATGGGACCCAAAAAAAATTTTCCTGTCGTTATGTTTCGTGTCAGGCCGGCTATTCGATTCTGGTCGGGTCAAATAATAACAGTTCCAAATAAAACTAAAAAAATTCCATTCATTCAAAGAACCCGTTTTTACATATAAAAAACTAAATATTGTTTAACAAACAAAAGACCAATATATATATATATATATATATAATGGTACGAGATAAATGAAACCTGGACGAAGAATTACAACTCAGCTTGATGACCTTTAAGATTTAAAGTGGTAACAAACTTTACTTTGTTTTAAATATTATATAAATAATTAGCGAAAATTACTGGAGTGGCGATCCTATATAATTTTAAAAATTTCGGATGAAAAGTCGGAAATTATACACTTCTAACCGAAACAAAGAAGGGGGCGGGTGCACTCTCGGGCACCTACTAACCTACGCCCCTGCGGGTGTGGGCGGCAATGAGCGCACGGTGTAATATACCCCCGATCTTCACTTTCGAATTCAAAGATTTAATGAAAATTCATAATTCTCTTCAGACTGGTAAGAAAGCGAAAAAGATTATTCTTGGGTTGGTTATCATACCGTGTTGGTGTATTTGGAAAGGTAGGAACGAGTTAGTCTTCAATCAGATCAAGAGAAGTGCGCAAGATATTTTGGTAGAGAGTAAGTCGAGAGGATTTGGGTGGATTAAAAATAGATCTTCATGTAAATATATCAGTTGGAAGGAAGGGGTGGTGTAAATATCCGATGTATATTTTGTAGTTTTGCCCTTTGCCCGTTTGGGTCGGGGGTGCTGTTTTGTAAGGCTATGAGGTGTGGATGGAGCCCCATGGGGCTTTATCAAGTCCACCTAGGATCCACCTCATCTATGGAGCCCCCGTTTAATTTACATGGTGTGGATAGAACCCTTATTAAACAAAATTAAAAAAAAACATTTGATTGGTCCAAACTCCAAGCCATGGCGTTACCAGGTGTTACCATGATGGACCCCATCAATGGCGCCCCCCTCTTCACTTGGAGGGTGTGGCGATGGAGCCCATATGGGCGCTATACATGGTGACGTGGCGGGGATGGAGCCCCCACACCCTCCAGCCTAATGGTCTTTTGACCGTTTAGGTCGGAGATATGTTTTAATGAAGTTTTATTTAAAAAAATATGAAAGAATTAATAGATATTTTGGGGAAAAGTATCGTACATGAAAAGCCAAAAGTAGAATATATCAAGATAATATATAAAAATCTGTAATTTCATTAAAAAAAACAGTCATTAAAATAACTTTTCTTTATATTCATGATTAAAATAATATATGACTGTGTTTTTTTAATAAAAAAAAAAAAACAAAGTCGTTAAAATTACTTGTCTTTATACTCATGATTAAAAGTATTAATGACTGTATTTTTTAAAATAAACAAATAATGACTGTTTTTTTTAAATAAATAAATGACTGATTTTTATATTAAAAAAAATCATAATTCACTCAAACCTTCAAAACTAGAGGTGCACAAATCGAGTTTTTGTTAATACTCGTTTCCGGATACGATTGGGTATTAAGAGAAATCAGGTAGGGTTCGGGTATTGAAAAGAAAAGTCATATCTTATGTACCCGGGTATGGTATAATCGGGTTCAGGTATAACCAGGTATTGGAATCGGGTATGGATCCGGGTATTAATGCCCGATTTTAAAAAAATATGTTTTTTTATATACATAATACCTGATTTTAAAAAATATGTTTTTTTATTTACATAAAAATAAATGCGTTTAGAAATTAAATTTAGTTTATAATTTGTAAAAGTAATTAAAAATAAATTACAATAACATTAATTCACTCAAATACAAATTATTTGTTTTATAATACGCATTTTTAAAAAAACTTAAATATAAAAATTGCAAAGTAAACATATAAATATACCTTAAAAATTCAGGTATTCTATTGGGTATTAAAAAACCGGTATCGGGTATAGGGTATAACCGGGTTCAGATATAGGGTATGACTGGTTTTAGGTATTTTCGGGTTTCAATCGGGTACGGGTATTGAGCTCAAAATTGATATCCTATCCATACCCTACGGGTAGAGTCGGGTTCAGTTACGGACATACAATACCCGAGTACAAAAATAACCGGTTTCAGGTTTTTATCGGGTTTTTTGTGCACCTCTACTAGAAACATAATGATTTGTTAAACTTTATACAAACCAATGAGCATTTAAGGATTTTTTTTTTGGAGACTGTGGGCCATGGAACAACGACAGGCAACGGCGTCGGTGGCTTTTCAATACCACCAACATACTAATCTGGGAACCGGTTTCTCTTTCTCAATATACGTTTGGCTTTTTTTGCTTTGATTTTTCTTTTCTTTATGGTTTAAACATTTGATTTTGTAACAGGGCCTTAAGGCTAAGACTATGGGGTATGGGGCGGCGGTTTAGGTATGGATTGGGTAAAAAGTCCAAGTCACCACCCCGGGTGGGCTTGGGTTTGGGCGTGGCCCCTTGGGCGAGACTTTCAGCCCGGGCGTTGGGCATGTCTATCAATATGACATGGCGGGCTCTCAATGTCCAAAACAACTAGCCGTTGGCCAACGGCTATGTGTAAAAAAAATTTATTTTTTCACTATAAAACTCACACTTCTATTATTTTTTTATCACATCCAACCACAATACACTCCACCTCTTCTATAATCATCTTTATTCTCATTCTACAATACGAAAAATGAATCCTTATAATCGTGGTTTTGACCCGAACAACCCGTGGGCATTCCAAGAAAATCCTAGCCCACCACCCAATCGTCCAATTCCTCCTCCATTTTTAATACACTCCAATATGCCTGATATGGCGGGTTACGCATCGTATCTCTCGAATCGTGTGTATACTAACTTCCCTCACACCGACGATTCTATACCTAGCCCGTTTCAACAAACGCCCATCAACCTTTCACAAACGTCCATCAACCTTTCCCAAACCGAAACCGTCCCCGAAACTCAACCCCTCATCGATAAAGAAAAAATATTACAAGCACTATGAATTTTTTTATGTATTTTTTTATTAAAAAAAATAAATTTTTTGTTTTAAAAAAAAGGCAGTTGGGCTGGCCACACCCCAAACCCCCGCCCCACCATACCGTCTTCAATGTGGGTCATCCCAGCGAAGCCCACCCAAGCCACGTGTCAACCCATGCCCCAAATCCTCACCCCACCATACCCCACAGTCTAATGATTGTTAAATACTAACTGAAAACTCAGGGTATTTTCGTCGTTTCATAATTTAGTACTCAACATTGTTACTTTGGAGAAACCACAAGGACTAACCCCGCAATTAACTCTTATAATATTTAAAACATATTTTTTTTCTTTTTCTTAACTAAGGTTTTTTTTAATTATTTAACTAAATAATTTTAAAATGATAAAAAAAATGTGATATATTTAAAAGGATTACATATAGCTTTAATAAAGTTCTAATATAAAATACTTTGTTTTCTCACTTAAGATATTTTTAATCAAAATTAAACTCAATATTTTAAGGGCTTATGTAACAATATAAATATACAGGGGACCGCTAAAATAAAAATCACCTCCAGCTGTAAGAACCGAGAGAACCACTTTCTAGCCACTAGATCAACAAGATGGATGGACAGGATTAAAAGTAATTAAAAATAATATTAAATAATTTTTGTCTTTATTATGTCTTTAATATTTTAATCTAAAAGGGTAGTTTAGTATATTACTTTTTTTGTCTTTATTGTTTTTTTATTACTTTTTTGTATTATTATATTATTTTTTATTTTTTAAACATAATTTTTTTATTAAAAACATTTTTAAATTCAGATTTTTAACAGATTTTTTAAACTTTTTAGGTTTTACGTTAACTTTTTACGTTTTACGTTAACTTTTTACGTTTTACGTTAACTTTTTACGTTTTACGTTAAATTTTTTACGTTTTACGTTAAAATTTTTACTTTTTACGTTTTACCTTTTACGTTTTACATTAAACTTTTTACGTTTTACGTTAAAAAATTTACGTTTTACGTAAAAAGTTTACGGTTTTAGCTTTTTTTTCAAAAACTTTTTTACACAAAAACGAACGCACCCAGAAATCGCAACTCGGTATGTGTCTCAGATAGATTGTTATCATCATCGACTGGGAAAAAAATTAAAAAATCAACAACAAAAATCAAAAACAATGTTTGGATTCTTGAAAAAAATGGGGTTTGGCTCAGATTTTTCCTGATAATCAGAGGCTGCAAAGTGGGGTTGCAAGTTCAAAAATCTACCATCCACCAACTGTGTCGCGCCATCGTCATCAAAATATACGTTTTTTTTTTTTGCATCATCACCTCCCAAATCCAAACGGATCAAAACCCACGTAGTTCACTGTTCGAAATCTACCAAAAAGCACCAGCAAAACCCAGCAAAAAATCACTGTTCGAATCTACCAAAATCATTGTTCAAACATTCAAAATCACCAGCAAAACCCAGCAAAAATCACTGTTCGAAATC
>CM060375.1:7751719-7774219 GCA_030545235.1 Helianthus tuberosus
AAAAGTATCTAGCTCCTTGAAGTTGATCAAAAAGATCATCAATCCTAGGAAATGGGCATCGATTCTTAATTGTAACCTTATTCAATTCCCTATAATTGATACACATTCGCATCGAACCATATTTCTTTTCAACAAACAACACGGGCGCTCCCCACGGGGATGAACTAGGTTGTATAAATCCTTTACTTAGTAATTCATCTAACTGCTTTTTCAGTTCTAACATTTCGGTGGGTGCTAATTGATAAGGTGCCTTGGCTATCGGTGTAGTTCTAGGAATTAGATGAATTCTAAATTCTACTTCCCTATCGGGTGGTAATCCTGGTAGTTCTTCTGGGAATACATCTGGGTATTCTGCTACTAAAGGAATTTCTTTAAGTTCCTTACCTTTCGTGTTAATGATTACTGAAATCATATACACCACTTCTTGTTTTCTTGAATAACTGGCCAACTTCATTACTGAAATGAATTTCAATGGCTTTCGTGGCTTATCTCCTATAATCACCACTATTTCTCCTATAGGTGTACGAATTTCTATAGAATTTTTATCACAGAGAATTCGAGCATGGTTGGCTACTAACCATTCCATTCCTAATACAATATCGAATTCGGCTAAATTCATAGGTAACAGGTTTGCAGAAAATTTATGGCCTAAGAGTTCTATCTTTCCTTCTCACAAAACCTTATCTATGTTAATAGAATTCCCATCTGCCGTTTCGACTGTAAAAATCTGCCTAAGGTTGGTTAAGGGTAAGTTAAGAGCTTGGTAGAATGAAGTATTTATAAAACTTTGGTTTGCACCAGAGTCAAATAATACTTTTGCATAAACGTCGTGAACTAGGAATGTAACAACTCTCATTAAAAATTACCATTTCTTATCTTATTTTACCCAATAGGAAACCCTAATTGAGACCCCCAAGTGATACTGCATGACCCCTAAAATTTTCAGAACAATCGGAATCAGGATCAGGGCTCCTAAAACTCAGGGGGGGTATTTCCTATTCGGTATTATCTAAACAGTTTTTTCATAGAAATCGAATTTTGAGAAACCGTCTACTCACCCAAGCTAAGCAGACACGGGGCTACCGTATGGTAGGGTGGTACCTCTCGCGCCACGCGAGGGAGCCGTTTTCCAGGTATAAATAGGGGAGTGTGGCACTTGCATTTCGGCGTTGGTTCGACGTAAAAACTCATTTCGTACGTTAAGATATTGTCTGATTAATCCAAAAAACACACACAATCACGAAACGCTGCCGCGATAACAGGGTAATAACTCGATCACTGCTACGATTTAATGTCCGATCGATAGAAACCAATCCAATGGATGTTTAAGTGCTGCTCAAACTTGGGTTATGCTTTGTCATTCGTCGTGAATTCGATGGATGTTTAAGTATCGCACTTTGTCATTCATTGTGAAGGTTTTGATCTCGTGAGTTGTCGTAAAAGTTGGATTAAAGTTACTAACTTAGTTTTCATGTGCATTGTTATTTGAATTAGGTTAACAGGCTTATCAGTAGGCTAGACTCTGCCCGAATTATGTTTTGTAAATAAACATGTTTTGTAAACCAGGGAATTTCCTCTTGAAATTCCTCTATTGTAAATTACGGGGTTAATCCCGAATTATGAAATAAAATAATCGGGCATTTTCAAGTTTTAAAAGATCCTGTTAAATCTTCCGCTGTCAACTCAATTAATTAATACCACGGGTTTCTGTCCCGCGGCTCCTGGACCGGGTCAAACCGGGACGGGGGCCGTGACAGAAAAAAGGTGGTATCAGAGCCACTGATTTAAGCCAATTAAGTATTTAGAAATACTTAATTTTCCTGATTACCATCCTATGATTATGTGTTTTTGTGTTATCTGATTATTTGTTTACAGTATGGGTAAGCAAAGACTGTCGGACATTTATCATCAATTAGATAGTTCACCAAAAGATAAGGGAACTTCAAATTCCTCAAGATACTCAGCAGATACTGAGGAAGGAATATTTGTTCGTAAAACACAGTTTGAGAAACCACTTACCATTAAGAAAAGAAGTTGGATTATTAGAAAAAGTCAAGAGAAAATAAAGAAGTCACAACCAAAAGAAGCGATGATTAATAAGGAAACTCTGGAAATAGGCAATAACCCACCATGGGAAAATGAATTAGATGAACAATGGGCAAATCTCCATATGTTAGCCACTACAGCAGTAAATGCTAACTTTTAATTAAATTAAAATGCACAACCCCTAGTATATTTTGAATTTCAGTTGTAATTTATAATAAGACATATATATATATATATATATATATATATATATATATAAGTCGCAATGTTTGCCATTTTTCTGTGTATTAGCATGTGAAAATTTAACTTACAATTTTGTGTGTTTTCTTCATATATGCTAAACAGCATGAATGAGTTGTCTGAAGCTCTTCAGAACCTCAATCTCTATTCTGTGAATGTGGAAGTTTCCAGAGACTTTACCGGTTATTTGGCCGACGTAGAGGAACCTATGGAATTTCAAGCCCAACCTCCGAAGAAACCTAAGCCAAAGAAAAGAAGAAGACTTGTAGGCTGGAGGCGTGTGCGCAGGAGGAAACCAGCAACCCGGAAAGTGATAAAGACTGAAGATTCCAAAGATAAAGGCAAGGGAATAGAGATTGGAGAAAGTTCCAGGCAAGACCAGGAAATGCCATCTTGGGAAGAACTGGACCATAAACTAGCACTTAGTGATCTCATCGGACCTACCAATGCAAACCTCTTTAATTACCCAGCGGAAGCACAACTTCCAGTTGATCTAGAGCCTGATATCCCAGACCCTATTATACATTCCCAACCTCTACCAGCAGAGCTAGAAGAATGGTGGACCACCGACTGGCAGTTTCAGAATCTCCTCAATAACCCTAATACCTTTTTCCCCCAATTTGACCCAGAGCCTCCACTACATCCACCTATGAGCTCCGTGAACTTGGCTGAACTCCGCCACTATGGCGAGGAATTGGTAGACACCGGAAATAGAATCTGGCAAGTAGGGGAGAGGATATCCTGGAAGTACGATGAAAGAGAACGTCGTTTCTGAAGTGCCAGCTAACAAGGATCGGGGGTGGTTGTGTGGTGTGTTTGTTTAATAATAATATAATCATAAAAATATAATTATGTGAAATAACCTAAAAATAAAACTTTTGTAAGATAACGGGTGTGTACGGATGCATATTATAATATATAAAAAAATGGAAGTCGAGAAATCGACAATTTTGGCTATACATATTGGTGTGATTATGTGCGATTGTTTTGTTATGTTTGGTTATTAATTATTCTCTGCTAATCACTTATATATATTAATTACCAGATGGAACACGCCGGTAATGAACCCGTTAACGAAGTTAATCAATCTGAACAAAACCATGAAGATCAATTTTTGAATAAGCAAGATATCGAGAATATCGTTGCTCAGGGAATAGCCAATGCTATTCCAGCAATCCTGGCTGCTGTCCGAAATCCAGTTGAACCTCAACAAATTATTCCTAGCAAACGTACACACGGTGATAATTTCAGTAATAGTGTAAACGGAGGCGGCAACCATACTAATAACAACAACGATAGGATGCAAGCCCCACTCCTTAAAAGAATAAAAGCTGCAACGCCTGGTTGCACTTACAAGGAGTTTCTTGCCTGTAAACCGGTTGAATTTTAGGCAACGAAGGGGCGACTGCTGCACTGCGTTGGTTAGAGAAAACCGAGGCGGTGATTAAAATAAGTAAATGTGCCGAGGAAGACAAAGTAATATACGCATCGCATCTTTTTAAAGAAGGGGCGCTAGAATGGTGGAATACGGTACTTCAAGCCAAATGAAGCGATGTGGCCTATGCCATGAGTTGTGAAGAATTTAAGTGGCTAGTAGAAAGAAAATTATGTCCCGAATATGAGAAGGAATAAATGGCAAATAAATTTTTGAACCACCGGATGGTGGATGTAGACTATCGAGGGTATACTTCGACATTCTTCGAGTATGCTAGAGTTGTACCTACCCTAGCTTCGCTAGAACCGGTACTTATTTCCCGCTACATCTAGGGTTTAATTGGCGAAATCCGTGATATCGTTAAAGCTGCGAGACCTGGCACTATTGACGATGCAGTGGAATTAGCTAACACCCCAACTGACGGGCTGGTACGCACAAGAGAAGAAAACCGGAAGAAAGAAGTGGCCCAAAAGATTACCCAGGGATTCCATGTGGGTAACCATAGCAATTTCAAGAAAAAGGGAACTGGGCAATCTTCCACTGTTCCATTTTGCAATACCTGCAAAAGAAAGCATTTTGGAAGATGCAAAGGGTATTGCAATTTCTGCAAAATTCCAGGGCATCAAGAGGAAGACTGCAGGAGGAAGAAATCCACAATCTGCTACAACTGTGGAGAGGCTGGACATTTTAGGCCAGACTGCCCAAAATTGGTCAAACCAGCTGATAACAAAGCCAAACCTGCAGAAGGAACTACCAAGAAAAACGCAAGAGCCTTCCAGTTGACTACTCGGGAAGTAGAACTAATCCCTGACGTGATAACTGGTACGTTCCTAGTTCACGACGTTTATGCAAAAGTATTATTTGACTCAGGTGCAAACCAAAGTTTTATAAATACTTCATTCTGCCAAGCACTTAACTTACCTTTAACCAATCTTAGGCAGATTTTTACAGTCGAAACGATAGATGGGAATTCTGTTAACATAGATAAGGTTTTGCGAGAAGTAACGATAGAACTGTTAGGTCTTAAATTCTCTGCAAACCTGTTACCTATGAATTTAGCCGAATTAGATGTTGTATTAGGAATGGATTGGTTAGTAGCCAACCATGCTCGAATTCTCTGTGATAAAAATTCCATAGAAATTCATACACCCACATGAGAATTAGTGGTGATTACAGGAGATAAGCCACGAAAGCCACTGAAATTCATTTCAGTAATGAAGTTGGCCAGTTATTCAAGAAAACAAGAAGTAGTGTATATGATTTCAGTGATCATTAACACGAAAGGTAAGGAACTTAAAGAAATTCCAGTAGTATCAGAATACCCGGATGTATTCCCAGAAGAACTACCGGGATTACCACCCAATAGGGAAGTAGAATTTAGAATTCATCTAATTCCTGGAACTACACCGATAGCCAAGGCACCTTATCGGTTAGCACCCACCGAAATGTTAGAACTGAAAAAGCAGTTAGATGAATTATTAAGCAAAGGATTCATACAGCCTAGTTCATCCCCGTGGGGAGCACCAGTGCTATTTGTGAAAAAGAAAGATGGGTCAATGAGGATGTGTATCGATTATAGGGAATTGAATAAGGTTACAATTAAGAATCGATACCCGTTACCTAGGATTGATGATCTCTTTGATCAACTTCAAGGAGCTAGATACTTTTCTAAGATAGACTTACGCTCTGGATATCATCAATTAAAGGTACAAGAAGAAGACATACCTAAAACAGCTTTCAGAACTAGGTATGGTCATTACGAGTTTACAGTCATGCCCTTTGGGTTAACAAATGCTCCCGCGGCATTTATGGACATGATGAATAGAGTCTGTAAACCGTACTTGGATACATTTGTAATTGTCTTCATCGACGATATACTTATTTATTCCAAAAGTCAGGACGAGCATTGTCAACACCTGCATGCACTCTTAACCTTGTTAAGAAGGGAGAAGCTTTATGCCAAATTCTCGAAATGTGAATTTTTGCTACAGGAGGTACAATTTTTAGAACACATGGTGAATCACGAAGGTATTCACGTTGATCCCTCCAAAATAGAAGCAATCACCAAATGGAAAGTCCCACAAACAGCTACGGAAGTTAGAAGTTTTCTAGGATTAGCTGGATACTATAGGCGCTTTATTAAGGATTTTTCTAAGATAGTTGTACCGTTAACTAAGCTAACCTGTAAAGCAGTTAAGTTTGAATGGGGACCTAGGCAAGAAGAGGCCTTTAGGATTTTAAAGCAAAAGCTAATAAAACGCCCAATCCTTGCCTTACCAGAAGGAACCGAAGATTTTGAAGTATACTGTGATGCTTCTAAGCTTGGACTAGGACGTGTGCTAATGCAACGCAAAAAGGTAATTGCATATGCCTCAAGACAATTGAAAAAGCACGAAGAAAATTATACGACTCATGACTTAGAGTTAGGAGCCATAATTTTTGCCCTTAAGATTTGGAGACACTATCTGTATGGAAGTAAGTTTATTGTCTATACAGATCATAAGAGCTTAAGATACATATTTAGGCAAAAAGAATTGAACATGAGGCAAAGGAGATGGATGGAAATCCTAAGTGACTACGAGTGTGATATTCAATATCACGAAGGAAAAGCAAACGTAGTTGTAGATGCCTTAAGTCGTAAGTATCATGAAAAGCAAAAGCGAGTTCGTGCTCTTAGATTAAATCTACAGTTAGATTTAATGGAACAACTGAAAAATATTCAGAAAACAGCAATCAAGGATGATGCTGAAGGAATGAAGGGACGAGTAAAGGAATTAGAGCAAGGAAGTGATGGAATTTGGAGATTCCACAAGAAAAGGATTTGGGTACCCAAGCAAGGAGAATTAAGAAATAAGATTTTAGAGGAAGCCCCTAAATCTAGATATACCATGCATCCTGGTAACAATAAGATGTACCAAGATTTAAGAAATAACTTCTGGTGGATAGGAATGAAAAAGGACATAGCTAGATACATTTCTAAGTGTCTTACTTGTTCACAAGTTAAGGCAGAACACCAGAAACCCTCAAGTCTACTACAACAATTAGAAATGCCTGTATGGAAATGGGAACTCATAACAATGGACTTTGTTACTAAGTTGCCCAAAACCAGAAGAGGTAATGATGTGATTTGGGTAATTGTGGATCGATTAACCAAATCAGCTCATTTTTTACCCATGAAAGAAACCTTCAGCATGGAAAGGTTAGCAAAGTTATATGTAGACGAGGTAGTATCCTTACATGGAGTCCCACTCTCCATTGTATCGGATAGGGATAGTCGTTTCACTTCCCATTTATGGACAAGTTTCCAAGAAGCAATGGGAACCCGACTAAATTTAAGTACTACATACCATCCTCAAACAGACGGACAAAGTGAAAGGACGATTCAAACCCTGGAAGACATGCTTAGGGCATGTGTAATAGATTTTGGTGGAAACTGGGATGACCACCTACCCTTGATTGAATTCTCCTATAATAATAGTTATCATTCAAGCATTGAAGCTGCCCCATTTGAAGCACTGTATGGACGAAAATGCAGAACTCCAATCTGCTGGGCAGAAATAGGAGAAAGTCAATTATCAGGACCCGAAATTGTGCAAGAAACCACCGACAAAATCACTCATATCAAAGAAAGACTAAAGACGGCTAGAGATCGCCAGAAGAGTTATGCAGACAATCGACACAAGCCACTACAATTTCAAGTGGGAGATAAGGTACTCTTGAAAGTTTCTCCTTGGAAAGGAGTAGTTCGGTTCGGTAAAAAGGGAAAGCTAAGTCCAAGGTACGTAGGACCATTCCCAATAATCCAGCGAATAGGACCAGTTGCTTATCGCTTGCAACTACCAGAAGAGCTAGCTAGGGTATATGATGTCTTTCATGTATCCAACCTCAAGAAATGTTTGTCCGACGAATCCCTGGTAGTACCTTTTCAAGATGTAGAGATCAATGAGAAGTTAAAATTTGTTGATAAGCCACTGCAGATAGAAGACAGAAAGGTTAAGTTTCTCAAACACAAAAGACTCGTACTAGTCAAAGTCAAGTGGGATTCAAAGAGAGGACCTGAGTACACTTGGGAGCTGGAATCAGAGATGAAGCGGAAATATCCCTACTTGTTCCAGTAAATCTCGAGGACGAGATTTTTATTAAGGTGGGGAGGATGTAACAACTCTCATTAAAAACTACCATTTCTTATCTTATTTTACCCAATAGGAAACCCTAATTGAGACCCCCAAGTGATACTGCATGACCCCTAAAATTTTCAGAACAATCGGAATCAGGATCGGGGCCCCTAAAACTCAGGGGGGGGGGGGTATTTCCTATTCGGTATTATCTAAACAGTTTTTCGTAGAAATCGAATTTTGAGAAATCGTCGACTCACCCAAGCTAAGCAGACACGGGGGTACCCTATGGTAAGGTGGTACCCCTCGCGCCACGCTACGTCCCTCGCGCCACGCGAGGGAGCCGTTTTCCAAGTATAAATAGGGGAGTGTGGCACTTGTATTTAGGCGTTGGTTCGACGTAAAAACTCATTTCGTACGTTGAGATATTGTTTGATTAATCCAAAAACATACACAATCATGAAACGTTGCCGCGATAACAGGGTAATAACTCGATCACTGCTACGATTTAATGTCCGATCGATAGAAACCAATCCAATGGATGTTTAAGTGCTGCTCAAACTTGGGTTATGCTTTGTCATTCGTCGTGAATTCGATAGATGTTTAAGTCTCGCACTTTGTCATTCATTGTGAAGGTTTTGATCTCGTGAGTTGTCGTAAAGTTGGATTAAAGTTACTAACCTAGTTTTCGTGTGCATTGTTATTTGAATTAGGTTAACAGGCTTATCGGTAGGCTAGACTTTGCCCGTTTAAATCTGCAATGTGAGTCATTCTCTTTTTATCAACAATGTTTTACAATACTCCAATTATTTTCAAAAGTTATAATTACAGGGATTAAGTCGTGGTTATCTTGAATCACTGGCTAGTGGGGTATTGTGCACATTACTAATTTCTCACGGTTAGGCTAATAAATCCTAACAGTGATAATCATCACTACTTGGGTGAAAGGACCCAATAGTGGTATGACCATCGTCACCAGGAGGTGATACGGCGCCAGATAAAAATAAGATAGAAGCCATTGTAATCGCTCTTATGCTGTAATTTATAACTATGTGTCATTATATGTAAACTGAATGACTCGCCAGTATTTCCCCGCTAATAAAATATTTTTAAAAATGTTTCAGGCGACCTGTTGTGATTCAAGGAAAACGTGCTACGGAGCACTAACAAGCTTGAAGTGGTGGCTCAGTTAAAATAAATAAACATGTTTTGTAAACCAGGGAATTTCCTCGTGAAATTCCTCTATTGTAAATTACAGGGTTGATCCCGAATTATGAAATAAAATAATCGGGCATTTTCAAGTTTTAAAAGATCCTGTTAAATCTTCCGCTGTCAACTCAATTAATTAATACCACGGGTTTCTGTCTCGCGGCTCCTAGACCGGGTCAAACCGGGACGGGGGCCGTGACAAGGAACGTACCAGTTATTACATCAGGGATTAGCTCTGCTTCCTGAGTAGTCAACTGGAAGGCTCTTGCGTTTTTCTTGGTAGTTCCTTCTGCAGGTTTGGCTTTGTTATCTGCTGGTTTGACCAATTTTGGGCAGTCTGGCCTAAAATGTCCAGCTTCTCCACAGTTGTAGCACATCATTGATTTCTTCCTCCTGCAGTCTTCCTCTTGATGCCCCGGAATTTTGCAGAAATTGCAATACCCTTTGCATCTACCAAAATGCTTTCTTTTGCAGGTATTACAAAATGGAACAGTGGAAGATTGCCCAGTTCCCTTCTTCTTGAAATTACTACTGTTACCCACACGGAATCCTTGGGTAATCTTTTGAGCCACTTCCTGTTTCCGATTTTCTTCTCTTGTACGTACCAGTCTGTCGGTCAACATGTTGGCTAATTCCACTGCATCGTCAATTGTGCGAGGTCTCGCAGCTTTAACGATATCACGGATTTCGCCAATCAATCCCCAAATATAGCGGGAAATAAGTACCGGTTCTGGCGAAGCCAGGGTATGTACTACTCTACCATACTCAAAGAATGTCGAGGTATACCCTCGACAGTCTACATCCACCATCCGGTGGTTCAGGAATTTATTCGCCATTTGTTCTTTCTCATATTCGGGACAGAATTTTCTTTCCACTAGCCTTTTAAATTCTTCCCAACTCATGGCATAGGCCACATTGCTTCCCTTGGCTTGAAGTTCCGTTTTCCACCATTCTAGCGCCCCTTCTTTGAAAAGATGCGATGCGTACATGACCTTGTCTTCTTTAATCACCACCTCGGTTTTCTCTAACCAACGCAGTGCAGCAATCGCCCCTTCATTGCCTGCAAATTCAGCTGGTTTACAGGCAAGAAACTCCTTGTAAGTGCAACCAGGCGTTGCAGCTTTCATTTTCTTAAGGAGTGGGGCTTGCATCTTATCGTTATCGTTATTAGTATTGTTGCCGCCTCCATTTACACTATTATTGAAATTATCGCCGTGTGTCCGTTTTCTAGGAATAATTGGTTGAGGTTCAACTGGATTTCGGGCAACAGCAAGGATTGCTGGAATAGCATTGGCTATTCCCAGAGCAACGACATTCTCGATATCTTGCCTATTCAGAAATTGATCTCCATTGTTTTGCTCAGATTGATTAACTTCATTAACGGGTTCATTACCAACGTGTTTCATCTGGTAATTAATGTATATAAGTGATTAGCACAAAAATTTAACAACCAAACATAACAAAACAATCGCACATAATCACGTCAACAAGTATAGCCAAAATTGTCTATTTTTCGACGTTCGATACATTATATATTATAATATGCGTCCATACAAACCAGTTATGTTACACAAGTTTTATTTTTTGTTATTTTACACGATTATATTTTGATTATTATATTATTATTAAACACACGTTCTCTCTCGTCGTACTTCCAGGATATTCTTTCTCCCACATCCCTAACTCGGTTCCCTGCATCAATCAGCTCCTCACCATAATAGCGGAGTTCAGCCAAGTTCTCGGAGCTCATAGGTGGGTGTAGTGGAGGCTCCGTATCAAATTGGGGGAAAAGGTATTAGGGTTATTCAGGAGATTTTGAAACTGCCAGTCAGTGGTCCGCCACTCCTCCAGCTCTCCTAGAGGTCGGGGGTTAACAAGGGGATCGGGAATAGCAGGTTCCAGATTGACTAGAAGTTAGGCTTCAGCTGGGTAATTGAAAAGAGTCTCATCGGCAAGTCCGATGAGGTCGCTATCCGCCAGTTGGCGGTCCAGTTCTTCCCAGGGTGGCATCTCTTGAGCTTGCCTTGAACTTTCTCCTATCTCTATTCCTTTGCCTTTATCTTTGGGATTCTCAGTCTTTGTGACTTTCTGTGTTGCTGGCCTCTTCCTACGCACACGCCTCTAGCCTACAAGTCTTCTTCTTTTCTTTGGTTTAGGTTTTTCCTGAGGTTGGGCTTGGAATACCATTGGCTCTTCTGTGTCAGCCTGGTAGCCAGTAAAGGTACTGGTGGTATCCATATATGAACTATGGATAGAAAAGTTTTGAAGTGCTTCGGATAGTTCATTCATGCTGTGAGCATATATGAAGAAACACACAAAATTCTAAGTTAAAATTTTGTAAATTAAATTTTCACAGAATTACAGAATGGCAATCAGAAAAATTATGTATTTCTAAATACTTAATTGGCTTAAATCAGTGGCTCTGATACCACCTTTTTTCTGTCACGGCCCCCGCCCCAGTTTTACCCGGTTCAGGAGCCGCGGGACAGAAACCCGTGGTATTTATTAATTGAGTTGACAGCGGAAGATTTTAACAGGATCTTGTAAAACTTGAAATGCCCGATTATTTTATTTCATAATTCGGGAAAACCCCGTAATTTACAATAAAGGAATTTTCACAAGGAAATTCCCTGATTTACAAAACATGTTTATTTGTTTAACTGAGCCACTACTTCAAGCTTTGTTAGTGCTCCGTAGCACTTTTCCTTGGTTCACAGCAGTCACCTGAAACATGTTTTAAAAATATTTTATCAGCGGGGAAATACTGGCGAGTCACTCAAATTTGATAAAATGACACATAGTTATAAATTACAGCATAAGAGCGATTACAATGGCTTCTATCTTATTTTTATCTGGCGTCGTGTCACCTCCTGGTGATGATGGTCATACCACTATTGGGTCCTTTCACCCAAGTTGTCACACCCCAACCGATGGCGGAATCATCGGGGCGCGGCACTGAGCGAAACAGATTGTCCAGAAGTTTCCATAACAACTATCATTACCATTCAATTTAAGTTAACATGTCCCATACCATGTCTCAAATAGCAAACAAGTTATTACAGACAAAACTAAACAAATATTCTGTTCCGACAACTCAGATTTAAACATGACGATTTATTTATTGGTTTCTAAGACTCCAGTTCCTAGCTTCAATTTCATCACAGCCCGAGAAGCATATAAGCAACCTAACCACCTGTCACATACGTTAAAATAAAGTCAATACATAAAATGTAAAGGTGAGCATACAAGTTTGATAATAGCATAGTAGAGTTCGAATTCGTTTACGCATAACCAGCACGTACACATAGTGAAATGAAGCACGTTAGTTATCGACATAGATCCATCGATACCAATGACTGCGGGTTGACTGCCCGAGGCAGTTCGCAATACATGATTACCACCGTAATCCATGCAAGTAAAAGATCCTTAACAACCCCCGTGTGAACGGGTGCTGAGTCCAAACTATAGTACTATTGTTGCTAAGGCAGGTAGACAGCATTCCATGTGTAAACATAACAAACAAGCATTCATAAGCCACGTATAACATGCATTAATGGTTAAGCGTTAAAATAGCTTAAGTAGTGTGAGAGTTGTAGTTTGAATAGTTGTAACGTATGTAACACCCAAAAGTGCTAAAAGCAAAAAGGGTTCGAGTATACTCACAGCGATATGGATTGAAGGGAGCGCTTTACAGCGAGTACGATTAGCCTGAATAGATTCGATAACGTAACGATAAGTGACGCGTAAAACAGTACAAGTGAGAATGGGTAGGATGACTGATCGTGCGGATCAGTTATCCGTGAGTAGAAGTCATCCGTGCGCATGACCTATCCGTGCGGGTGGTGATGCGTGCGGATGGTGATGCGTGCGGATGGTGATCCGTCCGGGTAAGTTGTCCGTGCGTGTGACTGTCCGTGCGGGTGGCAACCTGTGCGGACTAGTTGTACGTGCGGACGACTAATCCGTATGGTTAGGTTGCTTGTGTGGATAAATGTTCAAGTGGATTGTTTCTTCCTAAGATGTGTTTGTGTATGATGGCTTGTGCTTTGGAGTTTTCGTTGTAGCATTTAGAAAACACCAAAGTGTTTCTACTTTTCAAGCCGGCCGCGCGGACGGCGGTCCGTGCGTATGGTAGTCCGTGCGGGCAGCCTGTGCGCGCGGACAGAGACAATCCGTCCGGATAGCCTGTCCGTGCGTACGGCTTGGCCGTGCGGATGAAGATTGTTTGAGTTTCATTTTAAGGCCTTAGTATCTCATGATCCGAAGAGTAATCCATTCAGAGGTCGTCCGTCCGGATTGCTCGTTCGTCGATACTCAAACCTTGTTTGGAAAGTGGGTCCCAAGGGTAGTCCGTGCGGATGACAACCCGTGCGTATGACCTGTACGTGCGTATGACCTGTACGTGCGTACGACTCGTACGTGCGTACGGCTAGTCCGTGCGGACAGCTTGTCCGTGCGGACCACTGGCTTGGTTGCTTCCGTTCGTCTACACTTGGTTTCCGTTGTCGTTTATCGAGACGTTCTGATTACGTGGCAACCACTTGGAGTTGTGTTCTCACCCGCGTGACTGGACCGGTCAGGAACCACCCTAACTCGGCCTGTCGGCGACTCAGAACAGTCATCCCGGTTAACCCCGGAATCAGTTGTCTGTGGGTAGGATTCCAGATCTAGAACGAGTGCCTCACTATCGACGAGTAGAACACTAGAACTGATCGGGTTCGTACCGGTTTTAAGGGAAAAAGAAGGAAAGAACTTAGGTTTATTTCTTTCAACTCTTTTATCCTTAGAAAAGTTCAGATCTAGGTGAAGTTATTGTAAAAATTTGTAGAAATCGTTTAGATCTGAGATATTCTTGGTGGAATGAAGCCAAGCATTATGAACTTCATTATGACGTCACCCGTGAATACCTCGAATCCGGATGATTTCTTGGTTAAAATGGAAGATTCGAAAGATAGAAGTGTGTAGAATTGTGTAGTGATCAAAGATGTACAAGAATTAGTGCAAGATCTTACCTGGATTGAGAGAAATCTGAGAAAAGGTGAAGAATGCGTGTGGTTCGGACGTTACTTGCCAAAAGTGGAAAAAGTGGAGAGTGACCCGTGTATTTATAGGATGCCAAAAAGCGGATTGGCAATCCGTGCGGATTGGCCATCCGTGCGGACGCCACCTCCTTTGGTGTGTTCGGTGCGACGTTGATTCGGTTTCGCTTTGCGAGCGATTCGATAGGGTTTCCTAATCAAATTACTTTCAGTCCCAACTACTTCTTATATGGTTCGACTCGGGATTCGGGTTCGGGTTCGTTTATGTTCGAGTTAGACTTCGAGTTCGATTGAGTTCGCTTGATTATCACAACATAAAATAACATAAAATAAACATGCACAGGTAACACGTAAGGCACACACACACGTATAACGGCAAGTAAAATACACAGCCCGAGTTACGATTTGAGGTCGATTTGATTAGCATAGCTTGATTAACTTTATCGCATTGTTACTTCCTATCGTTCACAGTCGTAGGTCGATTGAAATACGGTTAGCATGATTCGATTATTGCAACGTACGACATTTACTCCACATAATCTAAACATCATACAAACAATTCTACGAGTCACGTCGCGCGAAATCGGTCGTTGACTTTGACCTTGACTTTGACTTTCACTCGTGAAAACACGGGGTGTTACAGCCTCCCCTTGTTTAGGAAATTTCGTCCCGAAATTAAGCCGGAAGCTGTAACTAATTCGTGAATCACGTGTGAGAGTCCTTCGTTTAGATCATTGAAAATTGTCAAATTAACCAGGATTTTATGGTTAAAAATTGATAATTTTCGGATATGATAAGCGAAAGTACCTGATCTAAAAGCCTGTATAGTTTTAGATTTCAATTCAAATTGTCAAATCGATCCTACAAGTGGTATCTGAGCAGGAGCTCGGTTGCGAGGATCATTCGCACTTAGTATATATTATAATTGTGACTCTATTGGTTAGGTTCCGGTTTGATTCGTTTCGATTGCGATCCGACTCGTGAACGTGCGGAATCCGTACACGATCGTTACCGAACACACAAAAACGTACAATTTTAACGTGATTCAATAGATTCGTAAGACGTGTACAAGCTTTCTCTCTCTAGTTTCTCTCTCTAACCTTAACACTTTTATTCGTAGGCAAAGGATTATAAGGGATTTCTCCTTATTTACATGTATGCCACCTTGCCTTTCTTAACTGGACGTTACTCCCTCGTTAAACAGTTGTGGATACTTTGCCTTCATGTCGCTTTCGAGTTCCCAAGTGAACTCCGCGCCTCGTTTGCCTTCCCACTGGACTTTCACAATAGGAATGCGTGAGCGCCTGAGTTCTTTGGTTTTGCGATCCATGATTTCGACAGGCTTTTCCAAGAAGTGTAATGTTTCGTTCACTTGTAAATCGTCTAGAGGAACATGTAAGTCGGGGTCGTAGATGCACTTTCGGAGGTTCGACACGTGGAAAGTCGGATGGACATTGCTAAGTTCCTCCGGTAATTCGAGTCTGTAGGCGACTTTCCCGATCCTTTCCAGAATCTTAAAAGGTCCCACATATCGAGGCGCGAGTTTCCCCTTTTTGCCGAATCGGACTACACCCTTCCAAGGTGATACCTTTAGGAGTACGTAGTCACCAACGCCATACTCACGGTGCTTGCGCTTTTTATCGGCGAGAAGCTTCTGTCTATCCCGAGCCTTCGCTAGATTGTCCCGAATTTGGAAAATTTTGTCTGTCATTTCTTGTAGCAGCTCCGGACCGGTTAGTTGCGAGTGACCGATCTCGTGCCACACAATAGGCGATCGACATCTTCTCCCGTATAAGGCCTCGAAAGGTGCCATCTGGATGCTAGCCTGGTAGCTGTTGTTGTACGAGAATTCGACTAACGGAAGGTGTCTATCCCAATTACCACCGAAGTCTAGAACACACGAACGGAGCATGTCTTCAAGCGTACGAATCGTTCTTTCAGTCTGATCGACGGTTTGTGGGTGGAACGCAGTACTTAGATTAAGCGTCGTACCGAGTGCCGTTTGAAACGTTTCCCACAACCGTGAAGTGAATCGAGCATCATGATCAGAGATGATGTCACGAGGCGTCCCATGTCGACAAATGATCTCGTCGGTGTAGATTCGGGCTAATCGTTCCACCTTGTAGTCTTCTCGTATCGGCAGAAAGTGGGCTGATTTAGTCAAACGATCGATAACAACCCAAATGCTGTCGTGACCTGATGACGTGGTTGGAAGCTTGGTTACGAAATCCATAGCTATGCTCTCCCACTTCCACATGGGAATTGGAGGTTGTTCGAGCAAGCCAGAGGGTCTTTGATGTTCAGCCTTGATTCTAGCACAGGTTAGGCATTTTCCGACGTAGAGAGCGATATCCCGTTTCATACCCGGCCACCAGTACCTATAGCGAAGGTCATGGTACATTTTGTCAGCACCAGGATGAATAGAGTATCGGGATTTGTGGGCTTCGTCCATGATAATCTGTCGCAGGTTGGTTCGTTTGGGAATCCAGATTTTGTCTAAGAAGTGGAATATCCCGTTTGATTTGCTCACAAGCTGGGCTCCATCGTGGTAAATTCTTTCTCTCTTCAAGGTGCGTTCGTTGAAACATGCATGCTGGGCATCGCGAATAAGGGCTTCGAGATTGTGCTGGGCTTGAACATTTCGGGTGCTAAGCAGATAACTTCGTCTGCTAAGCGCGTCGGCAACAACATTTGCTTTGCCTGGGTGATAACGAATCTCACAGTCGTAATCGTTGAGAAGTTCTACCCATCGGCGTTGACGCATGTTTAGTTCCCTCTGATTAAAGATGTGCTGTAGGCTCTTATGATCGATGAAGATCGTACACTTGGTACCATACAGGTAGTGTCGCCAAACCTTTAATGCAAAAACAACGGCGCCTAGCTCGAGATCGTGGGTTGTATAGTTCTTCTCGTGGATTTTGAGCTGACGAGATGCGTAAGCTATAACCTTGTCTCGTTGCATTAAGACACAATCGAGACCAAGGTTAGAAGCATCACAGTAGACAATGAAATTATCGTTTCTGTCGGGTAGTGTGAGAACAGGAGCATTGCAAAGCATGTACTTGAGGGTTCAAAAGGCAGACTCTTGTTTGGTTCCCCAGACAACAGGCTGGTCCTTATGAGTGAGGGAAGTAAGTGGTACAGCAATCTTCGAGAATCCTTCGATGAATCGTCGATAATAGCCCGCTAGTCCGAGAAAGGAGCGGACTTCAGTCGGGTTCTTAGGCGTAACCCAGCTCTTAACAGCTTCAATTTTCGCAGGATCGACATGAATACCCTGACTATTTACGATGTGACCCAGAAACTGAACCTCCCCCAACCAAAACTCACACTTGGAGAATTTGGCGTAGAGTTGGTTCCCCTGGAGTAACTCGAGAACCAAACGTAGATGTTGCGCGTGTCCGGCTCTCGTTTTGGAATAGATCAAGACATCGTCGATGAACACGATGACGAAACGGTCAAGATACGGTTTACACACTCGATTCATCAGATCCATGAAAACTGCCGGTGCATTGGTTAGGCCAAAAGGCATGACAACGAATTCGTAGTGGCCGTATCGAGTGCGAAACGCGGTTTTGGGTATATCTTCCTCTTGTATACGCAGCTGATGGTATCCGGAACGTAGATCGATCTTCAAGAAACACGTAGCGCCTTGTAGCTGATCAAACAAATCGTCGATTCGAGGCAGAGGATAGCGGTTCTTGATAGTCAACTTATTCAATTCCCGGTAGTCGATGCACATCTGGAACGACCCATCCTTCTTTTTGACGAAAAGGACTGGTGCGCCCCAAGGAGAGGTGCTCGGGCGAATAAAGCCTTTTTCAAGCAATTCCTGGAGTTGGGTTGAGAGTTTGCGCATTTCGGACGGCGCGAGTCGATAAGGAGCTCTGGCGATAGGATTAGCTCCAGGAATAAGATCAATGCGGAAATCGATATCACGCTTCGGAGGTAGTCCGGGAAGATCCTCTGGAAAAACTTGAGAAATTTCTCGAACCACTGGAACGTCCTTTACTTTCTTCTTCTCTTTCTTTTCCTTCTCCGCTTCTACGACATGAGCCAAGAAAGCCCTGTATTCCTTACGGAGATACTTGCTAGCTTGTAGGCATGACATAAGCTTGAGACCCTTCGAAGTAGTATCACCATAAACGCACAATGAATCACCGTTGGCGAGCGAAAAACGAATCATTTTATCGAAGCACACGACTTCAGCATGGTTTTCGCGAAGAAAGTCCATGCCTATTATGACATCGAAGCTTCCTAGTTGCATCGGAATGAGATCGATTGAGAAGATGTGATTGTTGAGTTCGAGAGTGCAATCACGAATAACAGAGTTTACAGCAACGGTTCTTCCGGTAGCGACTTCAACATCGAAAGCAGAGGAGAGTCGAGAACGTTTACGACTAAGGAGTTTCTCAAATTCGAGTGACACAAAGCAATTATCGGCTCCGGTATCAAACAAACATGAAGCATAAATACCATTCACAAGGAACGTACCATTCACCACGTTGTTGTCGGCCTGGGCTTGACGCACGTTAAGGTTGAAAGTTCTGGCTCGTGCGGCCTGTTGCTGCTGCTGTTGTTGCTGCTGTTGCTGCTGGGGTTCTTGTTTCACCACCCTGTTCGGGCACATGTTGGCGAAATGGTTCGGGTCGCCACATGTGAAGCATGCCCTGGCTTTGACTGCGGGTGCCGGAGGAGCTTGTTGACCCTGTGGGGCAGCGAGTAGAGCTTGATTGGCAGGAACTTGACGAATACGGCAGTTGGCAGTAAAGTGGCCGTAGACGTTGCAATGAGCACAGAAGCGGCATTGAATAGCAGTTGGATGGTGGTAGGTGCAAGTAGGGCAGAGTGAGTGTGGTCCCGTATATGCACGCTTTGCAGGCGGTGCATTGGCCACAGGCGCCACTACTTGACGCTGTTGAGCAGGTACAGCTTGGATCGGTGCAGCAGAAATCGCACAGTTCTTGTTGGTGGAGTTGTTCTTTCTCTTGTTCTTTCTCTTGTTGCTTGATGACGTGGGTTCAGCAGTTGGTGTAGCAGTAGTGGCTTGATGTAGATGCTTGGAGGTCTTATCCCACATCCCAGCCTTGACCCTTTTGTCATCGATCTCAGCGGCCAGCAGATAGGTTTCTTCGATCGTGGTAGTCTTAGCCGCTTGCACGAAATCAGCAACGCAGTCGGGCAGGGCTCGGATGTATTTCTTGATGGTCATCTCAGGGGTCTTGACCTGGTCAGGACAGATAATGCTGAGCTATTTGAAGCGAGCAGTGAGACCAGCATTGTCTCCATCCTTCTGATGTATGTGCCAAAATTCATCTTCAAACTTTTGACGCTCGTGAGGAGGGCAGAATTCCTCCAGCATGACCTCCTTGAGCTCATCCCACGACAAACCGTAAGCTGCATCATTCCCTCTCTTGTTCCTCTCGGCCGTCCACCAGTCCAAGGCACGGGACTGAAAGACGCCGGTAGCGTTCAGAGTTCGAAGGTCATCAGGGCAACCACTTTGTCGCAGAGTAACCTCGATAGAGTCAAACCAGTGGAATAGAGCAGTAGGACCTCCTTCGCCTGTGAATTCTTTCGGCCCACATGACTTGAATTGTTTGAAACTGAAAGGTCTCGCGGCAGCTCTAGGACCCTCAGTCCTCGATTCCTCGGATGATTTGCTGGCATTCTCGCAGACACCGCTCACAGCCTTTGCTACAGCTTTCGCGACGATGGAAGCAAGACGTCTGTCCCTCTTTTCCTGACGAGAGAGTTGGTGATGGGATCCAGACGACATTGTCTGCAATAGACATCGCCATGGAACTCAACACATGTATTCGAATCTCACCTCACACGTCTACTACTACTAAAGCTCAGTAACACGTACCATGTAAATGTATATAATCACAGAATCACAGAGTTGCACAAAATCACATAATCATGTAGAGCACATAATCCCAACATTCCTAACCACATAAGCACAACAGCTAGAAACACATATACTTAGTCATTAAAAGCACCTACGAGCGTATAAAGTATTCTAATTGCTCCTATTGTTGATTTGCTAGCGATGAGTCGTGTGGGTTTTGTGTTTTAGCAGAAGCAATAGTGTTGGGTCGAAACCAATAGTATCTCAAAACGTTAACAAATAACAGAAAATACATTAAAATTTTCATAAAGATCGATAAATCGGAGGTAGATTGTCTGCGGCTAATAGACTTCGACTAACCAAAGTAGCTCGACTATTCACAAGGATCCTGCACAACGACCTCCAGGACTATGCCTTTGCCTCGATTCTTGGGCGTTGGCGCAATTCCCTTTGGTTAGGTTGTGTCTTTAGACCGTTGGAGTCCATCGAACTTTGGTGGAGTTTCGTATAAAAGCGGGACGAGTCGCCAAGGTTAGGGTTTTACCCCTATCTTGCAACTTCCGTCCTCGTTTTTTATAAAAATTTGAGAAGCTTATTCATCAAAATATGGATTTCACTCCTGATTTGGTATAATTCTCCCCGTTTGTAGCGAAAACGCAAGCTGATCAGGCAACTTTAGTCGAGAGTTTGCGTTTTCACACCTATTCTCAGCCTCATTACCTGTTTACCGCTTGAAAATTCGGGTGCAATGATAGAAAAGAGTGAGTGATAGTGACGAGTTTACGCATACGCGTGAGTTGGTCTGTTGGTTCTTAACTATAGTCTAGGTCTCTAAGACTTCGACCCGGACTAGGTCGAGTCTTGCCTAATTCCCTATAGTTATGGCTCTGATACCAATCTGTCACACCCCAACCGATGGCGGAATCATCGGGGCGCGGCACTAAGCGAAACAGATTGTCCAGAAGTTTCCATAACAACTATCATTACCATTCAATTTAAGTTAACATGTCCCATACCATGTCTCAAATAGCAAACAAGTTATTACAGACAAAACTAAACAAATATTCTGTTCCGACAACTCAGATTTAAACATGACGATTTATTTATTGGTTTCTAAGACTCCAGTTCCTAGCTTCAATTTCATCACAGCCCGAGAAGCATATAAGCAACCTAACCACCTGTCACATACGTTAAAATAAAGTCAATACATAAAATGTAAAGGTGAGCATACAAGTTTGATAATAGCATAGTAGAGTTCGAATTCGTTTACGCATAACCAGCACGTACACATAGTGAAATGAAGCACGTTAGTTATCGACATAGATCCATCGATACCAATGACTGCGGGTTGACTGCCCGAGGCAGTTCGCAATACATGATTACCACCGTAATCCATGCAAGTAAAAGATCCTTAACAACCCCCGTGTGAACGGGTGCTGAGTCCAAACTATAGTACTATTGTTGCTAAGGCAGGTAGACAGCATTCCATGTGTAAACATAACAAACAAGCATTCATAAGCCACGTATAACATGCATTAATGGTTAAGCGTTAAAATAGCTTAAGTAGTGTGAGAGTTGTAGTTTGAATAGTTGTAACGTATGTAACACCCAAAAGTGCTAAAAGCAAAAAGGGTTCGAGTATACTCACAGCGATATGGATTGAAGGGAGCGCTTTACAGCGAGTACGATTAGCCTGAATAGATTCGATAACGTACAACAGTACAAGTGAGAGTGGGTAGGATGACTGATCGTGCGGATCAGTTATCCGTGAGTAGAAGTCATCTGTGCGCATGACCTATCCGTGCGGGTGGTGATGTGTGCGGATGGTGATGCGTGCGGATGGTGATCCGTCCGGGTAAGTTGTCCGTGCGTGTGACTGTTCGTGCGGGTGGCAACCTGTGCGGACTAGTTGTACGTGCGGACGACTTATCCGTATGGTTAGGTTGCTTGTGTGGATAAATGTTCAAGTGGATTGTTTCTTCCTAAGATGTGTTTGTGTATGATGGCTTGTGCTTTGGAGTTTTCGTTGTAGCATTTAGAAAACACCAAAGTGTTTCTACTTTTCAAGCCGGCCGCGCGGACGGCGGTCCGTGCGTATGGTAGTCCGTGCGGGCAGCCTGTGCGCGCGGGCAGAGACAATCCGTCCGGATAGCCTGTCCGTGCGTACGGCTTGGCCGTGCGGATGAAGATTGTTTGAGTTTCATTTTAAGGCCTTAGTATCTCATGATCCGAAGAGTAATCCATTCAGAGGTCGTCCGTCCGGATTGCTCGTTCGTCGATACTCAAACCTTGTTTGGAAAGTGGGTCCCAAGGGTAGTCCGTGCGGATGACAACCCGTGCGTATGACCTGTACGTGCGTACGACTCGTACGTGCGTACGGCTAGTCCGTGCGGACCACTGGCTTGGTTGCTTCCGTTCGTCTACACTTGGTTTCCGTTGTCGTTTATCGAGACGTTCTGATTACGTGGCAACCACTTGGAGTTGTGTTCTCACCCGCGTGACTGGACCGGTCAGGAACCACCCAAACTCGGCCTGTCGGCGACTCAGAACAGTCATCCCGGTTAA